>CM053784.1:575462868-575835368 GCA_028749045.1 Cupressus sempervirens | reverse complement strand
ATGGGCACTAATGAGAGAAATGAAATTAAACTTCAAAAATTGATATTAATAAAAATGATTCTACCAACTTTAGGATAAAGGAATTGTTTTGCCGAATTCACCACATCCAAAGCACAAACTAATAGAAATGAGATGATCGAAAACTATAGTCTCTACCTATAAATAGGCATGACTAATAATGAGCATAACACTATTAATATCCCATTTTAAAGGTAGCTTAAATATTAAATGGTTTATTCACTTAAGAATTGCTACTTACTATTTACATACATAAAGTCTACTTTTTAGTTCATATTGATTATGCCAAAGTTGTTCCTTATGTGAACATTTGACCTCACTAGAAAGATCAATGATCCACCATATTGTAGACACAAGCAAGACAATGAAATACATCACACTCCTCCATCCTTTTCATCATTTTTCCTATTTTTAACGACATTAATGTTTTGTATGACAATTACATTACTCAAAGTCATTCTTTTCATTTATGATGTTTTCACTATTTATATTTCTCATTTACTATAACACAAATTATTCTTAACCACTAATGTGAGAATAACAAAATAAAGACATTGGTAGCTTTCATGCAATGCTCTTTGTTGTTGCCCTATTATCGTGTTCCTTCACTGTAACCCTAAAATATGAGACACAGACCAATCATTAATAATTTAATAATAACTACACATAAAGTCAATTTTGTTTCACTATCAATGCTGGTTAGTGGTTAGTATAGGGGATTTTCAAAATATTATTTTTAAAATTTATTTTATAATATATTTATAGATTCTTATTGGAAGCTTTTATAAGGTTAACCATTTTAATTTAATTTTGAGTTTTAGTCTTAAAATATTACTTATTATAATTATGATATATAATAAATATATTATTTAAAATTTATTCTTTTAGCTCAATAATTTAATTATAATACATAAATAATTGATTTATATATAAATATGAAAATTTTGATAGTATTTTGGATTATGACATATATTATTTGAAAGAATCAACTTAATTTTTATATGCAATGATGACAAATTTTAAGACCATCAAAGCAATATAAAGCATTGGTTTCTTTTTAACTACTTTACACCTCATTGCTTTGTATTCATTTGCATTTCTACTTGCAATCTTGTAATCAATGTGAGTCTCCCAACATTTTGTCTCTCATAACTATTGTGCATCCTCCAACAATGTAAAGTTAGAACTCTAATGCCTTTGATGTCTCTAATCATGTAAACCTAGAACTCAAAAATTGGGGATGAACATAACATTACAAGCATGACTCAAAACCAATTTACAAAGTGAGCTTTCCTTCAACACAACAATCTTCAAACAAAATCATTTCATATGAATGGATCTAATGTGTAGCAAGGAGACATTTTCAAAATTATGACATCATTCTTTTGAATAAAAGTTAAGAATAACTCAAAGCTTTTTAAAAAATAGATGTTTAGTTTCATTAGTTGTGAGAAAACTTCAGCATTAAGATAAAAGTGAATTTGTTGCAAGATAAATGAACATTTTCGGTGCCATACAAAGCTTTTGAGAAACTATACTTCAAATATACCCCCATTATAATGGGCATAACCAAACAACCAAACCAAGTATTGATTAGTAATAGTGATATGTAGAATTGTGCAACACCTATTGAAAATAATTGGATGATATCATGACACACAATATGAAAAAATGGAAAACTTGAAGGAGGAGAAATTGAAATCCTTAATTTGAGTAGATTAAAAATGATTCATATCCAATCTCTCCTCTATCAATACAAATTTAGTTGTAAAACAAATGCAAAAAAAAAAAAAAAAAGCAAATGCACCATGAGTACGAGTTGGCGAGAGGTGGGACCTTTACTTAAGAAAAAGTTTAAACCAATGAACCAAATAATGCTCATGCCAAACAATTTATCTTACCATCCCACACTTTGCCGCATGCTATAAAAAAATGCCAACCATATTCTCTAAAAACGATAGAGTTTGCAAGGAAAAATATTACATATACTTCTTGAAGATGAATTCTTTTTGAAATGAGACAAACCAAACCAATCTCTTCTACTACTTCTATCATTTCACACTAAAAAAATGGAAGAATATTAAACATAGTCATGTTACACAACTACTATAGGAGCTCCAAGCCCAATTTTTGACAACCTCCTTGATGAAAAAATATTGAAGCCAATTAACATTTCTTTTCATTTTCACCCCCTTGCTTGATATGTATATAAAATGTCCCTATATTAATAGTACACATGGGTTGGTTTTCACCAAAATGTTAAAGCATAGGTTAGATACATAGACTATTTGATAGAATGTGGACAATCTTCCATTGGCTGAAAAATGACTCCTATAAGTTTATACAACTAATATTCAATTCTAACACAATTCTTTAGCAAAGTGGTAATTTCCTTTGGCCAAAACTTAAGGATTTAGAGTGGCATATTGTTTGGAAACTAACTATTATTAATTATTTTAAATAAAATTCCACTATGATGAAAATTGATGAATTATTAAAATCTACAAAAGTTAGAACAAATTCATATCTTATGTTCCATTGCACACTAAGGTGCACTAACTAGTTTTATTTAAGAAAAAACTTAATTAAAGAATTATTTTATCTTTAGACATTATACAATAAATTATAAGTAAAACACATAACAAGCCAAACAAATCATTTATTTTGTGATATTGCTATCAGGATTTACTTGTGTGATTTTGAGTCAAACTCATTGGCCCCCTATGAGCATCACCTAGATCCAATGAGTACTAAGTGTTCCATTTATTCTCGTGAGAGATGGATTCATGTTGAATCACTACTCATGAAACATGGGCCAATGAGTTTGACTCAAAATCACACAGTTAAATCCTAATAGCAATATCACAAATTGACTTGTTGTGGAAATTATCTCCTACTTATCAAATCATTTATTTTTATTTTCTATAAAATTAAAAAAATTATAATTGAAGTGGAATAATTTTTTTCATAAACTATAAAAAATAATAAATATAATCAAATTTTAAGTTAATAATATTAATTTTATTTATATTTACACCCATTAAATAATAGTAAAGTCCTTAACTACGCATTCTCATTTTGTTGGAATAAATTTGTTCTCCCCAAAGCCGGTTGCTTTGCATGGTTGGGTTTGAGGAACACAATTCTCACTAGTGATCAACTAGCAAAACTCCACATAACACAATCATTCAAATGTATTCTATGCACAGTTGAGGATGAAACTATGGATCACCTTCCTTTAAACTACCCATTTGCTCAAGAATGTTGGACTTTGTGTCTTAAAAAAGTTGAGATTCTCTATGCCTTTACCATGCAAATTATAAGACTTATTTCAAGCATGGCTTGTTCTTTATTCCAAATCTCTTTTTGTTGGTATCTAGAGATGTATCCCTCTTGTTGTAGTTTGGGTTTTATGGTAGGAGAGGAATAAACACATTTTCCACCAAGATTTTAACTCAATAGTCTTTGTTCAAGGCATTCAAAAACCAATCTCTAAAGTTGTTAACATTAACATCTTGAAGGCTAAATGCAGTTATCTATTTTCATCTTGGAATGTCAAAATTGTTAGAGAATGGAAAGGCTTACTTGCACCTTTTGGTTGCATTCCTAATAGAAACTTGAAATCACCACTAGATCATTCAACAATTAATGGATTCCCCCTTCTACTGATTTTATGAAGCTCAACTTCAATGGAGCATCAATGGGTAATCTGGGTAAATCCAGCATTGGCATTTGCATACAGGATTGCCATGGTATAGTGCAAGCAATTAAAGCTGATGCAATTCCCCCAAGAACTAACAACATTGATGAAGCTCAAGCTTTGCTCATTGGGCTGGTGTTAGCTAAGTGAAGATGTTTAACAAAATCCATATCGAAGGTGATTCCATGGCAATAATTAATATATGCATCAACATATCACTCATGAATTGGAAAATCATGAAACAAATTTGGAACCTTATAGACTTTCTTGATGATTAATGTATCTCACATACCCACCAAGAAGGTAATGGAGTCACATAGTTTCTTGCTAATCTGGGTTGTGATGAAGTTAATTTTGAAGCTTCCAGCCCTCATTCTAAGCTTTTTGAATGACAACAATTACAAAATCTTATTGAGCATGAGAAGCTTGCCATTTGATTTAGTGTACATATGTTTTTTATTCACAAGCATCATTAAATTATGTTATATAGTGGCCACTCATTCTTTTATTTTCTTCTCTATTATAATTAGGCTCGGATTCGAAGTTGTCTTCCTAGTTCTTCCTTTGATGAGCCCTTCAACTAGATTTATATATTAATAATTTAAAAATACTTATTGAAGAGTTATATATTAAGATAACATTCAATGAGTTATAAAAATCATATATTATGTATGTGTGTGTGTGTATATATATATATATATATATATATATATATATTTTTTTTTTTTTTTTTTTTTTTTTTATCGGTAAACGGCCGAAGCCTATATTAATTATTATTATTTGTTGAAATTAATTATTATTATATGTTAAGTGCAGGTAGATTCGAACCCAAGACCTCCCACATGAAAGACTTGCAAGTTACCGTTGTGTTGTGGACTTTTGCCTTATTATAAAAACCATATTCATATGAAGCTAAATAAATTATTTATTTTTACTTCTATATACTTAATTTAATATTTAAGTGGAATACACATTTTATAAAATATAAAGAAATGACTTTAACATCATTTAAACTAATTTTATTAATAATTACAATTTATAAATACAACTAATTACAATAACGGAGTTGATTAAATAAAATCAAGAGACACTCTGCAATGGCAATAATATATAAAAGTGTATTAACAAAATTCTTTAAAAATTTCCTTAAATTTGAGAACCATTTACTCGTCAAAAATAAATAATCAATCATAAACATAACGAATAAACACAGAATTCAAAACCCAAAAATCCTTTTTGAGTAAAAATCAGAGTCCCAAATGTATATCTCACTGCCTGTATTAATTTATATTTTAATTATCATCCATTACAGGTCCTCCAGAAATTTGAGAGAATTAACCAATCCAAGTATGCTTCAATACAAGCAACCAAAATATTACAAAGGCAGACCTCTACCGTTGAATTTTTCATGAAAAGAAAAAGTGAAGACTGTTGTCCTCGAACCTTCAAAATTCCTGGCGTGCTTTGCCGAGAACTGTAATAATTCTTAAGACTTGCAAGATTCAAACATCATGACTAATAAACAATTGTTCCTTGGAACTTGTGAATCATTGCATTGGTCGTAGAAAACGCAAACCAACAAGGCATCCGACAGCTGTACCTATGGTGTAGCCTAATGTACCCACTAATATAGCTGGCTGCACCTGAACAGAGAAAATGAGATGATTTACAATTCTAATTTTCTGACTGACTATCCAAAATAAAAATAAATCATATACCAATTCTTTCCAGTTTCGAGAGTTGGCCATAGCTGCAGCTGTTGCTGGCCCACCTATATTTGCATTAGATGCAACAAGGATCTGCAATATGAAAAACATAGATTTGAAGTTAATGGGAGCAAAATCTACCTAGAGATGAATTATTGATAAGCATTAACAGTATTTTTAGATGACATACTGTGGCCTGTGTACAACGAATTGATATTTCCTTTATCTGGGCAATAAATTTGTATCTTTTCTTTAATGTTTTTGTTAATGCAAGTAACATTGTAATTTCAGACCAGAGTCGACTCATTTCAGACAAAGTCTTC
The DNA here is from genome assembly GCA_028749045.1 of Cupressus sempervirens. Lineage (NCBI taxonomy): Eukaryota > Viridiplantae > Streptophyta > Pinopsida > Cupressales > Cupressaceae > Cupressus > Cupressus sempervirens. The sequence goes on along the minus strand of CM053784.1, from coordinate 575,829,621 downwards.
AGGGTTCCACAGGGCGGTGCTTTAATTTTGTTATGTTCCACCAAATTTTCATGAGGGGATAGTAGGGGAATGGGGACGGATTTTTTTGAGTCATTTTGAGGATGGCAAGGAGGGCAAAGGGGATGACCATATAAGACTACGGAGTTTATTATACTAAAAAGAAATTTCAAATATTTATATAAGAAAATTGAAAATGATGATAAGACATTCATCATATTGACAAATACATCATAAATACTTAATACACCACAATAGAGCTTAAATGGGAGTCTACCAGATTAATATTTAATTGTTTGTCAATGTGCATATGATATGAAATTAAACAAAATTAATACAATGTAAAATATTCAGAAGCCACAAGTTTAAACCACCTATTGTTAATATTACAATGTCATAAAAAATATTATGATAGAAACTAGAGAGCGTGAGGCTTTCTCTGATCAGTATCCAACAACAATGCATCAATATTTGAGTTTGAATATGCCACTGTCACTATAAGGAGCTGCTTCATCTACTGGAACTTTCAGTCAATCCCTTTCCTCCTTATCAATCTAGGTGGTGTACACTAGATCAATACTACATTGTAAATCTGCCAATACTCTAAAATCTAATGATCTAGTGACAGTCTAGTGTGATTGTCTTATATGATTGTGGTCGGATCATTATTTCCATCCTCACGATGCATGTGGGCCTTTGGGTACCACGCGGTTGAGAGGCGTGGCTACCTATACCACTTCTAGGAATTGGTGTGCACAAACGGTCTACTTCTTGTTTGAGGCTAGTGTTAAATGTTCACTTGGTACTTCGGTGTATCCGAAGTATGTTTCCTTGTGATTTATGCTTTACTTTGGATGCATTTGATGTAATAACCCCAACTGTTTATAACTTCGTCAAACACAAAATCTTCTCTAATTCACTTGTTTGACATTTAGTCAAACACTTTGCAAGTAAGAGATATATTGCATATCTAAATTCGGATTGCTTTCTAAATGCCAAACTTTAATAAATATGCTTGCAAAGAACACACCAAATATCTAACAAGGAAGATGCAATTGTTTTTGTATAATACTGATTACAAATAGGAAAATATGCATCTACATCAATCGGACATTAGGGCAAAAAATTCTGATAAAACTCTAATATAAATCAGATTACAACAGATTTTACAAACCCTACCAATGCCCTAAATATCTACTCTCAAACAATGCAAAATGTAGTAGATAAAAACGTGGAATTGCTCCCAAAATATGGATTTTCCTATAGCAAATCACTGTAGTGACGACACTTTAGCAATGGTACTATAGCAAAGTTATTGTAGCAAAGTTCCTATAGCAATATCCAACTTATTTCTTCTCCACAAATCTGGCCCTAGGCCAGAAATTCAGCAGAATGAGAAGACTGATTTGTTTTCTCCAACAGTCGCAACCCTTCAGAAGATATTTCACCACCTTAGTTATGCAAATCAACAAGAGCGTTCGTTCTCAACAATCAATGTAACAACTGCAGAAACCCTTGGCTCCACAAGCTATTCGGAAGAGTAGATGACAACACATTTGATGCCCAACAATAAAGCTGCCCTCCCTATTTATTCTTTTCCTCCAATAAATGGACCTCCTTTTAGAAGAAATAAAATAATATTAAATTCCTCCTAGAAGATTCTCTTAATTTATTTATTTAACTTTAGTCACTTTTAATTAAATTAATTAAATATAAAGTCACCATTTTGTTTTAATTTATTTAATGACTTTATAAGAAATTGATTTAATCAATTTCTCCTTATTTCTCCACTTGGCCTTTGGAGAATGTGAAGGCTAAGAACTCCACTAAGATGCTAAAAAGATGGGGACATTACAGTATCATGTTAGATGATGCTTAGTATACTACTTGTTGCATTCCCTTATGATGATGTTAGATCTTATTGCTTAGATGATGTTCTTATCACTGGTATGGATTAGCAATGCTACTAGTAGATTAACATGTTAGATGTGCTTGTTCATGTGATGTTTATTGGTGGCTATTGGTAAGATAGATCTCTTAAGCTAACACCAACGGTCTTCTTGGCGAATTGGGATTCATGCTTGGGGGTATGGTTAGGATCCTTGAGATCTCACGATGCCATTATGGTAGGGAGAAAATGAGCATGGTTGTTTTAGTTTAGTTTCTTATTTGCTTGTGCATTCCTTTTCATTGCGATGTTGCTTATGTTCATGTTTTGCTTATGATATTGTGGTTTAGATGGATAGATGCTACTGTTCTAATTTCTAGTATGTTAGGGTTATTTGATCTACTTTTATGCATTTGCTTGATTACTCCTCGACTTTGGTGGTTACGATACTTTTCGGTGTGGAAGTTCAAACACTACTTTGCCTTTTGAGTCAGCCGATTGGCCTTGTATGTTGAGCAACCATTCGCCAATACTGTTCAATGCTGTCCTAGTATCCTATTGCTTCTTTGTAGATTATCGTACAATACTGGACAAGCATAGTACTAGTGCTTTGAATATTATCATGCAATACTGGACATTTATCGTAGTGGAACTTTGTAAATTATCGCATGATACTGGATGAGTATTGTACTAGTATTATGAGGTCTACCGTATTGCAGTAATGTGAAGTATTGTATTAGGTTTGTTAGAAGACCCGTTCGACCAAACAATGGGTACTTCCCAACTTGTCCAATGTGTTCTGGAAGGTGATTTGGATACCCTTTTGGAAGTTCTTGCTCCCCATACCTTGATCATTCAGTTTAGGATGTATAAATAGATCATTTCAATATAAGTGGTTAAGATATATTTTATATATACGACGATTCATTTGAGATAGGTTCTAGCCCTCCAGGAGTTAAGAGAAAGATTCCAGATTTCTAAAGTTGACAGCATTTCAGACTTAGCCAAATTTTAGGATTCCACAATTGTCTTTCAGCATGGTGTCTAGTAGATGAGTGGTTGTAACCTTGAGCCCTCAATTTGTGCAGGACTGTCTGAGGGTCTTTGCTTACTAGTCTTGATTATGTTATGGTTAGTTGAAAATGGACTTGTATGTTTTACCATGCTAGGAACTTTTACTTTGGGCTTAAAAAGAACATCTTGTTTGAGATTGATAGTTCAGTTTTCCCCTCTTGGGATCCGTGGATGTTATCCAGATCTCCATTGGGTATTCTCTTGATTCACATGATCTTTGATTTTAAGGTATCATTTGGTGCTTGGGGATCTTTGGAAGTGTTTGTAAGACTTTTGCTTGTGCAAGTGAACATGTGAGTTTAGCCATGTTCCCTATTTTATCATCTTGATTAGTTGTTTCATTCTTGCACTTGGTTACTTTATGTTGTTGTTAGGTAACTTAAGAAAAAAAAGTTCAATGCATGTTTTATCCTTGTGTTCCAAGGATCTCAAAGCAGAGCATTACAAAGCCATTGTATATGAAGTAAACTCAACTCAACTAAATACATATTTCAAAAAGCCTTCATTAACCTTCCTGTCACCTCTTCATCATTAGGAAGCAACCTACTAGCCTATGCCACATAACATTTGGGATTTAGAGAAAAGTGTACCGTATGAAGGTGTTCATAGTGCTCCATTGCTACATCAAAATGGGCTTTAATATGTTGCTCATTAAATCCCAAATCAAGATCCCCATTGCAAATTGCTTGAATCATTTTTCCCAACATGTCATCAAATGTTCCATTAATTTGTCCAAGACTATAAGAGCTTTTGTTAATATATTCAATTACATCTACAAATGGTGAGATGGAGTAGCGAATATATCTATAACAAAATTTTGAAAAAAGACAAGTCAGAAATTTAAAATGAAAAATTCAATAACAAAAATCAGCAATCCAATTATAAATTTATTAATAAATTCAGCAAGTTATTAAGATCACCGATTTTTTTACTTGAAAATGAACCACCAATCATCATTAGGAATTTTTTATTTATGTTTTTCCCTACTACAGTGTTTGCAATAGACCCTCTACTCCACTCTGAGTTAACCATAATCAATTAATAGCATCCTACACCTCAAGCATCCTTTCTAACAAAATAAAATAACTAAAATACATTTCTCCACAAGTTTATGGAATTCATTCTTTGAAAATGTCTCGGAGAGAGCAAGCGAGTCGTGGTGGTTCATATAAATATTTGAATATCTTTAGCTTTTTCCACCACTTGCTACACCCACCTTCTGCCTCTTTGATGCAGGAGCATTCTGGGTGTAAGAGCAATCTTTCATCAACCAAAAATGTAGAGTTGTTGTCTGTGGAGGCTTGCTACTTAGTAATTCATTCATACGAGCTTGGAATGTTCTAATTTTAGAGGTGGATGTTCATCTTGGATATATCAGTCCACCGGTTGAGACTCAGTGCCATATCATGGATTTATTGTAGATTTTTGGTGTGCAATTTTGGTATAAAAACTTTAGGCTCACCGTTGAAGGCCTAAATGTGCCTGGATGAGGCCCAAAAACTCAATGAATGAGCACTTGCACTTTTCCAAGACTATTTATCAAAAGCCAAGGTTTCCAAAAAGTGGTTATAATAACCAAATGGAGCAACAATTCGAGAGCTATGGCCTTCCAAACTTGGGCCGACCAAAACTTCCAAAATAAATGTCAAAAATGGATTTGGCCGACTGTATATGTATTGTTAAGGTTTGTATTCCTGTGCGGCATAAAATTGCCTATTTAAGAAATGCCCAAACATTGTCTAAGACAGCTTTGTGTGATAGTTCGCAACTTTGTCTTGCAGATTACTATAATGAAGGCACCCATGTGGGTTTAAATGCATATTATAATCCTAAATTTTGTAATTCTGCATTTGTGGCGATAATAAGAAGCTCATTTTTTTCTCACAAATTGTTGTTATTTCTTTGTTTCTATTATGTGTTTATGGTATTAAGGAGAGCACCCTTCATCAAGTGGTATTAGAGCTAGAGTTCCTAAGTGTGTCGACAAATCGCTGACTATGAGACAGTTCACACTAGGACCATGGTTTGGGCTAAGCATGTAGACAGATCATTGATTTTGAGGCTGTTTGCACTAAGGTTTTAGCAGAAGTGCGAAGATGCCTCCACGAAGAGAGCATGATGGGAGAGTTGTAGGTGTTACACTTGAGGGTTTTCAAGCCCTCTAAAGACAGATGCAAGCATTGAAGGAACAAATGTGCAGAGGAATAAATCTTGCTGTAAGAGATGAAAGTGAAGAAAAAGAAAATGCTGAAGTAGAGGCGATTTTGAACCCAGAAGAAGAAAGACTTTTCAAGGCCATCTCCAAGATTGGAAAAATGCCTAAGTTTGAGGTTCCCATATTTTTGGGAAATCTTAACTTAGAGGAGCTGATCGATTAGATCAATGAATTAGAGGAATACTTTGAGTATGAAGATATTAGAGGAATACTTTGAGGATCTTGATAGGGTCAAGTTTGCAAAGGCAAAACTAAAGAGACATGCGAAGATCTGGTGGCAAGAGATCCAATTGAAGCAAAATAAAAGAGGGAAAGACAAAATAACTAGATGCGATCAAATAATAGCTAAAATGAAGTGATAGTTCATTCCCGTGGATTATGAGCTTGATTTGTTGAAGAAGATGGAAGGGTTGAAGCAAGTGAGAAGATCTATTTAGGAGTATATTGAGGAGTTCTACCGAGTTCTCATAAGAACCGGCCATGCGGAAGTTGATAAGGAGAAAGTTGCCAGTTATCTCAATGGGTTAAGGCCAAGCATTCAAGATGAGTTGTCTGGTATGAATGGCTAGTATTGAGGAGGCATACTAGTTTGTCCTAAGAATTGAGGAGAAGCTAAGCAAAAAGTTTGACAACAAGAATAGCAGAAGATGACGCGGTGGAAGATCTGGAGGATGGTCTTATGGAGGCCGAAATGATGATCAAAAGAACAAGGATGAGGCAAGCAGTAGTAGTCAGAACCAGAGGAGAAACAATTTCACCCGTTTCCATGATTTGAATAATAGAGATCACAAAGGATGAGGAAGAGGGCAAGAATCTAGAAGAGGAGGCTTCTGTGGGAAATGTTTTTACTATGAAGGACATAGAGCATTTGAGTGTTCCTAAAACCAAGGAAGGACAGATCGGAGAACCGAAGGCCCAGCCAGAGTTTCGCATGTTGATTAAAATGCCAAATCATCCCTTTTTGAAGATGTTGAAAGAGAAGTCCTAGTTAATAGGAGAGTCTTGTTGAGTGGAGAGAATGGACCTAATCAAAGGAGGAGTTTGCTTCTCATCAAGTGCAAATGTGAAAATAAGTGTTTTGATGTTATCATTGATGGTGGAAGTACTGACAATCTGGTGTCAGAAAAGATGGTCACAAGGTTGAAGCTAAAGAGGCACAAACACCTGTGTCCATATCATATTGCCTGGGTGCAAGATGACCACAAGGTCATGGTCAGTGAGCAATGCTCAATGAAGTTCAAGATTGGAAGCTACAAGGATGAGGTGTTGTGTGATATCATACCTATAGACATATGTCGTGTTGTTGGGTAGGCCATGGCAATTTGACAGGCATGTTGTACATGATGGGCAAGTAAATACCTGCTCTCTGAAAAAGGATGGAGTGAAACATAAGTTGAAGCCATTGAAGGAGAAAGAAAAAAAGGTATATAGTGCTGCCAAAATATGTTTTGTTGATGGAAAGGAGTTTCTCCAAGGTATGAAGCATGAGGATATGTGTTTTGCTGTAATCCCAAAAGATGGTAAAGAAGTAGAGGAGGTACTTGTAGAAGTTGCAAATTTATTGAGAGAGTTTCTTGATATTGTGTCAAATAATCTACTTGATGGATTACCCCCGGTGAGGAAGATTAGTCACCAAATGGATTTGATTCCAGGAGCAAGTTTGTCAAACAAGGCAGCGCATAGAATGACACCAGCAGAAAGTGAAGGGTTGAACAGACAAGTTCATGAGTTGTTGTAGAAGGGATTGATTCAAGAGAGTTTGAGTCCATGTGCTGTACCAACAGTATTAGCACCAAAAAAGAATGGAGAATGGAGGATGTGCATAGATTCGCAGGCTATCAACAAGATCACAATCAAGTATAGATTTACATCGCCAAGGATGGATGATATTATAGATTGTTTGAGTGGAGCTGTGTATTTCACAAAGATAGATCTCAGGAGTGGGTACCATCAGATTCGCATCAGAGAAGGAGATGAGTGGAAGACTACCTTCAAGAAAAGGGAAGGGTCGTACGAGTGGTTAGTCATGCCTTTTCGGTTAACCAATGCACCGAGCACTTTCATGCGGCTCATGAATAAGGTATTGAAAGAGTTTTTGGGTAAGTTTGTCATTGTTTACTTAGATGATATATTGATCTTTAGTAAGACATTGGAGGAGCATTTGATACATATTTGAAAGGTGTTTGATAAGTTGAGGGAAGAAAAGTTGTTGATAAACCTGAAAAAGTGTTGTTTTGTGAAGGAGTTGATGTACCTGGGATTTGTAGTCTCAGCAAAAGGTTTGAAAATGGACTCGGAGAAAGTGAAGGCTATCCTTGAATGACCTACTCCAAAGAGTACTACAGAGGTAAAATCTTTTCATGGGCTAGCTAGTTTTTATAGAAAGTTCATAAGAGGATTTAGAAGTATTTGTGGACCAAAGACTCTGTCTCACACGTTGTGGCTAGACATCCTATTTTGCAACTGGAGTTTTACCCAAAATTGTCAGTTGCAAAATATCCACCCAACAAACCTTTTACTGAAACAACAAGAGGGGATAGGAAATAATTGAAGTGGACTGTAGAGCAGATAATAGTTTTAATTTGTTGAAACAGAAAGTTATAGAGCAACTTGTTTTATCACTTCCAAATTTTAACATGGTGTTTCAAGTAGATTTTGATGCTAGTGGTACTGCAATAGGAGCTATTTTGAGCCAAGAAGGTAGACCTATTGCTTATTTCAGTAAGAAGTTGAATGATGCCAAAAGAAAATATTTTGTTTATGATCAAGAATTTTATGCTATAGTTCAAATATTGAAGAAGTGGAAAGACTACCTTCTTCCTAACAATCAAACTTTGCAATATTTGAATTGTCAAGGAAAATTAAACCAAAGGCATTTGAAGTAGGTTGAGTTTTTGCAGAGTTATACATTTGTTGTAAAAAATAGGAGTAAGAAGTCTAACACAGTTGTAGATGCTCTTAGTAGAAAACTTTTGCTGATAGAAATGCAAATTGAGGTGGTTGGGTTCAAGGAACTCAGTATTTTGTATCTAGAGGATCTTGATTTTGGAGAAGCGTGGACGACTTGTACAGAACCTGTTACACTTAACAGGACGAAGTGGTTGGATTTCATAATCCAAGATGGTATGTTGTTCAAAGGGTACCAATTTTGCATTTCAAGAAGTTCAATGAGAGAGGATATCATCAAGAAGCATAGTGGAGGATTGGCTAGATACTTTGGGAGAGATAAGACCATTGCTTTGGTTGCTGCGAATTATTGCTAGCCACAATTGTAGCAAGATATGAAGAAGTTTTTACAAAGTTGCAAAGTATGTCAAATGGCGAAAGGAGTGAAGTAGAATATGAAGTTGTATCAGCCATTACCCGTACCAGAGAAGCCATGGGAGGATGTCAGCATGGATTTTGTCCTTGGATTACCAAGGACTTAGCGAGGGCATGATTCTATATTTATGGTGGTTGACAGATTTTCAAAGATGACACATTTCATTCCCTGCAAGAAGACTAGTGATGTTCGTGTGGTAGAGTTGTTTTTCATAGAAGTGATGAGACTACATGGTTTGCCAAAGAGTATAGTTTCAGATCATGATACCAAATTTGTTAGGTATTTCTGGCATACATTGTGGAAGGAATTTAAGACAGATTTGAAATTTAGTTCATCATGTCATCCATAGGCTGATGGAAAGACAGAAGTTGTGAATCGCAATTTGGGAAATTTGTTGAGATGTTTGGTTGGAGACAAGCCAAAAGGCTAGGATCTGATTTTACCACAAGCGAAATTTGCATATAATAATTCTATCAATCGGAGTACTAGTAAATCACCATTCTAGATTATATATGGGAGCAGTCACAGAAATGTTTTTGAATTAAGGCAGTTGAATAAAGGAGAGATAAGTAGTGCTGAAGCAGAAGAATTTGCTAAACATTTGAAGAATATCCATGAGGAGGTGAGGAAGCACATTACAAAGATGAATACACAGTACAAGGCTAAGGCAAATGTGAAAATGAGGTATAAGGAATTCCAGAGTAGAGATGAAGTAATGGTTCATTTGAGAAATGAGCATTTTCCAGTAGGTACATATAATAAGCTGAAAATGAAGAAGTTTGGACCATGCAAGATAGTGAAAAGGCATGATTCTGAAAATGCCTATGAAGTGGAGTTGCCTACTGAATTGAATATTTCACTAGTATTTAATATTTCAGATTTGACAAAGTATGATGGAGTGATGAAGATGAAGTTGCAGAAGCACAATGGAGTATTCTAGCAACTAGTTCGGCTACAAAGTAGATTGAGGAAATACTAGACAGTCGTGTTGGCAAAAGTACAAGGAACAAAACTTATGAAAAATACCTAGTCAAATGGAAAGGAAGGCTAGTAGAAGATTCAGCATGGCTAGCAAGGGAGGAGGTTAACCATCTTGATTTTCCTCTAAATACCTAAGACGTGACAGGGTCACTTCTCAAATTACCTTGGGTGTCTGATGCAGGAGCATCTTGGGTGTAAGAGCAATCTTGCATTAACCAAAAATATTTCATTTCAGTTGTTTGAATAAGGGTTGTCTTAGTGCAGAGTTGTTATCTGTGGAGACTTTCTACTTAGTAATTCAGTCATATAGCTTGGAATGTCCTAACTTCAAAGGTGGGTGTTCATCTTGGATATCATGTGCATTCATAGATTTATTGCAGATTTTGGGTGTGTAATTTTGGTATAAAAACTTTAGGCTCACCGTTGAAGGCCTAGATATGTCCAGATGAGGCCTAAAAACTCTATGAATGGGCGCTTGCATAGAGTTAGGCTTGTGATCAAAAGCTGTGGTTTTCGAAAAGTGATTATAATAGGCAAATGGGCAATGGTTCGGGAGTTATGGCCTTCCAAAGTTGGGCCGACCAAAACTTCGAAAATAAATGTCAAAAATGTATTTGGCCGACTGTATATGTATTGTTAGGGTCTTCCGGCTCTAAATATTAAGTTTGAGCATCTAGAACCTTCCTAAGCGGCATAAAATTGCTTGATTAAGAAATATCCGAACATTGTCTAGGACAACTTTGGGTGATAGCTCACAGCTTTGTCTTGCAAATTACTGTAATGAAGGCACCCATGTGGGTTGGCATATTATAATCCTAAATTTTGTAATTCTACATTTGTGACAATAATAAGCCCATATTTTGTTCTCGCAAATTGTTGTTATTTCTTTGTTTTAGCATATTATAGTCCTAAATTTTGTAATTTCGCATTTGTGGTGATAATAAGAAGCCCATATTTTGTTCTTGCAAATTACTGTTATTTCTTTGTTTTTGTTGTGTTTATGGTATTAAGGGGAGCACCCTTCATCACTCTTTCAATGTGTTTTGAAATGCACAAACAAACGGGGTCCAAAAGATGGGTTCGTAGGTACCCTCCATCATGCTAGTTAATTTGCACACAAGCCACATCGACGACCACTTGTACAACCCTTGAGACCCCAACCTCCTATGTGACATCTCTCAATATATGAAATTGGGACTCTACATCCTTTAACATTCAAAAACATTCAATGCTTTAAAAAACATAAGAGTTAGCTAAACATTGGAGTATGATGTTGATAAGTGGTCAATGTTTAATATTAGTCTATCCATCCTGTGGAGCCTAATCATAATTAGAGGTTATTTTTTCCCACTTTTATTGGTATGGTTTCCCCCAGAATTTTTCTATGGGATTTGGGGGCACTACCCCAAGATGGGATCATAGGGTAGCACCCTCAATGTGCTTCCTGTCACAATATAGGGAAAGGTCGAGGATCAGTGCCCTGCGAGGCTAAAAAGTGACTTTATTTATGTAAAAATTGGGAATTATTTTTCTAGTGGTGAACATATTGTAACCCTAATTTTTTAACTGACACATCTAGTTTAAAATGGCTTAGGATTAGAGATTTTCATATGATAATTAGTAGCTTCTTGTAGCGGTTTTGAGTTGCAAGGGATGGCAAATTATAATAAGGTTGATTTACTAGATAATAATATTAGACTCTCTATTTGGTGGAGGTAGCCCAAGATTGACTGAACTGTGTTAAATCTTCATGTCTTCTGTTCTAATTTTGTGTGTTTTATTTCTTTGCATTATTGGTTATATCTGCATGTAATTGTTATATTTTTGTCTTCTGTAACATCCACTTTTCTCAAGTCTTAATTAACAACTAACTTATCAAGGAAATACAGTTATTACTTTATTTTCATAGGAAGATAGTTATATCAGTTATGTTCATGTGAATGAGATTAATGGTTAAAATTAGTTAAGCAAAATTTTATAACTAGTAATTGAAAACACCATCAATGAATTTACTATGGAAATTAAATTCTACATACCATGGACTTCAAGACCGAAATCAACCTAGGGATGCTTTTGCAAACAGCAAGTTAGTCCACAAATACCACTATATCCATATCAAATGATGACTACCATCCAATACCACTATATCAAAATCAAATGACGATTACCATTAAATACCACTTATATCAATTAGGCATTGATTACCAATGGATCATTTAGGGCATCACAAACCATTGTATCGATTAGGGCATTAGATACCACTATATCATTTAGGGTGTCAAATACCACTATCAATTAGGGCATCAATTACCACTGGATCATTTAGGGCATTAAATACCATTGTATCATTTAGAGCGTCAAATACCACTGTATCACTTAGGGCATCGGATACCACTGTATCATTTCTTTTCTTCCATTGCTAACTGTGGCAATAACATAAGATTATAAGATATGCTCATAATCATTATTCATAAAAATGAAAGACTGAAATATCAATCCTATAGATATATTCCATATTCAGTTGGAAGGTCAACCAATTTAATGATTACCTATTACATTAATGAAAAAGGTTGCTTACATCAAAGGAGATCACTAGATTCGACGATATAAATTAATCCATCATAATATCATAAAAGTAAACATACCTGTTACGGATAAATGTTTGAATGCTCAACTTATCTTTATCAGATGCATGTCCTAATATCTTGTGGAAAGGAGGAAACATTGTCAGGGGCTTAACCACCCAACCTTGGACCATAATTTATCCCCACACAATCTCTAACGAGAAAGACCCTCTCTAGCTGAAATAGACATGGAAGACCTTGTCAACCACTAAGCATCTTGGTATCTAATCACACCACTTGATTTGACAAAACAATAAACATGATCATGCATGAACTGATAAATAATTCATTTTAAAAATAATAAATATTGTTATATTGCATTTGATTTTGTTTCTTGTTATTGCAAATTCCTTTCTCTCACCTCTTCACCCTTTTCCTTGGCTATACATCTGGGTGAGTCTCAGGTGTTTGAATCTCATAACAAACAGTTCTTTCTATTGATTATCAACTGTTTCATGATTAATATACGTTCTAGCTTATCACAATTTGTGATTTGATGAAAGCATTCTTTAAGACTGGAGAAAATGTCATTTGAATTTTAATCTCCAATGGCATAATAAATCATGATTTTATAACATGGTTACTTGGCATTTATTTGCCATAAACAACTCTAATTTAGAGAAGGTCTAACCTATGATATCAAGCAAGATATTTTTGCATCATGATATAAGTTGTAGCTTACTGCTATGTAATTCAAATTTTCTGTAACAAATGAATAAGAAAAACCTATGTTCCTCGAGGACGCATACTCGGCTTAAAACCCCCTGTTTCGGGGACGGGGACGTCCCGGGGATGGCGGGACGGGTATGGGACGTCCCCCAACCATCCCCAAATTCCATTTTTTTGCAGGGGACGTCCCCGAAACTTGGGGACGTGGGGGGGACAAAAGGCCGTCCCCGGTACGGAAAGAGGACGTCTAGCCGTCCCCCGACCGTACCGGGTACAGTCGACCGTCCCCCTTTTTTGCAAGCTCAAAACATTAAAAAAAAACATTTGTTGTGTCTTTTTTGGTCGGCTAGTGGGCCCCACTCCTCCAAAAACCCTAAAATGTATATAACTCAACACATTTAAATTGTTTTAACCATTCTTTAGTTTTCATTTTATGTTGCAGCCGGCTGAAGTTTTCATTTTGCAAGTAGAGGGGGTAATAGTTTTGCTTCCAAAAGCTTGACCAAGGGTTTGATCTTCTATTTTGTCCACCAAGTAAGTATAAAACTCTTTGTGCTTTCATCTATCATTTTTTTAATAAATTTGTAGCTTGCAAAGTCTGATTTTTTTTTTTTTTTCATTGTTTCAGCTCATATATCTATTCAATTGCATATTTAAACACAATGAGCAGCAGTGGGAGTACAAGTAGTAGTAGTGAAGAAGAAAATGTAGAGGTTGATGTTGTTAGTAGTGACACTAAGCAAAAACCCAATCCTAAAGCTGATTTGTTTAAATGCCCTTCCGACATTATGAAGAATTTTGCAAAGGGTCCTTTCAATAGGAAAAAACCTCTTCTCCAATATGTAACACCTAGGCCAAAAGATAAAAAGAATTCGGGAGGGACTAGGCTGTGGGATTGTCATGTTTGTCTTGATGATTTTAGGGGCAGCTATACAAGAGTGAAGTCACATTTTTTAGGTGTTACATGCCAAGGAGTCAAAGCTTGTCCTAACCTAACCAATGAACAAAAATTAGAATGTCAAAGATTGCACTTAGAGGCTGAAATGGAGGGGCAAAATTTGACGGTGACATCACCATCCATTCCTTCAAAATCATCTAGGCATATTTCATCCGCCATTGGTACTAGTGGCAGCCCTAGTGGGTCTAGAGGGAAGAGAAAGATAAGTAGTAGTGAGAAGGGCTCGGTGGAAAGTATGTTTAATGCACAGGCAAATGAGAAGTGTGAGGCATCCATTGGTAGATTCTTTGTTGCCAATGGTATCCCATATAATGCAGCCCGTTCCACTTATTATAAACAAATGGTGAAAGATATTATGAGCATGAATTCCTCATTTGTGCCCTCCAGTGAGCATAAGCTACGAACCACTATCCTAGATAAAGAGTACTCAAAGGTTGCTTTATTATTTGAGGATATGAGACGCACTTGGGTTAGGACAGGCTGCTCTATTGTGATGGATGGGTGGACCGATGTTAGACATCGGCCACTCATCAATATCATTGTCACATCCCCTGTTGGCTCTTATTTTTTGAGAGCCATAGATTGCTCAGGAAAGAAGAAGGATGCAGATTTTCAGTTACCATTTTGCGAGATGCCATAGAGGAGATTGGGCCCTCTAATGTTGTACAGGTTATCACAGATTCTGCACCTGTGTGCAAATCAGCAGGTTTGATGATAGAGGGTGCTTATAGGCACATATTTTGGACCCCTTGTTGTGTTCATTCCTTGAACAATGCATTGAAGGACATAGGGAAGATTGAATGGGTGAAGCAAGCGGTGCTAGAAGCTAGAGAAGTGCAAATGTTTATTTACAACCACCACACTTCACTTGCTCTATTCAGGTCCTTCTCTAAGAAGTAGTTCCTCAAACCAGCCGAGACAAGGTATGTCAATTATAATTATAGTTTACTTTTAGTTTGTTTTAACTTTAAGTTATTTAAAAAAATTATTTATAAGTTTACTTACATGTGATGCTTTTTGTTTTAAATATTAATCATTAATGTTTAAGTTTAAATTTTTAATTGTTGCTATAGGTATTGCACATATTTCATCTTGATGGAGAGGATGATTGAGGTGTATAAGGCCCTTCAATTGATGGTGGTGAATCCAGAGTGGGGACGATGGTCTCATTCTAAGTCCACTGAAGGAAAAGCGGTGAGGCAAAGGATCCTTGATGAGAGTTGGTGGTCCACAATGAAGTAAGTTGTTGGTTTTTAAATTTACTATTAGTCTTTTGCTTGCTGATTTTCCTACTAATAATATTAAAATTCTTAAAATTTTAATTCTGATTTTTTTTTTTTGGCATTTTGATCTTGCAGATACATTTGCTCTATCATAGCACCCATTGTTGATGTCATTAGATATGCTGATACTGATGCTCCTAGTTTAGGAGAGATCTATGAAACTATTGACAGCATGTTGGGTAAGATGAAGAGAATTGTTGCGGCAAAGGATCCTATATTGGGCTTTTATGAGGAGCATATTAGGCCTATTGTGACGCGGAGGTGGAACATAATGAATACCCCGCTTCATATGGCAGCATTTGCTCTAAATCCCAAATGGTATGCACAGTTGGGTGGAAGGGGCCTCCCATGTGATGATCCTGAGGTTTTGGATGGCTTCACAAAAGCAATTGATAAGATGTATTCAGCTCAAGAAGCCTCTACTCTTCGTGCACAGTTCCTTGACTTCACCAACCTTCGTGGCCCAAACTTGGGTAGGCCACAAGCAAGGTTGGATAGAGTTGTTTTGGCACAGAGGGATCCTATTGGATGGTGGACTTGGCATGGGAGAAATACACCTGAGTTAAAGATACTTGTCGGTCGCCTCCTTTCACAGGTTGCTAGTTCTTCAGTTGCAGAGAGGAATTGATCCACATATTCATATATCCACTCTATCAAGAGGAATAGACTTACCTCTAAAAGAGCGGAGAAGCTAGTGACAGTGCATCATGCTCTTCGACTTGCTGATCGCCAGACTCCAGAGTATAGGCAGACACCAGCTTTGCGATGGGATGTTGAGCCTGAGGATGTGGCCCAGATAGATGAGGATGACATAGCACCAGGACTGGTTGGGGTTCCATTAGATGAGACCAGGCTTCCTGTGGAGGATGACAGTGAGGAGGATTTTGATTTTGATGCCATGGATTAGTAGAGGCAGAATAGGAGCAGCAGTCTGCTTCATTTTCTATGTTTTGCTTTTTATGTTGAACATGAACATGATTATGATACATTGATTATATGATACTTATTACTTTATGGCAGTCTATAGCTTTGGGCATATTTTGATTTTGATTTTCAGATTTATGATTTATCATGCTTATCATTATGAGTCTTATGATATTGACAATGGTTAATAACTTAATGTTCATTGTTCAGTGTTCTCTGATATTGTATTGATATGCATTTTGAGAATTGGATACTAAAATACTAAATAGTAAAATACTAAAATCGGATATTATTTCATAGATGGCATTCAAATGTTGTATGTTATGGTTCTATAATGTTTAAATGACATACTCTGTGCTTAGTTTCATATGAATGACATGTATATTTACAAATTTCAATGTATATACTATATTTTAAAATTTTCCTATATATATAGCCGTCCCCGTCCCCCCCCCCCCGTCCCCAAAATCGCCAAAAAAATTTGCCGTCCCGAAAACCCGTCCCACCATCCCCGTACCGGAAACTTGGGGGAACATAGAGAAAAACATATTGCAATGTTTGAATTTTGGATCTCTACATAACCTAGAATAATTTGAAAAGAAAAAGGGGTCTTGCTAGACGCTCAACAACCTACCTCACTGTTGACTGTGAAATTCTTGAATGCTAAACCCAATATGAAAATAGCTCACAATTTCAACAGAATAACAGTATAAAGAAATCATGGAAAGGAACAATGAAATGATTACAATTGATAATAGTAGAGTTATTGGTGCCATGAAATATGTGGTCTGTAATATGCAAGAAGACAGGTGATGAATACAAAAGTCGAACGTTATAACAAGTATGTGCTCAGCTGGCCGCTATGATTCAGCCTTTCATTAACATTCTTCAGGCACTAATATCCAATGTATAAATGTATCACATATTCTACAATCAAGATTATAAAATAAAACTTGGATTGCTATGAACGGCAGTGATTTTCCAATTCAAATTTGTAGGTTATCAACTTATGAAAGAAAGTCGGAAATGAGAGAGATAGAGTCAGTCTCTTGTGAAAGGTTGTCCGGTGCTTGAAAAAGATACATCCACCTCTCACTCACAACTTCTTATAAAAAGAATAATGTGACTCCTTGACTTCCAAGAAGCCATAACGTAAAAGAAATGTATTGGCTTTTGGATGTCAAATAAATGAGCCAAGTGTTCAATCAGTTTCAAATAAGAAAAGAATAAAAAAAATGGAAGAAGATTTGAAGGTTATAATTCGAAAAAATATTATAGTTTATATCTATCTATGTACACTTAGAGAAATTTGTGAGGTGGTGTCAATTTATATTTATCTCTATGTGTACATACATAGGTATATATTAAAATAATATTGTGAAAGATTATTCAAAATCCTTTGAGGTACATATTATATTTTAATTAAATTATTTTATGTTTTAAATTATTTATTTAATAGCTCATACAGTTTCATTGATTGTATCCTGATGTTCAAATCTTTAGGTTCTCAATCATGGTGATTCACAATTCATACCCATTTGCCTAGTGATGGTGATGCTCTTGTGCCCAATTCTTTTCTGGCAATGCTTCCACCCCTTTGATGTGCTTCCTACAAAGAAATTCTTCACAATTAAATCATATTACCATAATAAGTTATTTAATCATGAATAATCATAAAGGCTAACTACCTTTTCAATTCCATGAATTCATAATAAATAACCAACTAGCATGTTATCTTCACATGAAATTATAATGACTAAACATCTTACCATTTCATAGGATTATAACAAATTTAACCGTCAACTAACTTCATGTAAACCTCAATGGCTATATTTTAAATTAGGTCAAAGATTGGGATGTAACGTACCATTCCCCTTGTGTTTTGTCGTCCTCGATGAACTTGAAATTGCAACGAGCATTATAAAGGAGTATTTAAAATTGGAATATAATGTACCATTCCCCTTTGTGTTTCATCATCCTTGATGATTTCTGCAATTTTAGACACTAAAAGAATATTCCAAATACACGATGTATATATAGTATCATGATATGATTTCTTTTGAGAATTGGACCAAAATCTAAATCATGATCAAAACTCAAGGTCTTCAAAGTTTCCAAAGATGCTTGCATGATATCAAAACACATACTCACCTAAGTTCACTTCACCGTACTTGTGGTCACCTCAACATCACTTGAGTTGATTATGTTGTAGGATATTCTATTTTATATTTCTGTCATACTCATGTAGACACTCACCATACCATTAGTTCAATTCTCACATTGATATCTTCATATAAGAGAATTTTTCAGGGTTCAATAACTGAGAGTAAGATAAGTATTCAAAATTGTAATTCCTCAATTGACATGTTCTAGATCATAACTTGATCACATAATTTAAATCACTCATATCTACTTATCTGGCATATGGTACTCTTTAATGAGTAAATCATCCTTCACAGATCACTTGAAAGAGGGTAGTGAATCCATGTTTTCTATTTACGTAACCTTAGTCTTCATGCTCATCATATCACAAAAACATTTCATTAGAACAAATCATCTCATGATAGAATATGCATTTCATCTCCAAAACAATAAACAGCTCAATATGTAAACTCAACATCACATGTGTATTATACATGTATAGCCGTATCTCAAAAGGTAGAAACATGATGTATATTATGAAAGATCATCATACATCTAATCAAGATCATAGAGGTTATGTTTAACAAGGTACCACACTATAGGTGTCCAAATCTCTTAGCACTTGGACTACATGCCCACACGCAATTCCTAAGATGAGGTGCACTTTTGTCTACCATATTCTTTCTTTCCAAGAATCTCTACCTTTTCATGCTGAATATATATATATATATATATATATATATATTGCTTAACCCATCCTTGGATCATGGATTGATCATAAGCATCAGAACAAATTTACACAGGGTTCATATCGAGTAGCTCATCATTCATCTATAAATATTTGGAAGTTTATCTTCTTGTGCAGCTATAAAACACTAAAAACTTGAACCCGAAATAAAGCCAATAACTAAAAATTTTGTGGCAAAATTTGATGTAGTGGTCTCACGTGTCCTAGCAAGTCCAATGAATCTGCTAGACTTGGCAAGTCTAGTGGACAGTCGCAGTTGATTCTGCAGGCCTTGGATGTCCTCAATCAACCAAACACTCAATGAGCATGCCAAATACCTGATTATTCTTGTGGTTGTGACTGAACCGGATACCTTTTACAAATTTAGTTTTGAGCCAAAGTAAGCCATCAAACATAGATTATTATTAAATATAATATCATTTGTTCTAAGACACCAATTGCAAATTTGAGTTTAACATGACCAATTATTCTTATTAAATATAACATTGTATGGTTATAATACCAATTTTCCAATTATTCTAAGCTCTAACTATAGATTTAGTAACAAGATTTTTTATTTGTGTTTATAAGTTTCTATAGTTTTAAATAAAAAGCAAAGAAAGCTATAAGATCAATGATACAAAATTGTTAAATGAAAGAGACTTACAGCTCGTAGTGGAAATTTAAGCCAACGCCCAATGAAAAGTATGATGATTAAATGAATCTGTAAAATTTTATGTAACAACAATCTTAATATTCTGGTTGGGCAATATGAAAGTTACAGAAGAAAGCATTACTTTGAGGAAAACATACACAAAAATGTATATTTTGAAAGTAATTAACAAGTTAGTTACTAACAAAGATGAGTAAAGAAATGAAAACAAATAATGGGCCTCCTCCAGAAATTGCTTCCTTAATGCTAGTAGATGCACCAATCTGCAAAAACAAAAAAAAACATTTTACATATGGGTGTGTGAGAACTAAACTGATGAAGCATCTAAGCTATAGGCTATCAAAAGGTAAAAACAATAAATAACGAGGACATTCTTCAAAAAACTGATGATATAGAAGATCTTAGGGAAGTGTTTGGATAGAAGGGACCTCGCATCTCTTTGAGGATGTTAGAGGAAAAGATTGCAGCAAAGGAAAAGTCTATATTAGTCATATACTATCCCTAATGAATTCTATGGCAATATTAGTACAAAACAAAAAGAGAAACACATGAAGATTGCTTGAGAAGAAGCGCATAAAAATGGATATAATATAAAGATAGAAACAAAATGTAGAGTTGGGATTACAATTTTTTAAAACAGACAAATAAATTGTAGGTCCTTGGTGATCTGCTTCAAATCAGGAATCAGGTAGAAAATAAATTTAACTGTAAGAAATTTATGTATTATAAGCAAAAGATATTAATTTCAATAATTGCAGAAAAACAGGCTCTTGCAGAATTGTAGCTAAATAAACCATCAAAGAGCCCAAATTAACAAACCCCAATATAAAAAACACCAGTCTCTTCCTTGTTCTTCTTCTTAGCTTTCTCTTCAACTTCAATAATCAGGATAATTTTCTTTGCCAAATCTACCACTATATATATGAGCATTTCCTTACCCAAAAATACTTAATTGCATTTCTGGTGTACTACTGGCTACTGCAATCTGATTTGGATATTGTAGCCAGGTTTAAGAGTATAAAATATAACTAGTACAGCTATTAATTCCCTGTTGTCTATTGATTATATTATTGCAATCCCAATATAAAAAACACCAGCCTCTTCCTTGCTCTTCTTCTTAGCTTTCTCTTCAGCTTCTATAATCGGATTACTCTTCTTTGCCAGACCCACCACTATATAATATAAGCATTTACTTAACCAAAAATACTTTATTGCATTTATGGTATACTGCTGCCTACTGCAATCTGGTTTGGATATTGTAGCCCGGTTTAATAGTGTAAAATATAACTAATGCAGCTATCCATTCCCTGTTGTTTATTCATTATATTATTGCCTCATTTATATAGTTTTAATGGTTTTCTTTCAAGGTCATAATTCGCTGGCCCCACTAATATCACAGCTGGCTGCTTTTACAATCATTGTCACATTTGATTAGTTTTCTTGCTAGTCTTGTTTTTTATATTAAAAGCAGCCAAAACTAGGGGTCTGTCCCTTTATAAATCAACAAATTATCAACAGCAGATTGACAACAATCAGCAAAGTATCAGCAAAATGAGAGCCACCTAAACTTTACTCTATCAAAAACCATACACATCCTAACCATATTTAGAAAATATGCATCTAAAGTACCAAAGTTTATGAGAGTCTTAATAAAAACCATATAATGCCATGCAATGTTATAGTAAGTAGAGTTTGGAATAAACCAACTAAAAGTAAACACAAAGGAAGGACTACTAAGGTCATTGAGGCCACCAAAAACCCAAAAACCTGCATTACAACAACCATCATTAATCATGTTTTGCTATGGTTGGACTTGGAAAGCATCATCCTTGCCCACTCTGTTTACTGTTTACAGTAAACTAGGTTTAATACATGCTACGAAAATAGGAGAGTAACACAAAAGTAAATACAGATGCAATGTTTTAGGAAACCACAACTGTATATTCTATTAATGCTTCTCTCAAGTACATCACATGATAATATAAGACAAGATGAGATATCATCAAATGCCTTTCTCGTGAATGAGAAATCATAAATATACTACCTGAAGGATTGCAACTCAATCGTTGCGTCATAATGCCCTTCAATAACCAGCAACCTCCTAACACGTATTTAACTATCCCTGAGAGATAATCCAACTTTACGGACAAAATCATCCCCTCCCAAAAAGAAAGTCGTCTCCTATCGACATACAACAAAATGGAGCCAATGCTTTTTATTACATATATATCAAGAAGAATGAATAAGATGAAGATGAAGGGGGTTGAGGAAGTGTCCCTAGAGGTGTTGGTTGTGATGCAGAAGGGTTCAATTGTGCCCGTGACTCATACACCTATTGGGTCTGCACCTTCAAATCATGTTCGGCCTACATCTGTTCCATTGCTTCCTTTAACACACTGCAATATCCACAAGCTCAGGTTCCTTTGCCTCAGACTCCTTCTTCACCTAAGTCAATCGAGTCTTAGTGGCCTCCAATTGCACCAAGAGCTCTACTCTCTGTCTTCCAAGCAAATTGTTGGCTAACCAAATCACTCTCCCCTACTGCTACTGAGTATTTGACTCCTCCCAAGCCCACTCTGTTGCTACCCTATCTTCCTTTGAGCATAGGTGTCTCGGTACACCTACACTATCTCATAGGTAAGGGCCTCGACTTGGCTCTCCACTATTGAATCCCTAGTAGTCAAATCCTCTAACATCCATGGGGTCTCTACATTTGGCCATCCTCATGCCTCAAAGCACATGGCAAATGTAGTCGGACACCATTTTCCAGCCTTGAGCTAACATATATTCCAAGTATGCTTCGTTGACCTAGCGGCCTTGAGTCACCATATTTGCCAAGTACACCTCTACATCCTCACAAAGGATGCGTCAGGGTGGCTTTGTGGCTGACTGCTCCTCTATACTAAGTGCTCTTTGTAAGACCTCTAACATAGCTTGAGAAGTCTCTACTGTAGGTGGACCCCAATCCATCTCCACTGGCTGACATCCTCCTTCCTCAGGTGCAGGTGTAGTGGCCACAACAAGCTCTCTTCCTCCCAACTCCTCAACCTTAGAAAGATGCGCATCTCTCATAGGTGAGAGTATAGTAGGACCACGTGTGATTGCGGTGAGATTGAACCATTGCATCAAGTAGGCACTCACACGCTCTAACCGACTTGTCTGGATAGGTTCCATGCCTACGGAACCATCTCTCACTGGCTTAGCTTTTAATGTTGTATCCATAATCACCAGTACATCAAACCCAACTACCTCCAATCTAACCTATAGCTCCCCATGTGTCTCACTTCCTTGTATTTGGGGTGTCTCATTAGGTATCTCCATAATCTCCTCCGACACAGCTCTAGGTGGTGATGTGGGGGACTTTGTATCCTTCTCTAGAATCACTACTAATACCTCTGAATTCTCTGCCTCAAGAACAAGCATAAAACCTCTCTCCATCACCATTGGTAGTGGAGTCATGTCAATGGGTGTCCTAGCCTATCCGAAGGCAGGGATAGTTGTTGTACTCACTGTGGTGGTCAGATGTGTTGTCGTAGGTAGGAGAGGTTGTGCAGATAGTATAGGTGTCGAAGTGACTACCTCTACCTCATCCTCCTCGACCATCTGAGTGTTGTCTCCCTGGTCTGTATCACTCTCGCTCTTGGATGTATCCTATCAACCACAATCTATCGATCTGGGCTCTGATCTTGAATACACCTCTTGCCTCTGTCATTTATGTTCTACGATGGCATTTGGTCCTGTTGGGTGGATATTTTGCAATCGACAGTTTTGTGAATAATCCAATCACAAAATAGGTAGACCAACCACAGCATGTGAGACAAAGTCTTTCCTACATTAAAGGGAAGGCTCCCCCTTCTCACTGTTCCTTGGATCAACTCAAGGTAACCAAGAAGTTAAGAGATTTGTGAGGGGTGATACCAATATTCTTTCCTCTTAACTTTCAAGAAAGAATCCACTTACCCGCGGGGTGAGTAATGGGCAAGATGAAATCTCTAACTACACTTCTATCTAGTAGCTCGAAATGGTGATACTGATAAACCAACACCAACTCAAAGGCTGATTGAAAGCGTACCAGTTTGGCTCTGAGTCCTATTTTAACCTATTCTAAAAGAATAACCTCTACTATTGGGGCACAAAGACTTCCAAAAGTAGGGAATTCTAACTATCTTTTTTTGAATTTCAAATGGTAACACAAGCTACAGTCAAAACTTCTAGTCTATGTATTACTACAACCGCTCCCAATCAAAGCTTCAGCTCCAATTGCTTCTTAACTCACTATGCTCTTATTATTGAACACATAATAGCATGAATCAAAGACAATACGCACAAATTATAGTCAAATCTTCTAACTTTCTCTATCGCAATTGCTTCCAGTCAAAGCTTCAAATCCAATTGTTTTTTTTTTTTCACTTTCCTCCCAAATTCGTACTACACAATCAGCGGTATGCTTGCACAACTGTGGCAGAGCTTTCTTGCATACAACAAAGATGTTTTTTACAATGAGGGGAGCACTCCTTATATAGGCAAAGGAGTTGAGAAAAAGATGGAGGAAAAGGTGGGAGCAATTCAACCAACTTTGACCCAATCTAACTAACAAGAGAAATTATTGGATTACATGTCATTACACATGTAATTCATGTTGGGTGGATATTTTCCAACTAACAAGTTTTGGGTAAAATCGAATTACAAAATAGGATGACCAGCCACAGCGTGTGAGACAAAGTCTCTCCTACCTTAAAGGGAAGGCTCCCCCTTCTTACCGTTCCTTGAATCAACTCAAAATAAGCAAGAAGTTGAGAGATTTTGTAAGGGATATTACCAATATTCTTTCCTCTTAGCTTTCAGGAAAGAATCCACTTACTCGCAAAGTGAGTAATGGGCAAGATGAAACCTCAAACTACACTTCTATCTTAAAGTTGTAAATGGTGATACCAATAAACCAACACTAACTCAAATGTTAGTTGAAAGTGTACCAATTTGGCTCTAAGTCCTATTTTAACATATTCTATAAGAATAACCTCTACCATTAGGGCACAAAGACTTCCAAAAGTAGGAAATTCTAACTATTTTTTTTGAATTTGAGATAGTAATACAAGCTACAGTCAAAGCTCCTGGTCTATGTATTGCCACAACCGCTCCCAATCAAAGCTTTAGCTTCAATTGCTGCTTAAATCACTATGCTCTATTATTGAACACACAATAATAACATGAATAAAAAACAATAGGCACAAATTATAGTCAAAGCTTTTAATTAGCTCTATCACAATTGCTTCCAGTCAAAGCTTCAAATTCAATTGCTTATTTTATTCACTTTTCTCCCAAATTCGTACCACACAATCAAAGTTATGCTTGCACAAGTGAGGTAGAGCTTTCTTGCATACAACAAAAGATGATTTTTACAATGAGGGGGGCACTCCTTTATATAGACAAAAGAGTTGAGAAAAAAGTGGAGGAAAAAGTGGGAGTAACTCAACCAACTTTGACCAGGTCTAACTAACAAGAGAAATTATTGGATTACATTCATTACAAATGCAAATCGTATTACATGTAATTATACAATTTCTTACAATACATCCTCTCCAACTACAAACATGAAAGAAAAAGAAAGAAGGAAGAAAAGGAGACAATCCTAGAGATTGTTTTGAAGGGCATTGTACTTGGTGATGCTATCCCGGATGATCATAGGATCAGAAGTTCCCGTGCATTCACCTTGACAACCATGATACTGCGTCTTTTAATAGCCTCTGATTCTCTTTGATGAATTGTTCGTTGTTATTTAAATACTCAATGTGATCAAGCTTCTTCTTTCTCGAGCTGTCATATATTTTCCTTTGTAGATTGACACATTATGGAGTCTCTGACACTTTGAAGACCTTATTAATGATGTTCAGATGTAAACTTGAAACAACTTTCGACCATTTTTTTTTTTTGAAGCAAAGTGTTTGGCAGATCCCACATGAACTCAAGTTCTCAAACAACCATTGGGAAAATGAATATCAAATGACTTACTGCTTTTTGAGAATGAAAACATGCCTTCTTGATGGGATATCTTTGATTATTTTTGAAAAAGTATTGAAATATCTTGAAGAGTGTGCCACAACATGAAGATGATAACATCTTCCAATGAGATTGAATCCTTGATAACTTTAGGATTTGAGTTACAATAACGAATTCATGAGGGGTGGGTATTCGAGGTATGGATTAGACACTTATGAAACACATATGATGACTGGAAATGAACTGGAAAGCATATATATTTGGATGGAAAGGGCCAAAGTCAGTCTTAGAAAGATGGATTGTATGTGGGCAATGATGGGCTTTTGTGGGTATGGCCAAGAATGCAAGTTCGGATGCATATAAATGCATGCAAATGATAACTTTTCACTTTAAAATTGTGAACTTTAGTTAAAAACAGATTCTCTGGATGTCATTACACATAAAATAAATTACATGTAAATATTTTTTGTCATTTGAAATCTTGATGTGATCAAGCTTTTTTCTCTTTCAAGTTGTGAATTATCTTGTCAGACTTGCACATTCTAGATTTTCTGGCACTTTAAAGACCTTCTCAAAGATGTCTAGAGGTAAACTTGAAACAACTTTCTGAGAAGCATTTACAACTACTTTTTTTTGAAACAAAGTGCTTGACAAATTTCCACACAAACTTAGGTTCTTGGACAACCATTGGAAAAATGAAGATCAAATGAATTATTGCTTCTTGAGAATCAAAGCATGTCTTCTTAACGGGTTATCTCTATTCTTTGAAGAAGTTTTGACATCTTTTGAAGAGTGTGCCACAACATGAAGATGATAACATTTTCCAATGAGATTGAATCCTTGAAAACTTTGGGATTTGAATTATAATGACGAATCCATGATGGGTGGGTATTCAAAGTATCGATTAGACACTTATGGAACAAATATGATGACTGGAAATGAACCCGAAAGCATATGTATTTGGATGAAAGGGGCCAAAGTCAGACTTGGAAAGATGGATTGCATGTGGGCAATGGTGGGCTTTCGTGGGTATGGCCAAGAATGAAGTTGGGATGCATATGAATGTGTGCAAATGATAACTTTTAACTTTAAAAGTGTGAGCTTTTGTCAAAAATGGGTTCTCTGGACATCATTACATATAAAGTGGATTACATGCAAAACGAACATACATTTAAGTTCAAAAGATGGAAAACGTGTAAATGGAAACGAAGGATGAGATTGCATGTAAATGTGGATGGAGGGTGAGATTACACAAAATCGCATTTGGAGGATGAGATGCAATTTGTCATGACATGGAGAGTGGAATTACACGTAATTGTTGTTGAAGTGTCATTGCATATGAAAGCAACAGATGCGATGTGCTTTGGAATGTAATGGCGAATATGAAATAAAACGATACACTTGCACGAAGAGGTGGAAGGTGGAGTGAAGTGAAATGTGCTCAAGTTCTCAAAAAAGAACCTGCAATTTCTTCCATACGAAGAAATAACAAGAAAGAAAGAAAACAAACAACAAAAACAAGCACAAAAGAAACACGTGCCTTTGGTTATAGACTCAAACATGCCAAGAGGCAAGTTACTTTAAAATGCAAATTTGCATTTGGAATTTGGGAAAAGTGCAAAAGCATGAAAATGAGAATTTTCATCATATTTAAAGGAACAATGCTATATTCATGGCATATATATGGACGATTGTGCAACATCAAGCTAAAATATGCATGGAAATAGAAAGATAAGCATGGATTGATGATCAAGTTTGAAAATGTCCATTTACTTGGAGATCAAAGAGCCAAAAATGATGGAGAAAGAAGCTTTGAAGACCAATTCTCCTCCAAATCCGGATTCTCAAACAATAATTTGACTTCTTCCATACTTGCATAACACAAATATTAATGAGCAATGAAGGGTCGAATTTGACATGAAAATGCCAAAAACCTAGTCTCTAAAGGCAATAGCATGCATTAAAACTCAAAAACAGCCCCTATTGATCCAAACATATTGGCTGGAAATGCCATTTTTTGAGTTTTTTGAACAAAATCATGCCCTTTTCATTCAAAAAGCTGGGTCGTTTGTGCAAAAACGTGGTTCATAAATTAATATAAATTGATCATTTTTTACCTTTCAATGCAAAAAATGACTTCACCAAATGCTAATACATGGATCCGAATCCAAAAATGTGGCTCCAAAATGCAAAAAAGTAAATGAAAAGCCCAATTTTCTGGGCGTTTTTAGCAAAAACGTGATTCATAGAGGGCATGAAGTGAAGTGTTTTTTACCTCTAAAGGAAAAAATGTGTTCAATAGCATATAGATGGATCAAAACCTCAAAATGACTTATATTTGAGCCAAAAAGTGATCAAAACTGCCTAAAATCTGGGCATTTTTCATTAAAATGTGGCTTAAATGCAAAAATTTGGGTTATTTTTGTTTTGGATATGCAAAATCATGACCCACAAATGCATGTATATGCATTAAAACTAAAAAATGCCCCTCTTGTGATAGATCTTAAGCCATTATATGGGCAGATATAAGCATTTTTGATGAAAAGCGTGTTCTTGGAAGAAGAAAACATCAAGGTGCCCTTGAATCTTCAATTTCAAGTTCCATGAGGGCATATGCATGTATTAAAGGCAAATTGCACCTTCTGGGGTGCATTACATATTTTAAAAATATGTAATAAAGTCTCCCAATTCAAATTGTACCTTTTGGATGCAAGTGCATGTTTTAAAAACACATGTAATGGAGTCTATAAGCAAAAGTGCACCTTTTGGATGCATTCGCATATTTTAAAGTTTGCTCTCAAATGACCCTTAGTGCAAAATCACACCTTTTGGGAGTCACTGCATATTTTGAAAACACTCAAATATGCATGTCTCACTTTTCGGGAGTCATTGCGTATTTTAAAACACATGTAATGACATGTTTTATGTGTTTTAAAATTATCTTTTTTTCATTTAAAATCTCACCTTTTGGATGCAATTGCATATTTTGATGAAAATGTGCTTGTAGACATGTTATGCACAACTTAAGTGATGAATTAAGCACGTGCCAATTTATGTTTTAAAAAAATATTTCTCAAATGGGTCATAAATAATATTTACACTATATAAATAAATATATAATTTGCAAATATCATTTCAAAAGTAATATTTACAAAAATGTTTTGAATTAAAATTCAAAAATTAAATCAAACTATATAGTTAATATAGCCACTTAGGTGCAAAATTAAAAAACAACTCAACTTAAAAAGTGCTCTATAGTTATTTTAAGTGAAAAATTAAAAAAAATAAAGTAACTTAAAAACATAACATAAAGTAAATTTATGTTATATTTTTCAAAAGGTGAATGTCAACTTCAAAATATGACATGATATTTTAATTCGTGCAATTGCACCTGAAAGGTCCAATTTTTGAGCACTAAAATGATTATATCTTTTGATTAGCAACTCCAAGTAAGCCCGAAGATAGATCAAATCGAAGGGAAAACTGAAAGCAATAAGTTTAAGTAAACCAAAGGACCAAAAGCCAATAAACACACTCAAAAGTGAGAAAAAGGACGTTGAAGGCTTTAAAAATCAAGCATAGGCGTGACAAGCAGAAAAACTAAAAGGACTTGACAAAAGCCTTTAGTAAAAGGATTCATTATATCAATTGGAATTGATTGGTTGATCAATACTAACCAAATAAATAATAAACCAAACTCAGAGAAATGCGAAACTAAATTGAAAAAGTTTTGTACTGTTACCTACATTTTGTGATGACAAAATGCAGGACAATAGGTCTTTCAGCAACCTTCTATCTTCCAGGTGTGTCCAAGTGATGCCAACGCATGATGGGACATTCTCCTCGCACCAAGGTACTTGGTTTGACAACAAGTATGTCTACCAAAATTTGTCTTAGTGTAGCATCCAAAAACAAATTGATAGCATAATGCAGCACCTAAAAAGTCTTGTGCTGCAATCTCATAAATTCATACACCTTACCACCCATTAATACTGTAACAAACGAATTTTATTAACTAAAAAGAATGGAATTAATATCTAAATTCAAGTAGAACTGAAAGTAATTTTTCAACTAACTTCTGAAACATAGCATCTTATAATCCATTTCATCAAATATTAACTGAAATAACAATTAACTGAAATAACGATTAACAGAAATATCATTCAACTGAAATAACTACTAACTGAAGTAACCATTTCCTAACATTCTTTGTATACAAGTAAAGTAAATTATTGTCATTTTTACTATGATACAAGAGGAAAACAAATGCATAGCAAGGATATAGAAGGAACATACAAAAAGTAACTAGTGAGTTTTTAACTGGTTGTGCAAGCCTCGATTTTCGCATACGAGGAGAAGCATTTACTTAAGCTTAACCTCCCAACTACGGACCATATCCATCCTCACACAATCTTTTGAAAAGGAAGGCCCTCCCTACCCCGGGAATATGCTTGGGGTACTACTAGTCTAGCCATCCGAGCAATACCAGTGTTAAGAATGTCTGCATAGTTATGGAAAGACATGTCTGAATAACTGGCGCTATGGACATCATGTGATATTAAGAAGGAAAACACACCTTTAACAACCTTGGCCAAGGTTTTTGGATGGGTTTCTAATCCTTGATCACCACCGCTCGACTTAACAACAGGAAACCAATGGACATGCATGAGCTATTAAATGATTCTTTTTCAAATAATATATTTACATCTAATTTTGTTTCATGTTCTTGCAGATGTTTTCTCTCACCTCTTCACCCTCTTCCTTGGCTATGCAGCCTAGTAAGTCCTAAGTGTTAAATCCTAGAGTAATCAAACTCTTTTTGCTGAACCTCAGCTGGTGTAAATAATATTATAAAATTTCAGTATGTTATATCACAATCTTTAAGACTTTAGAACTAATCTTAATGGACTTGCAAGGAATATCATTTGATTCTGAAATCCATCAATAAACAGAGACATATGAACTTATCATGTATATTCGATCTTGACTCGACATGGGAAGAATGGACTCATCGAATATCTATTTGATATTGCAATACAATAATAATGTACGGAATTCATGGACACATTACTTACTACTGTAATTCGAATGCAATTATAAATATATAGCAATTTACGATTGGAAAAGCTGACCACATAACCTAGTCTGGAAAATGTGGGCTTTGCTTGACTCTATGCAACCCATTCTTCTTGACGTGAGCAACCAAAATGCAAAGTTCAAGGTAAAAATGATTACAACTTGTCCTTGATCGTTGGCAACAAAGATAGAATGAAGAAAATGTAGGAGAGCAAAGGTATAACGTGTAGAAGAAATAATGTTTTGGTTCTCCTGACTTGCATAAATAAAGGAGGCATTCGAAAACATAAAGGCTTCCAAGAAGCCATGACTCTATGATCGGTTATAAGAGAAGAAGAATCATCTTCTTGAATCACTAATAAAATTGCCAAGTGTACATTCTCGCCTTATAAGAGGAAGAAAAATAAATATGAAAGACAACTTGAAGGTTACGTAATGAAAAGGATAATTTATGAAGTTATATATACTTATGTATTTGCACATATAAATATATATATATATATATATATATATATATATATTATTATGATGGCATAATATTTAATATTTATCCAAGGTTGTACCTACTAAGGTATGCATATCTAGAAATGTGTATCACCTGGAAGATTATTTTTATTTCTGTATCTTCTCATAGTGTATGCACACTTAGATATACATATTTTAATAGATATAATCTTGTATAAATTAATACTATGGTGTCACTTTATTTTTATATCTATGTGCACGCACATAAATATGTACTATATTGAAGTGATGAGAATGTCAACCATAAGCCATTAAAGTTATGTACTTTAATTAAATTAAAAAGTTTAATGTTTTAATGTTTATCTAATAGCTCATGCATGTCCAATGATTGTATCTTGTTATACAAGTCGCTAGGTCCTTACCAAGATAGCTAGAGGTCATACCTGTCGATCAGATAAATGGACTAAGGTAGTACCCCATTTCATAGATCCCATTAAGCAATGCTTGTCCCCTTTGTCTGCTCTTGCAATCACCCATGCAACATTTTCCACAATAATAACAAGTTCCATGATAAATCCATAATAACAAAATACATAGATATTAGTAAGGAATTTAGATAATAACCATAATTCCAAAACCAAGCAACTGCTAACTACTATCATCATCATATAACAAATAATGGATAACGACCATCATCATTAAAGAGTTATACAAAATAAGTGATGACAAACAATTTCATAGGATATTTAACTACCCTTTTCACATGAATAGGAAAGAAAAAATCCATACAACTCAATGGCTATAATAATTTAAATTAGGTAAAAATTTGGGATATAACATAGCCTTCCCCTTATGTGTTCATCGTCCTAGATGAATATCACAACAAAACTTAAAAATATTATCTGTTCAAATCATTACAGCTATAAAAAACTGAAAATAAAAGTTCAAGCTCTAGCCTTGGAGAAAAGATGGGGGTATTTTTAGAAAATTTCAATGTAATCTTCCCAAGTAGCATTATATTTGCATACTGATCCCATTGAACCTTGCATTGAGTCACATATCGATTTCGTAAGCGTAGCTTACGCACCTCGAGTATTCTAAGTGGTTCTATTTCCACCATCCCTGGATCTCCTACCTAGAATAGGTTCCAATCAATTATATGATCATGACAAGTGATGTATTTCTTAAGAAATGACACATGAAAGACTTCATGCATCTGAGCAAGAGCTAGTGGTAGGGCAATTTTGTAGGCTATTGGGTTCATGATTTCGAATACTTCAAAGGGTCCCACATACCTTGGGGCTAACTTGGCATTCTTACCAAACTTGATGGTACTCTTTAGGGGTTTTACTTTTAATAACACCTTTTCTCCCACTGAGAATTCTCTAGGTGTCCTTTTTGCATCTACATAACTTTTTTGTCTATCATTGGCTTCTTTTAACCTTTGCCGAATTTGTATTACCTATTCTTCCATCTCCTTGAGCATTTTGGGTCCAACAATTATTATGTCCTCGACTCAATTCCATCTTTCAAGAGTTCTACATTTGCGACCATATAAAGCCTCAAAGGGGGTCATTTTAACGGTGGATTGATAGGAATTATTATAAGCAAATTCCACCAAAGGTAGGTACATTTTCCACTGGTATTGTTGATCCATACGATAGACTCTTAATAGATCCTCCAAAACTTGGTTTACTCTTTCTGTTTGACCATCAGTCTCAGGATGATTAGCTGAGCTGATATTTAACTAAGTTCCCAATGCTGAAAATTAAGTTTGCCAAAATCTGGAAGTTATCCTAGCATCCCCATCTGACATAATTTTCTCTGAAATTCTATGTAGTTTAAAAATCTCCTTGATGAATTTATGAGCGATTTCTGGTGCTCCATCAGATAGGTTTTCTAGTATGAAGTGAGCAACCTTAGTCAACCTATCCACCACTACTAAGATGGTGTTGTGTCCATTCTATGTCGTAGGTAATCTTTGTACAAAACCCATAGAAATTATCTATCATTTCCACTTTGGTACTTTGTTTGGGTGCAAAAGGCCAGCTAAGTAACAATGTTCTGCTTTTACTCTTTGGCATTCCAAGCATCCTGCCACAAAATCTGTTATTTCTCTTTTCATTCCCTTCAAAAAATATAATGATTTTATATCTGACAACATTTTAGTCACTCCAGGGTGTCCTGAATACAGAGCTGAATGGGATTCTCCTAGAATCACTCTTCGAATTTCAAGTTTTTTGGGTATATAAATTGTCATGATATCCTAACAATTCATCTTCTTCTATTCTAAATTCTGAATACCTAGGATCTTGTGGGTCTCTGATGAGAGCTTGGCTGATCTCTGCATAAAATTCATCATGTTCCAGATGTTGTAGTACCTGATCTCTTAATCTGACATCTATGACAGCCATTGCACAAATATGTTTCCTTCTGCTTAAGGCATATGTTACCTTGTTTTCGTTACCCTTAATATAGTTAATATCAAATTCGTAATCTCCTAAAAATTCCAACTGCCTCCTTTGTCTAGCATTAATGTTGGGTTGAGTAAAGATATATTTTAGACCATGGTGATCAGATCGAAGATTGAAAGGTTTCCCAATCAAGTAGTGTCTCCACATTTGGAGGGCATGTACAATAGCTACTAGTTCCAGATCGTGAGGAGCGTAATTCTTCTCATAATTCTTCAACTTCCTTGACTCATATGCAATTACCTGCTCATCCTGCATTAGCACACCTCCTACTCCTTCCCCTGATGCATCATTTATGACAGCAAATTTATTTTGTGGGTCGGGCACTCTTAGTGTGGGTGCGGGAGTTAATGTTTCCTTCAAATAATCAAAAGTTGATTGACATTTTTCAGTCCATAATAATTTCTTTCCATTCCTCTGAAGTGATGTGGTCTGGTAAGCTATCTTGGAGAAATTTCTGACAAACTTCCTATAGAATCCTGCCAATCCATGAAACTCATGACTTATGTTACATTCTTAGGTATAGGCTATTCCCTAATTGCTTTGATTTTTGATAGATCTATAGCTATTCCTTGGGCTGATATAATGTCCTAAATACTAGATTTTTTTATGATAAAAAGCGTATTTAGACAATTTCTCATATAATTTATGTTCTTTCAGCCTTTGTAGGACTTTTTCTAGATGCGCTTGATTTTTTTTTTCATTTTTCGAATAGATTAGGATGTCATTTATGAAGATTGGTACAAACTTATTTAGACAATCTTGAAATATGCTATTCATCAAATTCATAAAGTTGCCGAAGCATTGGTTAACCTGAAGGGTAATACTATGAACTCATAATGCCCATATCTAGTTCTCAATGCAGTTTTGTGAATGTCTTCACCCTTGATGCGGAGCTAGTGATACCCTGACCTTAAATCAATCTTTGAAAATACTGTACTGCTACTCATTTGATCAAAAAGGTTGTCCACTCTACGAAGTGGGTATCGGTTTTTTATAGTGACCTTATTGAGCATCCTATAATCTATGCACAACCTCATACTTCTGTGCTCCTTTCAGACGAACAATACTGGGTCTCCCCATGGTGAAACGTTGGGCTAAATAAGTTTCTTATTTAACATATTCTGTAACTGCAATTGCAACTCCATTAATTCTACGGTGGTCATCCAATAAGGAGCTCGATAAATTGGTTTTGCTCTTGGTACTAAATCTATGGTAAAATCAAAAACTCGAGATGGAGGTAATCAAGGAAGTGTGCAGAGTCATTTGAATAGAATTTCTAGATTTCAATTATGGTGCAAGTCCGAATTCCTTTTACGGAGTGTATAGAGTCATCACCAATTGTAACTTCATCTGTTTCGATTCACATACTTTCTAGGCTATCCTAATATCCAGTGATGTGTCTAGAAGATCCATTGTCAACTATCCATGTTTTCTTTTTGGTTGATATCTGGCTAGATAATGCTAAATAGAAGGCATACTTCTCATATTCATTGCCTTCATTTGACTTCTTAGATTTTGCAAAAGATGCTTGAGGTTTAGATCTATTGGGACAATTTATTGCATAATGTTCATACAGATCACATCTGTAGCATTGGATTTTGGACAAGTCTTTCTTCTATTTGGATTGTCCTTTTCCACGAAAAGTTCTTTTCTTTTTATTGTTTTTCTTTTTTCCCTTCTTATGAGCATTTTTATTAAGAACTTGAATATCTTCATCTAGGGTCTTGTGTTTTCCCTTAATCATTAATCTCGATTCTTCTTGAAGACAATCTGATCTTAAACAATCTAGTTTAGGGATTTTAGACCTAGCATTTATGCCTTGTACAAAGGATTCCCAAGAGTTTGGAAGTCCTTCTAATGCTATTAAGGATAATTCTTGATTTTCAATCTCATAACCAAGTGCAAATAATCAATATCTCAAGTCTGTGATTCTCATAAAGAAAGCATTTATAGTTTCTCCTTTTATTCATGCTCACACTATTCATCTGACTTTTAAGAGCAAGTTTTATGCCTGTGATTATAAATGCATTTTCAAGAGCTCAAAACATATGATATGCTATGGTATGTTTTGCCACAATAGGTACTATGTGATCTCAAATGGCATCTACAATTATCTTCATAGCCTTTTCTTTTTTCTCGATCCATTCTGATTTCTCAGGATCATCTTTAGGTTTCTCTTTGTCTTTTTTTACAAATGATTCCAATTTGTTTTCTTTTAACAACATCATTAATCAAAGTTTCTAGGATTTGAAGTTATCAGCACTTCCAAGGTGATGTTTGAATCTCATTGTGTTTGTCATTTTTGTAGGGAGAGAGGATTTGTTATCTAAAGTAAAGATCTGATTCAATAAACTTTGTGTGATCTTTCCTTAGCCAAGTTCTAATACCATGTAAAGTTTACTAACAGATTTTTCTTCTGATGCTGAAGTATGTATGTTTTATTTCAGGTCTAGTAATTGCAAATGAAAGGATCCAATGTGTTGCATAATATATATTAATTCAATGCAAATATGATATAACAGTTTCTTTCAATTCGATGTCTGTACTGCCTCCGATCTGCCCACATTAATCAATTTCAATGCTCGCAATATTCGAGTGGCATACATTTATATACAAAGGTGGTCGAGTGTTTGGTGAATGGCCATGTCTCCAAATGGAGACATAACCATTCACCGAAGCACCCAATCAGTGGTATGGTCACAACCGTTTGTTTTAATCATAACAAAACTAATGATTACAAGACTTAACAAAGTCTAAAGCAATCATTGATGATTAGAATAAATGGGATCATTTGTTGAGTTCATTGTCAAATATAAACATAAGAACTATATGCACGGTCAGTTCTGAATGCTACAATCACAATAACAATGCAGATTATATTCATGCATACATACATATCAATATTCAAATCATATTGACATGTATATATACATGAGTATATTCTCATATGATCAGCGCTATTGTCTGAACCAAAGCTACTTAATTCAACAGATGTCCTAGTATTCTTGTATCCAATCCATAGCCTTGGTAGCTTTGCTATCTCTGAAGTCCATGTCCACAAATGAAGTAGCATAATATACATATCGCACTATGGAGAGAAGAATACGCTACCCTCAAGGATTCATGAGATCCCGAGGAGCCAATCCGCCCTTGTGCCACCTCACTGAGGGCTTTGGCGAGCTAGGATGATCAATTAATTAAATATATAAAATTTAAGCGAACGAAAAGTACTTAAATGGAAATAACTCTAGTTAGGAAAAATTAAAAAATATTCAAACTACTAGAAATGAAAGACCAACTACTAAAGACTAACTAGTCATTTCCGCTAGTTTATTGTCTCGGACGCCTACATGATCCCATTACAATGACAGTTTGGGATCTAGTGCACTACGCATGCACCCTATATGGAATGAGTACAAATATTGAGGCCAAAAAAGGCACAAGAACTAAAATTAACAAAATGCAAAGGATATAAATGAAGAAACTTTCTTAAGAGAAAAGGGAGAAAGAATGTAGAAGAATCCCAACATCACTACGTCACCTCCTTCAAAACTTTGCACACAAGAAAAAGGAAAATTGTTGGGTCGTTGATTTAGAGGCCTGTCGAAGTTAGACCCCTTTTTTCATGTCTTCCACCAAACCAAACCACTAGCTGCTCGTTGATTCTAACTACACCTTGCATAGTTGACTAGCATAAAACCATAAGTTTAATTTTGATTATTACTTCAATTGGTGGTGTTAATGAAATGGTAATAGTTTGAACATCTTAAATCTACCTTAGGAGATGGCAATAGCTTGGTTGATTTCAATGGCTAAATTAAGTCTTATTGAGTCACAAAGGCATTCATTATCTCTTACATTCTAGGAGTAGATTGGATTTATGAACCCCTATCTCTCTGCATTTGGTTGGTTGAAAGAAGTTTAGGTTAAGTTGGTATCCATTGAATGAACAACACTTTGTGTTAACCATCATATCTCATCATGTAATTGAGTGAAAGTCCACAGTAAAGGAACCTTGGGGTTATCTCATTTGACCACGCAATACATGTACATTGTTTAGCACATGAGCATCCTTCTTTGAGAGAAAGTTGGACATTCGAGGTTTCATCCTAGAACACTAAGTATTTGATTCTCCATGTTGTAGTTGAACAAAGCTCACATCAACAAGACCATCTCCCATTCTACTACATTCCAACACGCTTACAAAATCTTTCATCTAAATGGAAATGAAATTCAATGGTATTCTTAATAACCCTAGCTCATACTGATTGCAACATCTCTATCAGAAAACGAACGGCTGGAAATCTCTATGAAATTTTGTACATGCAGTATCTATCTTGAAAAATAGTCTCTGAACTGGTTTGTCTCCTAGATTGTGAACAATTCCACCATAAAAACAAGTGTTTTAAAGAATTTAAAATTATGAAGGCCATATACTGAGTATTTTAACCAAAATCCTGAGATAGTTACCAAAATCATTAATGAAAAACATTGGATAAGTGTGTTGAAAATATTGATAGGGAAAAACTGAAAGAAAAAATTTGAGAATTAACTTGGAAGAAATGACTAGATGATATAGTTTAAACAAAAACCTCTGAAATTAAAAGAACTCCAATTTCTATTTCTTTTTTCTTATAAAAGCAACAATTTCTACAAAGTAGCCACTTTATAGACATATCTTTGGTTTTCCAAAAGTTGCTGCAATAAAGAAGGAAGGATTTTGATATTTTATTCAGAACAAGAAAGCTGAATCAAAGATCTAACCACTGAGAAAAATAGAAGCATAAATGCTGCTCCTATTTTTTGTGCACCCGCAAAACAATGAATACTCGTATGTTCTGAAACTCCAGAAAGTTGTGCCACTGTGCTCGAAAATAAAGATGTAATAATTGCCATTATGGCAAGACTAGACCCTGCCAAATCATGAAACATAGAGAATAAGCCTTTTCTCTGATTGTTTAGTGAAGAAACACATAAGAAGCATTATTGTATTTTGAATGAGTTCCATCCAACATACTTGGCTTCTCCAATATGGAGAAAAAAACATGAAAGACTGCAGATTTTTCTGTTGGCAAAGGATTGTTCTTTATACTTGTTCTATAAATTTCCATTTCCTATGTTTTCTTCAATAAAAAATGAAAAATGTGTACGGTAATATCAACAATATCTTAACAGTAACCAAATTGAGATGAATATTCATATTGAGAATGCACAGCATGCCCAATTCTATTACACAAAACCTGCAAAAGATACAGGTAGAAGTCTGGCAATGGCATCACCGGCCGTGCATGCTACAGCTGCAGCTGCAAGAGATACTGATATAGATTCCACACTGGATTCTACATCCCTGTTGGAAATAGATGAGTCTGCAAAGACAAAAGAAAAATGTTATATAAGCTTTCTTCTGAATCTAACATATGATCTACATCACGAGGCAATTGATGCATTTAAATTCTTCATAACAAATTGGATCCAAAGAATAGAACAACATATCTTCTGTATGTATTTTTTTTGTACTCTTCTGTGGTGATTGAAGTATTCATCCAAATCACATAAAAACAAATGACTACATTAAGGAATGCAATAATTGACTACTTATAGCAACCCTCCCCTAAAATAAACAAGGATAGATGATCTAGATATGGAGAAACTCAGGCAGACATCAAATTCAACTGCTTGCAATATCCCTATTCACATTCATTAGTCTAGTCAATCACTCCAGTGTAAATCAACCTTGCAACAGCAAGCAATAACAAGGACTCATCGCAATTATTTTTTTTTTTCTGTCACGTTTCTATATGCTTCAAGCTCTCTTCTTGCTGATTCCAATTTGTCTGGAATTCAAAAATATGTCTATGCTACTAAACATTAGTTGTGTATAAATAGATCCTTCATATTACAGTCTATGGCCATCACATAACCCCTATCAGATTTGTCAATGGGATGTGTTAATCAATGAATAAGCAATATGAGTTCATATATATAAGTCAAATATAATGCTCACCTTAACTATAGACTTCAATCTGCATCTTTTCAGATCCCAGTTTTCTCATGGCTCAAATGCATGTTTATACTACCGAGAATAAGACATACAAAACCATTTGTAGATGGAAGCCTAAATAAAATTACTATGAAGCAAAAAAATTTGTATTTTAGATGGAAAGCAATATCAAGATGGCAAGCCACATAAACACATCAAGTACATTAATCAAACAGCTTGTGAAACTAAAAACTATAGTTGATTAAGAGGATTCCAGAGAAAGACCACCAAATACATAGTAATTTTTGGCATACTTGGTTACCAAAAGAATTGCATCCTAAGTTACCAACACAAAGCTTAATAAACATTATAATATTTTGAAATTTGAGTGCATTGTGAACAAACAAATTTATAGTATTCCATTGAATGGGACATATCTATTTATTTGTTTCAATTTGAATGTTAAATGATCATTTCAACAAATACTTGCTCAATACACAAAATACTTGGAAAATTTCAGTGTCATTATTTCATCTAACCAGAGTTCAAAGACTTGGGACTTAGACAGTACTAAGCAAGCCCAGAAGTTGACTCCACAAAAACAAAGCATATTTTCAGTAAAAACTCAGCAACTAAAAAGTGCTAAAACTAACTTCTTTTTTAAACAATAAATGTTTTTCCAAAGTTAATTACAAAATATATTAATTTAAAAATTGACACCTCAAAAAAGAATACATGGTGTAATATCCCCTTCCTGGTTGGCTTGTAGAATTTGGGACAATAACTTTGAATCCTCTCTTCTTATTAAGAGTTATGGATCCTTGATACCGCTCGTAAACATACGATTGATAATGAATAGATATTGATAAGATTTTCCAGAATACTATATATTCTATCATTCTATAGAGAAGCTGTTCTTGTCAATAATGCCGCTACCTTGAATATCGATTTGCCATATATAAACTTTGTCAATTTCGATGTTATGGAGTTATTTTTGCCATGTCAAAAATAGCTATATGAATTATGCAGTTGATCTCCTTCTCCCACTTACCAGATATTATTATTGATTAATAGTTAAAATAAATCAATAATATTTAAATTGATTTATATATAAATATCTGCTATATCGAAGGCTTGTAGAAGACCGAGTAGATCGATCAATAAGGATGTCAATTCTTAAGAATGTTTTGATATTTAAAGCAGAAAAACTAGAGTGTTGTCTCTCAAATACAACAGCCCAGAGGGTGTTAGCAGATTAACATTTACAACACACTAACAGCAAATCAAAAACAACAAAACGGACATAAAAACAGCAAAAAGCATCCAGTATCACTAGTCACGATATCTACTACTGATACTAAAAACATCTACTCTACTGATCTACACACTATTTAAAGTCTTTAGATAGGACCACCTAGGGCCATAACAAAAAGCCATAGAAACTACAAGTATAACAGTCCTAAAATTAAAAAAGGATTTTAAAACAAGGTGACAAGGGCCACTAACAACATCAAAAGAAAAGAGAAATAGGGATCAACTCCATAGGCTTCCTTTTGCTTGCATTGCAGGTTGAGCATCTGCATTGCCCAATCCTTCGTTAGGAATTTGCAGTGCTCCATGTAGTTGCCTCCACTATTGTCCTCCTCGCCAAGTGTGTTCTTCTATAGCAAGCATAAAGAATATGCCCAATCAGTGCAAGGACCTTATGATGCAAATGATGGCTAGACAAATACGTATTGCTATGAAAGGAAGGAATAATGGTGGCTTCACAACAGTGGAAATAACAGAGATATTAATAGAGGACATGTTGGTAATACTTTTGGCCATACAGTTAAAACATCGAGAAAAGTTATTTCAAGGCCACTAATTCCTACCTTCCCACCTAGATCTAATGGCCCCCATTTTTAGCAGGTTCCTGCAGTTGGCTTGATCAATTCACCATCGCGACCCTTGTGCGCTAACAATGGGATTTGAGGGTCTTAGTTGTGGGGTTATAGTCTTTCCAATAACCCATGGTGTGTTTTGGCTCCATTTGAGGGACTTACTATTTATAGTGAGTCAAACTGTTAGTTCCGATGAGCTCAGTAGAGTTAGAAGAGTTGAGTGATGTTCTTAGCTTTTATTTTGGGCTCCAAGAATCCTAGAGGGAGTGTCTACTTATAGAAGTCACTCCATCGAGTTCGTTCATCATCTTTCTTCATCATGATCACTCTAGTGTTGTCAAATTTTGATTTTGATGCTTCTTCAGTTGTTTTTGCAAGACGGGTGAATTATTATTATTATTCAACTAAATATGACGAGGTTGTTATTTTTGTTGGTGTTGTATGTTGGTCACCTCAATATCATAGCTGATGAGAACTGGGATGAAAAGTTTCAAATCTTGGGCACAAGAAATAGTGGCCTTGTGTGTCAAAACATTACATTAGGGTGGAAAAGGTCATTTTGGAGCCAAAAGCAATTAATAAATTATATTATATAGCACTCCGTTATATTTAAATGTTGTGTTGAGGAAGCTTCTTACTCAAGATGTTTTTGGGAAACTTCGTGCCATTTGAAGATAATAAATATGAGCTCATTTGATGGGAAAGGCATCCAATTAATTATTTTCTTTTGTTGCCTATGAAGAAATTCTGAGTTTTTTTTATTTTGCCCTTGCTCAAGTATAAGGATTTAGTGATCTTGCCAGGAGACTGATTATCCTTGATTTATCTGTGCAATTGCAGCTGAGGTATTGCGATTGTTACTTCTCTACTGGGGCAAACTGTTTATGAGAAGTTGGAATTCATTTTATGGTGGCTGGAATTCTGAAATTGATGGGGTTTGAATCCATTTGTGCTGGGAGTGGCTTTGAAATTCAATTACAAATGGAAAAGTAATTTACCTTTGATGAAATTGGGGTTCGGGAATCAGATTTGTGATTTAATCTTCTGCTGAGGTAACAGGGTTTACTAAATTAAATTCTAGAAATTACACTGGCATTCTCCATCATTGTGTTCCCTGTGGTTTGGAGGATATTGTGTGTTGGAGGTATTCAGTAATTCATCTCTGATATTTGATCACATAATTATATCTGCAAATGAGACTCCAAATTTGATATTTGCATCTGCAAATTGGGATGCCATATGTAACTTGTTCTGGGCATCTATGAAATCTTGTTCAGCATTAAAAATTTGCTGCATATTTTCTACAATTCTGGGCAGTTAGGTCTGTAATTAAGCTGCAGAATGCATCTGCAGCCTGGGCAACATTTGGGTTTGATTGTGTGGGACTGATTACCAGGAATTTTTAGATTGGGTGTGCAGAATATTCCATTTGATGCAATCTTTCCCTACAGTTGTGAAGTTATCAGGTTTCATTTAATTTTATAATCATTTATTATATTGCAGCACAGTCTGTTAACAAATAAATTCAGAATTTGGTGAAGTTATTGTTGCATTCTCAGAATTTACATTTCAATTCAGAATTTTTCATTTCATGTTTATATGCAAACAACTCTCGAATTAAATACAAAACTACCAAGGACAACATATCTGATCTATTGAAGTTTGCTTGCAAGTGTTTGACAAAAATGTCAAATTATTGATTAATGAAGGAAATTAATGTGGTTTAACTATAACCAAGTCAGGGTTATTACAGTGGTATCAGAGTGGTTTCATGCCATCTTGTGGGGTAGGAAAACAAATAATTATTTCCAATCTGTTATATTTTGAGTGACCAGCACTCTGTCTTTTCTAGCCATGGACAAACACAGGAGGACTATTAGTTCTATGAGCCAATGGAGCGATGCAGAGAATAGTGAGAAAATAAATGCCTTGAGGGAGAGTATGGAGAAATTTAAGCTTCATCACCAGAGGATGGTGAAGAGCTTTCTGAATCTAGAGATGGTTGAGAGGACAGCGAGGTATATGGTTTCCCTCTTGAGAAGGTCGGCAAGAAGGAAGCTCAAATTTTCCACAAGTATCCATAATGCAGATGTACCTGTATTTAGTATGACACCTGCTAGTCCTATCTGCAGTGTTGATAACGGACTTGTTTCCCAGAGATCGATAAATGTGTCAATTCCCTTGGTGGGCAGTAGCATTGAGCTTCAGCAGGTTGAGGCTCCCAGTGTAATCGGTGTGGTTAGTTCACAAGCAATTGATGTTGTCGTTGCCACTGACTGTTCAGGCTCTCCCACGAAGGGAGTTCTTATTGGAGACTTATATGTCAGTTGTCATAGTGTTGCTCCAATGTAGGGGGCAATCGCTTCCTCAAGTGGGACCGAAGCACATAAGGAGTCACTCAACTGTGATGTTGGTGATCTAGGTGTTACAGTAGAGTCAATAAATGCGGTTTCATGCTCTAGTATTATTGATTCACAACCTGACCTGAGTCATGTGTATAGAGTCAGGTGTCCACAGTTGAGGCTTTGTCAGGAGAAGTGGATACAAATAGTATAGACACATCTAATGATCTGTTGGATGATACTATGAGTTGCACCGGAAATGATATCCCTTGTAAGGTATCAGCTAATGACTCCGAGGAGGTTTTGGATGCGTCCCAGGACCGATGTTTATAGGATCTTACTATTGAGGTGGAAGGTCAGGCATGCGAGGGGATTGATATTGCAAGATCTTCCATTTCTTTGGATGAGGTGTTGGTTGAAGTACCAAGTAGTTGTATCTCGGATGCAGAGTTGTGTGAGGACAATAACACACTTGCAGTTGTTTACCGTACAGGGTAAAAGAATACTTAACACATGTAGTATAGTAAGATATAACGCAAAACAAATACTTTATTCATACATGCAATATGCTTATTACAATAACTCCAATGATTACAATGATGATCCAAAGTCCATTTCGGACGGTGTACATATACCTTGCCGAAGGGTTGACCCAAGCGTCACATGCCTATTCGGATACTATTCTACCCGTCAGCTACAATATAGAATTTATCGACAACATCATCCCCCCCAAAAAGAAAAGTCGTCTCCAGACGACAATCACAAAATATTTGAGACAGATTAACAAAATAGAATACACTAACTGTGACTAACAGGGT
Organism: Cupressus sempervirens; assembly: GCA_028749045.1. Classification (NCBI taxonomy): domain Eukaryota; kingdom Viridiplantae; phylum Streptophyta; class Pinopsida; order Cupressales; family Cupressaceae; genus Cupressus; species Cupressus sempervirens. Next base: position 575,785,109 of record CM053784.1, on the reverse strand, counting down.
AGATCTTTTTCCGTCACATCACATTCACATTTCTCCCATGCCTACACCAAATTGGTCTCCAAAACACATTGCATCTATAACCTCCGCTAACACAATACTGTCACCTTAGCCATGTTGACCTTGATAGCCACCTGTGCCCCCTTCTCTACTTCAACTCTTGGGTACGCTAAGCCAAGTGTTGCTCTACTGCCTCCAGCTGGATGATCAGCTCCTCCCGAGCTCTCTATGCATCCACCAAGACAACCTCATGTCCAACACATACTCTGAGTGCCTCAAAGCATATCACCCTTCTCGAATTCCAGCTCTGGCAAACAAACACTCCATGTCTGCAGCAGCTCCAAGTTTCATCAGCTAGTCACACTTTCCACAACTGATAACTGAACTGACTAGGGGTCTAGGGGCCAAGACCAAATTAGCACTCTCAAACCCACATAAAAGTCCATGGAAAACACCATTTTTGTGAATTTCTTCCAATCCCACACCATTTCTGCCAGCCGCTTATGTTTTCTTTGTTACCTGTTTATGTCTGTCCCTCTGGTACCATATCTTTTCCATTCTCAACTATTTTGATTTGTCGTCGGTTTTTTTAATTTAAAAAACCTCCTGTCACCCTTCTATGTTTGAATGGTGGTTATCTCTTGTATCTAAACTAGTGTAAGATATTTTGTTGCACCGTACAATGGTTGTTCAGTTTGTACAGAGGTGTTCCAACACTCCTTTTAGGTCGTACGGCTCTATTACAACTTTTAGTAACCGTACGAGATGCCTTCTTGTCTTCTCATGCGGTCATACTTATGATCCTTTTGACTATTGTTCTCCTGTTTATATCTTATTACGCCTATCGACTTAAAAATAAACAGATCTATTTTACACTTAATTTACATATATACATTAATATTCCTTATTTACTCTCAGTTGTTTGTCCACAGAGGTGCGTTATTTCTTTCATGATAGACTTTCAGCTTCGATCCATTCATTGCATCAGCTACTTCCTTCTTGTCGAGCGTCCATAATTTTATTGCTCTGTTATCGCCCACTTCACAAATTTTATATGGCCCAACCCACTTTATTTTAAATTTACCTAGTCTGATCTCGTTGCGCCTCTTATACTTCAAAACTAATTGACCGGGTTGAAGCTTATTTAATTTTAAATGCTATTCATGTCGTGCCTTAAGCCTATTCTGTAACCTTCATGGCCCGTTGTGCCCGCAATTGTCACTCATCAAGTTTATTTAAATTATACAATCTCTCCCTCAGACTTTCCATATCGCTCAATTTGTTCTCAAAACTCAGTACCATGAATTCTGTCGGCCGCCACTCCTTGCCGTCAATCACTGTATTCTTGATTCTATAACCGTCACTCCGTACTGCTGAAGTTTTTATTAAGCCCTTCCACTTTGCTTCCTGTACAGACCGTACGATGTGTTTTCGTTGCTGTCGCAACCTTTCTACTATATCTGTGGTGCAGTGTAACCTTTTCTTTTTGCGCGGTCCATTCACCGTGTACTGTACGGTGGAATATTTCCTTTTGTATATAAGAAGATTTTTGGATTCGATTGTGTGTTTTTTTTTACCATCAACATTTTGGATCATACTACATGATCCATCATCAAGATGAGAAAGAGCAGGATATTAGAGATATGCTGACTGAGCCTTACTCAAGAGATAAAAGAAAAGAAAGGGAGAGCACGCAAATTCGTGTACAGCACAAAAAAAGAGAGAAGTGATGTACACGAATTTGCACTTCTCTCTTTTTTTGTGTTGTACACGAATTTGCGTGCTCTCCCTTTCTTTTCTTTTATCTCTTGAGTAAGGCTCAATCAGCATATCTCTACTATCCTGCTCTTTCTCATCCTAACTTCTCTTTTTTTTGGTGTTTTACACAAATTTGCGTGCTCTCCCTTTCTTTTCTTTTATCTCTTGAGTAAGGCTTAGTCAGCATATCTCTACTATCCTGCTCTTTCTCATCCTGATGATGGATCATGTAGTATGATCCAAAATGTTGATGGTAAAAAAACACACACAATCGAATCCAGAAATCTTCTTATATACAAATGGATTGTGGAAATATGATGATGTTAATCTTTCCTTTTGCTGGGTTCATACTATATGATCTTCCCTTCAGCTTCAGCCGTAATCGCCTTTCCTTCTTTGGCTTCTCTGTATTCTTTCGAACATTCATTTTCCTCTCCCTTCTCACTTTCGTCAACCCTTAACATATTACAACTCGGAAAGAGCTCGTAATCCTCCATCTACGAGTGGAATAGGCTGTTCACCAAGTCTAAGTCATCATCATTCAACCCCTCCTAACCGTAGGACTCCTTCCTCATCTAGTTCCATTTGCTTCTTACCTTCGTCCTCTCCTTCTGAATCGGACGATCCGGCTTCTTTGCCCACCATTTGTCTGTGTAAATCAATTATGAATCTTCTGCCTCCACGTTCCATGGATAGGGTGTTTCATTTCCAGTCATGTTTTACTCTTGCTTGCACCAACCAACCCCGTCCAAGGATAGCATCATACCCTCTTCTTTTCCGTGGAATGACCACAAAATCTAGTAAGAATGGTTGCGTCCCAATCGTTACCGGCTATGCCATCAAAGTTCCCAACAGTTTGATCCTGTGCTGATCCGTCGTAATTGGAATGTAGGTGGCCACAGTGTAGGCTGTCCTAACTTCTTCCATATGTCTTCTGGTAACACATTCATGCCTGACCCTCCATCTACAATTGTGTCTGTCAGTATAGTGCCCAAAATGCCCATTTCCACTACTGTCAAATGCCTTTCTATCATAAGTGCCACTAGCATTGGTATCTGTTGCCCTTGTTCCATTACTATCCCTTCTTGTTTCCTCTGTCACTCTCGGGGGCGATGTTATATTCATAATAGCCGTTCGCAACTATGGCATCGTGAGAAGGTCATTTAATATAATAGGAACTTTTGTTTGCATTATCTATCTCATCATGTTTTGTTCCACCAAGTTCCTTTTTGAAGTTTCAACAATGTCTTTTACTTGTGATTTCTCTATTTTCATCTGCCTTTCGAGCTCTATTCGCGCTTTCTGTAACCTCTCCTTCTCTTCTTCTGCATCAGGGTATTTTTCTTTCCTCACCTACTCCCATGTGACCGCCAATACCTTTTCATCACATGTTTCAATGCTTAATAGATTTACCCCTTGCTTTAGGCATTTTGAATCTTTGTGGTCCCCCGGACCATACCATCTGCATAGCAACTGCAATGTTTCCTTTGTGGTACAATCTCTAACGAAGTGACCCCAGAGATTGCATGCACGCACGACACTATATCATCAGTCGTCTACTCACATCGTACTGTATTTGACTTCGGCTTCCATTGTTACTGTTGTTATTGCCACCCCTTCTAAGTATATTATTGTTGCGATATCCTCCCGAAGTTGCATCGTTGTTTGTATTATTCCCAGTGGACACTTCTTACGTTAGTAACACCTGTTGGTGTCCTTTTGATTTCATGTTAAACAAACACTCCTTTAGGGAATGTCCCGCAACTTGGCAAATGTCACAAAACTATTTCTTCAGGCATGAGCCCTTTGTATGGCCATCTTCTTTATAGTCTGTGCACCACATTTCTCCCTTCACTGTGTCTAGATTCTTTTTCAAATTCTTAAATTCTTTCATCATTCTGAGCATATCTTTCTGTAATACTCGAACCTCCTTGTTCGATTCCTCATCACTACTGCTACTTTCAGATGATGAATCATTTGAATCCGACGACTTATGCTTTTTCTTTTTATTTGTCTTCTGTTTTCCAAATCCATCGCGCGATTATACGCATTGACGTACGATGTGGGTGGTACAATCTTCATCTTCTTTTTTAGAGTTGGCCGAAACCCCTCTACAGACCATCGTTTCTTCAATTTGTCCGCTGGTTGACTTTCCATCTTCCCAACCAGCTCTTTTAGCGACCAGGCATAGGCCCGAATTGTTTCATTCTTTCCTTGTTTGGTACTGTATATTTCTACTACAATTTCATTATCATCTCGTAGCAATCGAAACTCTACTATGAACTCCTTTCTGACCTATGCCCATGTAGTTAGTTTCTAAGGGCCGGTTTCCGAAAACCAATCAATTGCCACAACCCGTAGGGTTGCTGGGAACTATCTGACCTAATCGTCCTCATCCGTTACACCATTAGCTGTCCATATGGTTTCGCACGTCTTGCAATGTCTAATTGGATCTGTTGTACCATCACCATTAAACTTTGATAATTTCTCTTTGGTACCTGCCATCACTACTTTCTTTTGATTTTGAGGTAGCTGTTGCGTACCCACGCTATTTTGAGCACCCGCGTTGTTCAAAGTACCTACGTTGTTTTGCACACCCGTGTTGTTCTGCACAACTGCACTATTCTGTACAACCACGCTGCTTCGGACAATCGTCCTACTTCCGACAACTATGTTACTTGGTGAGAAAAGATCTTCCTCAAGAGAAGTTGTTCGATTCTCTTCCTGTATCCTTTCGTCGGGTGTATCGAGAATGAAGAGTTCACTCCACGCTCGTGCTCCCTCGGCACTTTGAGCCGTACAAGTTGCTTCCCTTCCATTCGGCTACTCTACCCTCAACGTATACAAGTTAATGAACTCTTCACTTGTTTCTTCAACCAAATTCAATCGCTATCGAGTCTCCTCCAGCAATTCCTCCGTATTCCTCAACCTACTAGGTGAGTGTACTCCCTCCGTTTGTGCCCCTTCACCCCCTCGGTGTCCATCGGCAATCTGCTGAAGCTTCTGTCTGCGCTCTACCTGCTATGCTAAAATTAAAACTTCTTGTGATGTACGTATTTCATCCTTGTCTTTTGCCTTGTTCCTATCCTTGTTCAACAAATTCAACATTAATCTTCATAACATTCCTTTGTTCCAGGTTCGTCTGGAAGTTTTGTGATCACCAATTATGATTCAGTTTCTTATCATAGTGTAGTTGGTGAGACAGAGAGTGTGCATAGGAGGCAAGGGTTACAAAGGCATCGGGTGGCCGGTCAGCTAAAGGTGAGTGATAGTGACATCACTTCAACTTTTGAAAATTATGATGTGATTCCTCAGGTTTTAGCTACATCTAGTTGGGGTGCTCCTATGTTAGATGAGCACAGTGATAGTAGTCTTTCCCTAGTAGAAATTCATGTGCTTCGAGAGGCTGTGGAGATCTTGAAGCATAATTACTCACAATTAGGTGCTAAAAGGGATGACCTTATGGAGTGGGGTAGCATCTGTTATGATGCATTATTAAGGAAAGAGGTGGTGGTTGAACTCACCCAAGAGCTTGAGTTGACTGTGGACTCTCTTCAGTGTACTCAGTTGGCTCTTCAGGAGTCACGGTCATGGTAGGATGATGTTACCATGGAGTTGGAGTAGGTACAGTCTACACTAGCCCCAAAACCTATTTAGTTGAATATTGGTTTGTGGTGAGTCTTTTTCCGAGATTGGGGATGAGGGGCATGATGATGTGGTAGTCACATTTGTCTAGAATATGGATGCAGTAGGTACAAAGGAGGAAAGAGCATCAGTGGAGAGTAGCTCTCATGGTGATTTTCTTCCTTCTGCTAGAAGTGAATCTATTTCATCGTTTCATACAACTGATAGCAATGGACAATTAGCAATGCCACATTTTCAATGGGATCAGTTGTGCGCTATAGGGAAGCACATTGACACTTCCACATATAATTTCTAGTGCATTGAGTCTTTCGTGGAGTATTTTTTGGAAAGTGCAGATTTGAGGGAGGATTCATACAAAATATCTAAGGGTGCTCTGATTTAGGGCTCTCGGGCTATACGGCAATTTTAAGGGTGGGTTTGTTGAGAGGATTGCCTAGGATCCTTCCCAACTCGTAGTTGTACGGGGTAAGAGATTGGAGCCATCACTTGATTCTCAGTTTGGTACTAATGAGCCATTGACAGAGATCGAGGCTTTCTACCGGCATTACACATCGGGTTGTGCTCATCATTTTACTTTTGATTTATAGATAGAGGATTTGATTTCACATCAGTGCGGGTAGGCTCCAGTTTCATACCATCCATTATTGGATGGATTAGCACCATCTTTTGCAAATGGGATTGTCAACTACAAGTTAAACCACTTGCAGTATCTACACACCCAAAACAATTTATCAAAGATTGGAGTTGGTGATAGTGATTCACGTACTTATGGTCATTATCATCTCCACAGTGCAGTTGGGTGTGAGTGTTAGTTTGCTAGGGATGGATCAAGGGCCTTACTCCTTTGACATTGAAGAAAGAGTGTAAAAAAGAAAGGTATATGGAACCTTCATTATCAAAGGATAAATTACATTCAAATGGTTTTATATGCAAAAAGGAGAAAGGTAAGAAACATTTCAAGAAGGACTCTCATCAGCAAAAGAAAAATTAAAACATTTGGACAACTATCAACTAAATGATCTAAGAAGGAAACTATGTTTACATTGCATAGAGACTTGGGACCCTTTACAAAGTGTTCAGTCAAAGCAAAAGCACAGACTAAGTATGTTTCAGCTAATGAGTTAGCATCAAAGGATGGAAAACAACAATCTAATTTTGAGGGAAGCAATGAGGGAAAAACAACAAAAGAGTTTGGTGATGAAAACAATATTGTACGACTTACTAGTACTAAGCAAGCAATAAATTTTAAGGTGAGGAGAATGATTTAGGGCTAGATGAGGGGCTATTTATAATTTTATCTCCATACATTTGGCTAAGAAAGGGCTTTAGACAGAGGGACTGAGGGTTTCAAAGTCATTGTGATCAGTAGGCATAGGCTACAGAGTACTCATATAAATATTCATCTTCATATGCAGATAGGTGATTATAACATGGTGATGATTTTTATGTAGCGGATATGGGAGACTACAATGTTATTCTCAGCATGCCTGCCTAGATGAGGTCGCTAGTTGAGTTCACTTCTAATTTGGAGAAAATGGAGATGCAATTTGAACACTAGGGCATGAAAGTGATACTTAGAGGCATATCAGACAATAGACTTAGGGTGGTCTTGTTGATGTGAGTTTTGTTCTACTACAACATGCAAAATCAAATTCTTAGTATTCCAAACAAAACACCAAATCTTCAACTCTTTCTTGAATAAGGATGCTCATATGTCGAACAATATAGATGGATTGTGTGATCAAATGAGACAACCTCAAGGTTCCTTCTTTTTGTTGACTTTCACTCAATCTTATGATGTGATGTGTTGATTATCACAAAGGGTCTTGTGTTACTCATTCAATGGATATCGACTTTGACTTTAACAACTTCAATCACTTCCAACCAAAAAAACTACAAAGGAAAGGGTTTAGAAAGCTACTCTATCCTAGAATGGAAGAAACTGTGGATGTCTTTGTGACTCTACTAGACTCAATTTAGCCATCGACATCAACCAAGTTGATACAATCTCCTAAGGTAAATATGAGATGTTCAAACTATTACCATCCCATTAACACAATACATCAATGAATATCAATGTGCAAGCACTGATTGAAGTGAAGCTTATAATCATACCAATTGACCATGCAAGGCAAACTTACATTCAACAAGAAGCTAGTGGTATGGTCTAAGCGAGTTCACCAAAGATGTATCCACAATATCTTCCATTTGACTAAGTACCATTTGTAACATACATGAGATAAAATCTAGTCTAAGTGAGGAAATGTAGAAACCATGCAATACTCCAAAGCAAAACAAATAATCTACCATGAAGACAAACAATGAATCTGATGGAGTCCTAAATTTTACAAATTAGGATCTCCATTTTGAACACTTTTCCTTTATTTTCATTATTCATATTTATAAGTTATATATTTTTGTCTTAGGATAGGATATTATGTTCTGAATCACAATATGCATTATTCCTAAATCTCTATCCATGATTCAAAAGATTTTGTATTATCACTAACTTTCTTGGCTAGTCTAGACAATTCTAATCTATTATCCATTTTAAACAATTCATAATAGTATTATCTTATTTAATTTATTCTTTTTGGGAATGGAACTATTGAATGATGCACTAGGATTGTACCTAATCTAGAGGTCATTCTTGGAGGACACACCATTAAGAGAAACTTTTATGTGGCAAATATTCATAACAATATTATCCTAGGAATGCCTTGGATAAACTCATTAGGAAGATTCATTATGGATGGACCTAACTCAGAAATTTGTTTTATTCATAAGGGCATGAAATCACACTTAAAGGATTACATGATGGCTTCCCAAAAGTAGTCACTTGTAAAAAATGGAAAAAATACTCAGCCATAACCAAGGTGAATGGATAGCACAATGCATGATTTTAGATAAGTCAATAACCCAAGAAAAGATTATTCACATAGATATCCAACCTATACTAAATAAGCATCAAAAGGTTTTTGAAGAAATCCCTCTAGGACTACCGCCCAAAAGGGGTTTTGAACATCCCATAGAATTAGAAGGGGCTAAATCAGTGATAACCACTCCCTACAGACACCCTCGAAAATACGAGGAAATAGAAAGGACAATTAAGGAACTCCTAAACATGGGACATATCCAACCAAGCAGTAGCCCCTTTGCATCTTCAGTGGTATTAGTAAAAAAGGAGGACGGAACTATGAAAATGTGCATTGATTATCATGCTCTAAATAAGAAAACAATTAAGAACAGGTATCCCATCCCCAAAATTGGTGAAGTAATGGATGAATTACATGGCGCATGTTATTTTTCAAAAAATTGATCTACGCTCTGGCTACCATCAAATAAGGATGAGGAAAGAAGATATACCGAAGACAGCTTTTAGATGCCATTATGGACACTTTGAATTCCTCGTCCTTCCTTTGGACTCACTAATGCTCCAGCAACCTTCCAATCATGTATGAATGACATTTTTAGACAACAATTGAAAAAATTCTTACTCATATTCTTTGATGACATACTCATATACAGTAGAACTTGGGAGGAACACCTTCACCATATCGAGGAATTTTTAAAGATTTTGGAAGAAGAATCTCTATATGCTAAGTTTTCAAAATGTAAATTTGGACTAGAAGAAATCTTATTTGGGGCATAAAATCAGTGTCAAAGGTGTTAGTGTAGATGAAGAAAAAATTAGTGCTATAATAGATTGGCCAAAGCCCAAATCCTTAACACATCTCCGAGGATTTGTAGGGTTATGAAGCTATACAGAAGATTTGTAAAAGGCTTTTCCAAATTAGCATCCCCCTTTACAGATTTAACAAGAAAAGGAGCTTTGGCATGGAACGAGGAAGCACAACAAGCCTTATATAAACTTAAAGAGATTATGAGTTCATGTCCAATATTAACAATCCCAGATTTTACTGAACCATTTGAATTACAATGTGATGCCTCCAAAGAAGGGATAGGAGCAGTCCTCATGCAAAGGAAAAGACCAATAGCTTTCGAAAGTCGGAAGCTCGCTAACTTAGAGAAGCTCTATCCTATATATGATAAACAAATGTTAGCAATAATGCATGCTCTGGCTGAATTAAGACAATACTTAGTCTGAGGAAAATTCATTGTTAAGATGGATCACAACATCTTGCACTTCTTTTTAAGCCAAAAAGATCATAAAGACAGGCAACAGAAATGGGTGAGATGGATTCAAGCTTATAACTTTGATATTGAATATATAAAAGGTATTAATAATGGAGTTGTTGATGCACTCTAACGACGACCTCATATCAATAACATTACTAATATAGCACAAGATTGGAAATGGGATATTTTATTAGAATATGCCAAAAATTCTCAAACAAAAGAAATATTAGACAAGAACCTACCCAACAAAGACTTCAAAGTTTGTAATGACTTTATTTTTTACAAAGGATTGGTATACATAATTCCTTGATCAAAAATGAAGGAAAAGTTTCTTAAAGAATATCATGACAGTCCACTAGCAGGTCATCAAGCATACTATAAAACATACAAACATATTAGAGAAAAATACTCTTGGAAAGGGTTTAAAAAAAATGTAAGAAAATATGTACAAGAATGCATGACATGTCAGCGGAACAAAGCTGAATTAACACATCCCGCAAGACTACTACAACCTTTGCCAATTCTAGCTTAGAAATAGGAGAGTATATCCCTGGATTTCATAACAGGATTTTCCAAGGTATATGGAAAAGATAGCATTTTTGTGGTGGTGGATAGACTTACCAAATATTCTCATTTCTTCACTATTTCCACAGAATACAAAGCACTTCAAGTAGCTGAACTATTTTTCAAAGAAATTTACAAACTCCATGGACCCTCAAAATATAATTAGTGACAGAGATAGCAAATTCCTTAGTAAATTTTAGCAAGAACTCTTTCGTCTTATAGGGACAACACTAACCCCAAGCACCAATTATCATCCCCAAACTGATGGACAAACTGAGGATGTGAACAAGTGGTTAGAAGGATACTTAAGGAATTATGTTATAGAACAACAAAGCACATGGATCAAGTGGTTTCACCTAGGCAAATATTGCTACAACACAACTTATCATATGTCTATTGGAATGAGCCCCTTTAAAGCATTATATGGTTACGATGCTACATCATTTGGAGAATTGATATCCCAAGAAAGTTGAGTTCCCGGTGCACAAGATTTTATTAAGCAGAGTGTCGACATTACAAAAATTCTTAAAGAAAATTTACAGCAAGCTCAGAATCAACAAAAATTGTATGCAGATAAAAGGCCTATTGAAAGATCTTTCACAGTGGGAGACTTAGTATTCTTGCGACTACAACCATACAAGCAATCATCAATCATTTATTCCATGAGAGATGGATTCATGTTGAATCACTACTCATGAAACATGGGTCAATGAGTTTGACTCAAAATCACACAGTTAAATCCTAATAGCAATATCACAACTTGACTTGCTGTGGAAATTATCTCCTACTTATCAATTGATGAGCTTAAGGGGCTTTCGAATGAATGGTTCATAAGGCACAACACTTGGTGAAGGTTTTGCAAAAGGGGTTGCAAGATTTGGGTTTAACCATGGAGGAAACTCCATAGTTAAGCGCGCTCAGGCTGGAGTAGTATTGGGATGGGTGACCTCTTGGGAAGTCACGATGCTTCACCCCTGTGAGCATCACCTGGATCCAATGAGTGCTAAGTGTTCCATTTATTCTCATGAGAGATGAATTCATGTTGAATCACTACTCATGAAACATGGGTCAATGACTTTGACTCAAAATCAAACAGTTAAATCCTGATAGCAATATCACAATTTGTCTTGTTGTGGAAATTATCTCCTACTTATCAATTGATGAGCTTAAGGGGCTTTCTAATGAATGGTTCATAAGGCACAACACTTGGTGAAGGTTTTGCAAATGGGGTTGCAAGCTTTGGGTTTAACCATGGAGGAAACTCTGTAGTTAAGTGCACTCAAGCTGGAGTAGTACTAGGATGGGTGACCTCCCGGGAAATCCCGGTGCTTCACCCTATGAGCATCACCTAGATCCAATGAGTGCTAAGTGTTCCATCTATTCTCATGAGAGATGGATTCATGTTGAATTACTACTTATGAAACATGGGTCAATGAGTTTGACTCAAAATCACACAGTTAAATCCTGATAGCAATATCACAATTTGACTTGCTGTGGAAATTATCTCCTACTTATCAATCGATGAGCTTAAGGGGCTTTCTAATGAATGGTTCATAAGGCACAACACTTGGTGAAGGTTTTGCAAATGGGGTTGCAAGCTTTGGGTTTAACCATGGAGGAAACTCCGTAGTTAAGCACACTCAGGCTGGAGTAGCACTAGGATGGGTGACCTCCCAGGAAGCCCCAGTGCTTCACCCTTGTGAGCATCACCTAGATCCAATGAGTGCTAAGTGTTCCATTTATTCTCATGAGAGATGGATTCATGTTGAATCACTAATCATGAAACATGGGTCAATGAGTTTGACTCAAAATCACACAGTTAAATCCTAATAGCAATATCACAATTAAAAAAAAGTTTCCAGGCTGCTGCAGTGGAGTGCCAAAATAGCAAAACCTTGCATGGATATATTCTCTACAAAACACTAACTACAGCTTTTCTATACATGCATATATTGCTATAGTATTTACAAATAGGTATTAATATATATATATATATAAACACATGCAACTAATATTATAAGCTCAAAATTTTCCAAGAAGGTAGTGCATTGAAAATTTGCAATTTTAATACTAATTTCCTTGTTCATAACATGATATAATTTGTTAAAAAAGGAAATGCTACAGAAAATATACAAAGTTTACAAAACAATCTACACTCATGCAGAATCTGTGACTTAAAAAGTTATGTTTATAAACTATATGCATATTTTTGAATGAAGTGTTTTTCTTGTGCAAGGAAATGTTTTTATAATGTGACCTCCCTGTTGACGAAAACAAAAGAAATATTACATAAAATATTTTTACAGAATTTTCAGAAAAGGAAAGATTTAATTATACTTAATGTAATAATATGCTGTTACAAGTCCATTGGGCACAGCCAAATGGTAAAATGGGAGAAGCCCCAAGTTCAATTTCCCCAAGAACTTCTAGGCATATTCTCTTGTGTTAAAGCAGTTGAAAGTGCATCTATGCATGTCTAGGGAGCACAGTCCGGTGTGTGTCTTGTAAACCTCATTGACCAACAAGAAAAAATAATTTTCTGTATCAGTTATTCTGTGCCATCTAAGAAAATCTCAATTCTGAAAGCAAGAATTCAACACTGCATATAAAACCTATATGCATGAATATGTCATGCTATAAAATGAAAAACACAAAATAGACAACATAGATGATATCCAATGTAATGTTTCCCATCTTTTAGACCCTCAATGGAGTTCTTAGCTTTTCATTCTCTGAAGGCTGAGTGGAGAAATAAGAAGAAATAAATTAAATTAAAGTCAACAAATAAATAAATCTAAAGGTGACTTTATATTTAATTAATTTAATTTTCTAGAAACAGAACTAATTATTGTATTGGAAAGGGGGAGCTTCTAAAAGGTGCATTTTGTAGAAATACAACTAATTATTGTATTGGAAAGGGAGAAGCTTCTAGAGAGTGCAATTAAATAATATTTTATTTCCTTCTAGAAGGGTGAAGGAAAATAATAAATAGAGATGAAAGCTTCATTGTCAAGCATCCGATTATTATCAATTGCATTTGATATGAACTTCAAACAAGAAACTAAGGGTTTCTAATTTCAATTAACCATTGGAAAGCATCAATTCTTCAGTGTTGCAACCATTTGAGGTGGTGAAATATCCACTAAATTTTGCATTTAGGAGAGCTTCATTCTGGAGTTCTATTTGTGCTTAAAGTTAAGGAATAACCGAAGGGTTTGAAGAATATTGAAGGACTATCGAGTGCAGACCTGAAGATTCATCTTCAGCCATTAGTAATCTTTTTTCCTTGCTGCTATAGTACGCGTGAACAGTGTCACGCTACAATATTTATGCTTGATTCTAATTACAAATTTCATCTCCATTCTCGGGCATCACTATTATCAGGCTCCTCTTGCAATTATTAGTAGTCAGCATTATAATCTTAGGCATATAATTTTGTTGTTGTAAGTGATAACTCAAAATCAGATTTGGCATTGTTTTAGTCATTATTGTAAGCCCATTTGTCTTGGCAAATTCATAGCAACATTGTACATCGGAATGAATTCAATAAAGGAGATATATGTTGCATACCAGTTGTTTGACAAAATGTCCATCTAATAGAATATATGATCAGCATAATAGTTGCATGCCAATTGTTTGTCAAAATGTCAGTTGACTGTAGGTATGCATTCCATATCTAGTTTCCATGTATATACATTGAAAATATCAAAAAGAACTGCACTTGCATATTAGTTCATTGAAAAAGGTATTGTAATATCATTTGCAAACATTGTAAATTTCTTAGCATTATTCAAACTATATCAAACAATTTGAAACACAAATCAGAAAAAAGAAAGGCAGCATACAAGTGTTTGATAATATTACTTGAGCTAAAATCAGTTAGTTTGGGCAAGGGATATTATAGTGGTATCAAAGCTTGCTTGAAAAGTGTTTGACGAAATGTCAAACAGTTGGATTTGAGAAGAATTTGGTGTTTGTCGAAGTTATAACCGGTTGGGGTTATTACATCCAACCTTACATGAATCTGATATGTATTTGATTTCTATCAAAAAGTCTTGGGGTATTAATTACTATTTTACTACATTTGTGGTGCCATTCAAACTTTGAGTATTTTGAATACTACACATGCATATCAAATCCATCTTTACATGAATCTAAGCTACTATATATCCTTTTCAGTGTTCATTCTTTGAATTCTATTTTTCAGTTTAAAATCACAATGCTATTGCAACTCCAAATTTATTAGCGAAACGAGATGTAAAGTAACAATATAAACTCGATATTGCTTAATTTAAAATCTTCTTCGATTGTTATAGTGCTTGTGAACTCTTCTTCCTCCTAATTTTCTCAAATAATTGAATATTCTATCAAACAATGATTTGAAATCAAAAATATTCTAATATCAATGAGCATACCTTCTGATTTATCTTCAATATGTAAGTCCCCTATAGTTTTCTCATGCAACGAAAAAATTAATGCGAAATAACCAGCCATTACCAAGTTGTCAGCAGCCATTCCAGCAGCCAATGTGCTTGGCGAAGTTAACCCCAATGCCTGCTACATTGATTAGATAATAAGGTAAAATGTATTATTATGACACACTGATATAGACTAGATTTTCCAAACCAACAATTGAAAAAGGTTTGATTTTACTTTTTAGCAACCATTCAAAATAATATTATTTTAAAATAGGTGATGATAAAGGCGATAGTAAAAATGTTGTTTACTAAAACTAAAACCCAAATTCAAACAGTACTAACCATGAGTTATTAATACTTTTTTGGGATAGCATAGGGAAACTCATAAAACCTAAGATTTACTTGGACGAGAGCAGGTACATGTCTAGCGGAGACGGGAAAAATATATTGGCATCCTCAAACCACTAAAAGTAGATCAATGAAACCTCAAGAGCAAAGCAGTTAATGATAGAAAGTTTTTTAGAGACTAAAAAGGGAGATGACTTTAATCCCAAGGATAGCTAAGGCTTCAACTAGGTGTATGCCACAAAAACAGAACTGAATTCATATTAATATCCTAGGCAACCAAGGCATTTAACCAAAGTTATAGAGATATTTTATTAAATAAATATATCAATAGGAAAGTAGTTAACAAAACAAAGAAAATAGGTCCATAAGTTTATTTGTGTGAAGCATAATACTCACCTAGTGCCTCCACATGAAGTGTAATAAATAGATAGAGATTTTGATATCATGAGACCAAAATAATGAATTGGATCTCAAGACCAGAAATCATTACCAAAGAAGTGACAATGTGCTAAAAGAGAGACTTTGGGAAGCTGACCAGGTTATGAGACGTGTTAAAGTAATTATGTAATGTTGCTATAATGGTTATTCAGATAGGCTCTATCCTCTTTATAGTTAGTTCTTATTTAGAATGTTTCTTTTTGGTCTTTATTTTCTATTGTAGAAACTCTGCTCGTAATCTCTATTTAAGGAGCATTCTTCACCTTTGCAATTACTAATATCACAATTATCATTTAAAGAGGTGGATCAAGCTCTCATTTCTTTCCCGATGTCAAGTAAAATCACTAGAAGCTGGAGGACAATGTTTAAAACTGTCAATAATTTAATCTTGGGAAGAAATCAGGATTGTGTTTCATGTGTTGGACATTTGGTGATAGATATCTTCTGTTTAAAGACATGATATTTATATGACTTTTTCTCTAGAAAGATCCATCCTCCATCTGCAATTCTACTTTCAGACATCTATCTGGTCTCTTGCCCTTAAAGGTCATCCATCAGAATACAAGTCCATTATATTAGCTGAAGTATTCATAAATCTGTCCACACATTTCCACTTACACATAAAATGCGTCATTGAAAAGTTCTTTAAATTCTGCAGAAACAGTATTTTCATGCATTATCAATCCACAGACATTAAAAGCTCAGCCAAGGCTGTGCACACACACAATCCTGCAAAAGGGAACCCACAACCAAATTTTTGAACGAGCAACATAAAAAGTCAAACCACACCTCAAACCTTCACACCAATGATCCAAGTGAATACTGCACTGGCTTGGAATCACAAACAAACAAAACCATTATATGACATCAGAAAATGTGTGACAATCCAGCCATAGGTACATGTTGTCACCGTGTATAGCTGTGTTGAGATAAATTCAATTGAATAGCATTAATTGTTTGTTACAACTAGGTGAATTGTGATTAGATTGAAGTAAACTATTTTCATACATTTGCTTAGTTCACGAGCATATTGACAAACAGTTGTCACAATTACAAAAAGAAAATAGTTAGGCAGATTTCATTTAACTGTTCTAATCAGTCAAACATCACAGGCATGCTCTTTCTCCATCCATGTCACTTAAATTTGCCAAGAATGCCTTGAGTGTACTCCTCTGCTATGGCATGGCAAAGCAATCTGAGGCAGGCCATAATGCTACCGTTGCTTCTTAAATACCTAATGGACATACATTTCAGATGTATTTGTCACTAGGTGGCATCAAAAGTAGACTTACGCACTTTTTAAACTGCTTATGTCACTTCAAACTCATAGCATTCCTTCCCAACCTAACAATTTAATTTTATCGTCACTTAGCACTCTCTTGACTGTTTAGGTGCCTCTTCTATCGTTACCTACTCCCAAACACTTTTGTCCCACTACTATATCATGCTCAGTTCTCAGTATCTGCTACATCTGATTTAGAACTGTATAATAGCAGATAGATGTGAAGAATGGAGAATCAAATAACTGAACAATGATTTAAAAAAAAGGTGGTTTGGCCATATGTGATTTATAGCCATTTATCCTTCTTTTAAGGCTGACAAAGACAAACCTCAAATCCAATCATGAGACCTAACTCCAATACGTAACAAATATGACTAGCGAACCTGGAGGAACAGAAAAAGGGGTCTCCAAAAGTCAAATTTTGCAGGGGAATAACAGACCCGAGTGATGGATCTAACCCTAGAAGAAAGAGTGTAGCTTTTCAAATGGAGTATGCTACCTCAAATGTTGCAAGACTAGACAAAGGTGCTGCATGTTTCTGTAACATCCCATTTTCCCGGGTCTTAATTAACAAATAACATACTCAAAGAGATATAGTTATCACTTCATCTTCACAGGAAGTTAGTTAAATCAGTTTCATTCATATGAAAGGGATTGACGGTTAAATTCAATTAAACAAAATTTCTTAACGAAAAGCTGAAAACACCATTAATGAAAATTACTATAGAAGTTAAACAAAACACATACCTTGAAATTTGAAATCGAAATTAAAACTAGGGATGCTTCTACAACCACCCAGGTTAGTCCACAAATACCACTAAAACAATATCACATTACGATTATCATCTAAAAACCGCTATCTCAAAATCAAATAATGATTACAATTAAATACCGCTATATTTAAAATTAGGGCATCACATACCACTGTATCAATTAGGGCATCATTTACCATTAGTTCATTTAGGGCTTCTGATACCATTATATCACTTAGGGCTTTCGATACTACTGAATCAATTAGGGCTTCCGATAGCACTGATTCAAATAGGGCTTCTAATACTGCTGTATCATTTAGGGTTCCAACTATCACCTAATCAATTAGGTCTTAAGATTCCTTTCCTTCCGATTTACTTAACTGCGATAGTAACTCAAGATTAGAAATTTACTTATATTCAATATTCATATAAATGAAAAACAATCCATAAATCTATCTTTTGCATCTAGGTGTAACAATGAGATAACTCAATTAATCTCACCTTCTTGCATATTAATCATAAAAGTGATAATACCTGTTTTCCGACAACCGATTGAATGTATGGCTTATCTTTGTCCGATACACATCTAGTAATTTATGGAGAGGTGAAACATCGTCAGGGGCTTAACCACCCAACCTCGGACCACAACTTATCCCCACATGATCTCTAACGAGAAAGGCCCTCCCTACCTGGAATTGGCAGGGATCATCTTGCCATCCACTCGGCATTCTAGTATGTAATACACCCTACGACTTGGCAGCAAGAGATCACAATAATAGGAATATGCATGAGCTATTAATTAATTCATATTAAAAATGATAAATGTTGCTATGCCATAGCTGATACTAATTCATATTATCGATGATTCCTTTCTCTCACCTCATCACCCATCTCCTTGGCTACACAGCCAAGTGAGTCCTAGGTATTCGGAATTCTCAGAGCAAATGGCTCTGTCAATCATTCAAGAAGATTACATACATCCAGCATTTCAGACTCTGTGATTACATAATTATGTTTTCTAAAGATCTCAAAATTGATTATTTAATTGATTAATTTAATCATAATTGATTTCTCTTCCGCATTCTTGCAGATTAACTCTACCTCTTCACCATTTCATGGCTTCTTTGCCAGTGAATTCCTCAGTGTTAATAGTATTCTGAATTTGTTCGAAAAACTGTAATAGCATGTGCATTGATGTTGATTCCTTGTTGGCATTCGAATGGCTTATTGTAACTGATGGTAGCCGAAGAGCCAAGCTATTTCTTTTAATAAAGAGTCTCCTTGATTGTATTTGGATATAGCCTATTTTCCTCTCTTTGCATATACGTTTACACAAAAGGAGGAGAATTTGACTGTTAGTACCGACTTCATTCTCTTGGTTCCGTGTCCATTTCACCTCCATGGCTTTCCATACCCACGGGTTTAGAGCAAGTGAGGGAGGGATTCATCTTTCCGGCCACAGCAAGCAAGGAGCCAACTATGGGTCACGTAAGATCCAAACTTTGTTTAGATTCTATCCATATATTATTTCTTAATTGCTATGTCAGTCAAAAGTTCTGATTTTCATAGAAATCAAAATCTGTTGCCTATTGAATATAGACTGAATCGTGTAGGCATTTATTTAATGTTCTAGTTTGTAGAGTCTGTTCTTCATGCCACCAATGTTCTTAAACCAAAAGCTTGTATCAACTATGATTATGAAGAACGGAATTGCAATGTTAACCATGATCTAAGGATTTTGTTCAAGATTTAATTCTTCCACTTATACCCATATAGAGATGAAAACAATATCATGAAATCCAAACACCAAGGAATTCACCAGGCAATGATGCCAATATAGGTGAAGAGGAGTTAAGCAATATAGTGGATATAAACTCGTTAGCACCTGGGAATCACCAGCATGGTAGCCTAAAATGGTGAGGAGTAGAGAGTCTGCACAAACAATTCACGTGATTCTTGCTAAGACCAATCTGATGCTTGTTTAATCTTTCTTTACTCTCTTTTCTCATTGTTATACCAAAAGTTAGTGCTCTGCTTTGTACGTTTACCTTTAATGATAGTTCATGACAGTACAATGCTAATTTTATTGTCCCATGTCTTTTACATATGAGTGCATCAATTTTTGTTACTGTCATGCTATGTAGGGTTGTCTAAATGATTTCCAACACCAAGTGAAGTAGTGTAATTCTTGATTCGTTTTTCACTGAGTATAATATCTAGTTTTAGTTAGTACATATTGATAGGTCAAAGAATAAATCAAATATGTTCCAACTCTTTTCTTTACTGATTTTATATCCATCCTTAGCCGGCTAGGCATAATAGTTGAGAACAATATATATATATACACTAGTTGTTGGTTTCCTGATGTGCATGAGAGATCAATCTTCGAGTATCCTTGAGAATACATCATTTATGAATTCAAATAGTAGTATTTAAAAACTTGATTGTTTAAATGAGTCAACATCAATGCACATTCTATTACAATTTTCTGAACAAATTCAGAATACTATTAACACTGAGGAATTCACCGACAGAGAAGCCATGAAATGGTGAAGAGGTAGAGTTAATCTGCAAGAATGTGGAAGAGAAATCAATTATGATTAAATTAATTAAGTAAACATTCAATTTTGAAATCTTTAAAGAACATAATTATATAATCACAGAGTGTGAAATGCTGGATGTATATAATCTTCTTGAATAACTGACAAAGTCGTCTGCTCTGAGAATTCCGAATACCTAGGACCCACTGGCTATGTAGCCAAGGAGATGGTGATGAGGTGAGAGAAAGGAATCATCAATAATATGAATCAATATTAGATATGACATAGCAATATTTATCATTTTTAATATGAATTAAGTAATAGCTCATGCATATTCCTGTTATTGTGATCTCCTGCTGCCAAGTCGTAGGGTGTGTTACATACCAAAATGCCCACTGGATGGCAAGATGATCCCTGCCAATTCCGGGTAGGGAGGGCCTTTCTCGTTAGAAGAGATCGTGTGGGGATAAGTTGTGCTCTGAGGTTGGGTGGTTAAGCCCCTAACAATGTTTCACCTCCCCATAAGTTACCGGATGTGCATCGGACAAAGATAAGTCATACATTCAATTGGTTGTCGAAAAACAGGTATTATCACTTTTATGATTAATATGCAAGAAGGTAAGATTAATTGAGCTATCTCATCGTTGCACCTAGATGCAAAAGATAGATTCATGGATTGTTTTTCATTTATATGAATATTGAATATAAGTAAATTTCTAATCTTGAGTTACTATCACAGTCAAGAGATCGGAAGGAAAGGAATCTGAAGCCCTAATTGATTGAGTGATAGCTCGAACCCTAAATGATACAGCGGTATCAAAAGCCCTATTTGAATCAGTGGTATCGGAAGCCCTAATTGATTCAATAGTATTGGCAGCCCTAAGTGATATAGCGGTATCAAAAGCCCTAAATGAATCGATGGTAAACGATGCCCTAATTGATATAGTGGTATGTGATGCCCTAATTTTAAATATAGTGGTATTTAATTGTAATCATCATTTTATTTTGAGATAGAAGTTTTAGATGATAATCATCATGTGATGTTGTTATAGTGGTATTTGTGAACTAACCCAGGTGGTTGCAAAAGCATCCCTAGTTTTAATTTCGATTTCAAATTTCAAGGTATGTGTTTTGTTTAACTTCTATAGGAATTTTCATTGATGGTGTTTTCAGCTCTTCGTTAAGAAATTTTGTTTAACTGAATTTAACCGTCAATCCCTTCCATATGAATGAAACTGATTTAACTAACTTCCTATGAAGATGAAGTGATAACTATATCTCTTTGAGTATGTTATTTGTTAATTAAGACCCGGGAAAACGGGATGTTACAGTTTCTTTATTCTTGGAGTACATAAAAATATCATCTAAAAACAAACTACTACAAAATTAGGCAATGTTTATAAAAATTCTACACGACATTCATGAAAGATATAAGTGCATTTGTCAAACTGGATGCTACCATTAGACTTGGTTATGAATAACTAAGTAAATGACTCCTCATTTGTATCAAACCGGAAGTAAAGATTAAAGCAAGGACATTCTAAATTGAATGTTATAATTCCTAGTGTGGAATTGAGGCAGAGAGCTAACATCTCTGAAGGACTTCGCAAGATATTCTATAGTTAAGTATTCTTAAGGAAGTAAGGCAGGGAATCAAGAATTCTCTGAACGAACCGGTATATACTATTAAGAAAATATATATGCATATGCAAGGATGGATACACCCAGAGTGGATATCCATAAGGCCTAGGATAAGAAAGAACTCTCTCCTAGGAAGGATGGATACATCACGAGTAATTATCCATAAGGTCTTAAAGAGAGAAGTATTGTGAGAAGATGGTGCTTAGTGGAGAGTTGTTCTATTGATTAGAGCCCCAGGAAGCACTCTCCCAAGAGCTAAGCATCTAATCACAGTCTCTCCTTAAAAAAGGGATTAAATTCGGAATTAGGATCTTATATTTTATAGACTTACGAGAATTGAATAATATTTTACTATCATGGTTAACTCTACACATGTTTTCTTGTTAGAGTACTAACATATGATGTAGGTCTATCTATCAAGGAGCTAATCACCACCAATTCCAACAACACGGAAATTATAATTAGAGGAAGGAATCTACCAAAGCTTTAACATGTGTATGCTTTGTGTCTACATCATGTCTACATGCATTAATGTGTATACTTCATGTCTACATCATGTCTTCATACACTAAAGTATATATATTTTGTGCATACTTTGTGTTTCCATATATCCTAGTATACTAGTGCCAAGGATGTTCTTAGTAAACATTGCCATCCTTGGCAAAGGACATTCCTAATAAGCATTACCACTCAGGGCAAAGGGCATGCTTATAAATTGTTTGTAGAGAGCATTTTAGAAGATTCTATATCTCAGACCCTTATTTATAAAGGTTGAGCAACACCTATTAGAGGAGAAGAAAGTGCTACAAAATATCAAGGATTGGAATTGTGGATCACATTGCTTGAGGACAAGCAATTTGAGGAAGGGTGGATTGTCATGTCCCCATATTTATAAGATTTAATGATAAATAAATTAATAATAGAATATATAATAATAAATTATAATGTAAGTTATTATTATTAGTAACATATAATATAATATTTTGGAATCAATCATCTATTATTAATATAATAATATGATGGATATAATAAAAAATAAATTATTATAACCTATTACAAATTAACAAATTTAATATTAGAAATGAATATGATCTATATAATAAGATAATTATTATATATGTCATAAACCATTGACAATATCATGTTAATAATATATTATATTAAAAAAATGAATTTATATAATAATATAAGCATGCTTGATCGGTTGCATCAGTATAACCACCATTCCATACATATATATATGGAGGAATAACAAAAAGGGGAGATAGGAAAAGGGTGAAGGGATAAAACAATAATAAGGAAAAATGGAGAAGATCATCATCTTTTAGATTTTCAAATTGGAAAGGAGACAAACATCTAGCAAAGGAAGCATACAGTCGACAATAAGAAATCACAATCCTTGTTCACTCATTTAAGGGAAAAGAAGATCAGCACCAACAGATCAAGTGATATTATATGCCAAATAAGATCAAAGTAGTGGGTAGCGACGTTAGACAGAGAAGGTCGAACTCCAAACTTAGCAATTCGTTTCTCACTCAACACAAAGACATTTCAGTCATTTTGATAGTTTAATATCTGACAAGGAGAAATGTATATTTTGGCATCACTTCATAGATAATCCACAGAATAGTTAGCCATTGTGGACATCAAGACACAAAGGTAGAATCATTTCCTGCTAACTAGACACTCTCCATGTCAGTCAAGGGAACGAGGATGTTAGAACCCGTACCAAAACTGCAGAGGATAAACAGGAGTCCATCCTCATCAATTGAAAGGCAGTGATAATAGTGAAGGAACGCCTACACCTCAATGACTCGCAAGAGGACAAACAATCAACTATCATCTGAAGTCAATCCAAGTTATTGGGCTAAGCTAATTAAGAAAGAGGTAACACCACACTCGACAGGCACATCATGAACTATTGAAGCAATCATCATAGATAATCAATCATAACAGATATGGAAAAATCAAAGTAAGAAGACATCGAAGAAGATAGACAAATAGCTTCTTGCTAAAAGCATCTGAGTAAGCACCAACATCGGATGAATGGAAGATATATTCGCAAATAATCCAAACCGAAGATAGAAGGATCACCGCAGATGGAATAGCAAAAACCCCTCGTTCACAACAAAGATACTTCTATCACCTGGCAAGAAGACAAAAGCCTACACAATCGGATAGCTACCAACGCAAGAGTACAAATTGGAAAATACATAAATCTTCCCAACATCAAACCATATTGAATAAATATTGATATGGGATCATTGAAGGGTGAACAATCAGACAGAGGTGACTAAATCAAAGAATGTAAGCAACGAACGATATAAACTGGACATAATACGTGTTTGCCAAAAACCATAAGACGGCAAAAAGTCACCACACTCACATTCCAGATCATTGATTGAGTAGTGCTGAAGTAATAAGGGAATCATAAAAAGTAACAACTTAATATTAATAAGGGAATCACTAATAAGGGAAACACGGAGATGCCAGCAAACCCAACATAAAATACCTATACAGGGTCATAAGGACATCAATAACGTAACAGAGATAAACTTACATGGTGGCCTTGGGAAGTAGACTTTTATTAGGGAAGACCATAATAATATATAGAGATTGATAGACCCTATACACTCCTCATACAAAGAAGAGGAACAAGCACAAATTTAAGAGATTCCTACCTTCAATCCAGATCCAAACAAGGGGACATTATAATTGTTGATAGGATGGTCTTATGTCTGATTCCCATCCGCCGATGAGGTTGTTGGTTTTCTATGTGGAAGTGCTCTAACGGAAGACTAAGGACCATGTGATGAAGTGTTGACATGTATACTGTTGATGTGTGTTCCATCAACAGTTGTTTTGCACCTATATCCTGAATTCTGCAATGCCAACATGGAGAGAGAAGTATGTGTGCATGTGACAAAGCAGTTGGGAGGTATAAGGGGTCCTATTGGGAGACAAAAGGTGTGGGAGGATAAGCAGCTGGGAGATAAAAGGGGTTTGGCGTAGAGGATATAAGGGGTATGACTGTCAACTTTGGAGAGATAAGGGGATGTCATTGACAGGTAGGTGGTGCTCATGTAAGGAGGTATAAGGGGGACTTGTAACCACAGCTTGAGCCTAAAATTGAGAGGTATTAAGGCCTCAAACCTAATATAAGATTGCAATAGATTGGCGAAAAATTGAACAAATATGAGGATGAGGTCCCTTAAAAATGTGGCCTCACTAGTTCATAGCTCTAATGAAAACCGTATACTGAGAAAACAATAAAAAAAGTATGTACCCGAGAATTACGTATATTACTTTTTTTTCAGAAATACTGAAATACTTTTGCAATGAAAACTATAAATATATCTAAAAGGGGCCTAATAAAAACCACTTATGAGTTAATATATCTAGAGAACGCAGATGTAATCAAAAGATAGTTAATAACCCGTGATCATATATCAATAATAATACATGGTACCCAAAATCCATAAACCTTGTGTTCTAGAATATGTGGTGATGGAAAAAATTAACATCCTTCTCTCTTCTAGAACTTTAATAAAACTGAATAGATCCAAAATATGCTACAAAACTAAAAAATATTGCCATCCCAATAAATCTATCAATGTGGAAGTAGAAACAAGGTCCTTGCTGCTAAACTTAGATTGTGAACGAAAATTTACCAATTTTTATGATGTCTAGTAATACTTAAAACTGTCAAATAGCTTATAGCTTGAGAGAAATATAACAAATATGAACAAAAAGATCATATGGTGATAGATACTTAAATAAGGATTTATATTTATGATATGATGCATCAAACATAAAATTGACACACTTACCTGTGCAGTTGCTGCATAATTGATGCTACCCCCAATGTAACTGGCACAAAGGCATGAAGCAATCTATGATGCAAAAATATTTTAATAGCTTAGTGATAACATAAAAGTAAAACACAATACATACGAGTATTAAGTATGAAAATCACACTTGTGCAAAACTAATCAATGTCAAATAAAGAAATTGTATTATTGTCCAGAAATTGTAAAATAAGGTCCGTGGGACTCAAACATACATTTGTAACAATTACATAAGGGATCCAAACATAAGCTCTGGCATATAAAAGAAATAAAATACTAAGTTTAAAAGTTGAACGCATGACAAGACTCCAAATAGCTAGGGCTGAATGAAAATATCAAACTCAAACATGTCAAAAAAAGAACAAGTGTCATGCCTTACAAACAACATAACAAGCATGTGAGAGGAAGACTTGCAAAATTGAAAATTATAGGATGGCCTTTGTTTATATGAATAACTCGATACCTTCCACCCTTCTAGTCCAAGTGCATGCCCAACTATTTTAAATGAAATAATTGTTCCCAGAACAGTCCCTAAAGCACCCAACCAAAAGGCCTTCAAGGTAATTCCTGCCACAAGAACACAAATTGAATAAAATTTAACAATGTTCCAACAGAAAAAAAATTGTACAAATTAATTATAGAAACTTTTATGTTTCATATGTTAGTGCACTCTTTGTTTCAAAATAAAATTCTCAAGTGCAAGTTCATTGGTCATTAACTATGAACGATTGGACAATCACGAATCAGAGTAAGTCATAGTCACAAGACTTGGACTCAACTAGAACTGACTAACTAATTTTTTCCTCACACGTAGACTTGGCAACTTGGAAAATCAAAGAAACATAAGGAATTTTGAAGGAATTAAACTTTTTAAGATTTTCTTTGCTCCATCTGCACTACTTTCAGCTTTATGCTACTCACTCAGTGTGTTAGTCTCCACAATTCCTAAGACCTAAACTATGCAGGAAACATGAGGAGAGCATCTGTGTGAAGGAAACACAAGAAGAGATGCACACAATTTCCATTGAAAAATCAAAGATAAGGCATGCAAAATAGTGCAGGTGTTGGCATTTTTTACATATTTTTGGTCATGTTTGGCATTTCTTGTGGGAAGGGCGTCATTTCTAGAAGGAATGACATTTTGTAGTCAGGTTTTTAAGGTTTTCTAACATGATGAGTGACTAGTCATGGAGCTACAAATATGGAATTTGCGGATGAGGACCTTTTTGCTGAGGGTGTTGGCATTTTTGCTGAAGAAGGTTCCATTTGCAGAAGGCTGTGTTTTTGTTGAGCTATGAGATGCAATCAAAAGGTCAATCCTTCATCGATTCTAGGCCTCAGCTCTGTCACTTGTCCAAGCCTACTCACCTCGGGACTCATTAAGTCTGCTGAGTTTTGGGCAAGTCCTATAACATCCAATAAATACATTCACAAAACTACAATTGTACCACATGAATGAAAAATCACATTAAACAAATGGTATATGTGTATAAAATGAATAACAAAATCATCTTACATGAATAATGCAATAATATTTTGTCCAAACAAGAACTAGTACTATAGAACTAGTTGCCACCAAAATCTAGTTCAATGCACTTAACCATAAACACAAATAATCGGAGGCTCTTCCTATGGTGTTGCTTCTACCAAAAATCCACATGAAATATGATAAAATAGGAACAAATTCACACCATCCATCCAACTCAGCATGATTTTAGTTCTTATACCAGCAAATTACTTAATGAATTATGGGATTAGAAAACTTACATTATGCATTAGAGCATCACTACGTAAGCAATAGTATACATCCTATGTAAAAAAATTATGTTTTTGTAGGTGTGGGGAGACTTCACAAATGATGACATTAATAATTTACACTGTACATTTAGACTTCATCATGCACAACATACTTTATTGTCTCTCAAAATGCATTCCTTCCCATTGTGCAAATATAAAAATGAATTCCGATCTGACCTTCATTATCATCGGATATTGTATTCATTTCTTTTTCATCCTTTATGGGTTTGCTTTGCTTCGAGCACATTCCCTAACATCTTTGGCAGAAGTTCATAAAGCCTTATCCAGAGACATCTCCATAGTACATATATTTAATGTTACATCAAACACAATGAGCATCATTGTTGCAAGGACAATGTTATATGTATTAAAGATGGCAACCATATCTTTGTAGTGATAGTACTTCAAGTTCAGACTTTTCTTATAACTGATTTGAACCTCAAAGACTGGCAAGTAGACCGACTGGTCAACTCAATTATTAAAGATATTGTCATTGATGTCAAGGCAAAAGAAGGAACTAAGACTGGTAGGGAGCAACGACCAGAAAGGCACATTGATCTAGGATGTGCGACTCTAGTTCACAAGGGTGATCGAAGAAAGATAAGTGCAGGCCTAACAGAGGCCATAACAGAGGAGACCCAAAGTGTGCTAAGTGAAGACAAAATGTGTAGAAGGATGCCAAGCAGAAAGGAAACCAAATCGATTGGTGACCATACAGGATGATTTGACCGAGTCAGCAAGGAATGCATGAAGCAGGACACCTGTGACTCCCACATCACAAAGTAGGTAGAAGTGCACTGCACTTAATGATGATGGGTTGGCATATCGAGGAACAATGAAAAGTATTCAAATTTGAATTCTTTCCAACAAGAGCAAGCCATCGAGGACACAAGACACCCGTGACTCTTGTACAAACATGCTACATCTGACAAGAGTGATGCATTGCTACAACGGGAAGTCAAGCTAGAAGTAGGGGTGAGAACTCAAATTTTGAATTCGCAAACTAGGGCTTCAAAGCCAAGCAAGAGGTGAAGTATAAAAGAAGAGAGTCAAAAGAGAAAAGATTAGATTACTAAGTGATTAGCCAAAGAACTAAGAGAGCCGAGCTAAGTGTAATCTCAAAGTGTAAAGAAAAGTGACAGAGAAAAATCACAGCTAAAGAATTAGCGAATGTGCTGAGGAGAAACCAGTGAGCTAAAATGGCACAAGTGTGATTGTGCGCAAGAGAAAGAAAAGCCAAGCGCACAAGTGATCGTGTCTAAGGTTGCAAAGCCAATATAAGGCAGAGAATAGTTCCAGGCAGGTCAGAAGAGCTGAAGAAGGATCTACTTTCAAGCTAAGTATAGTAGCTACTTTGTTAGATCGTTCCATGTTTTTAACTAATCTCTACAACAGTAAATCCTATAGAGGTTGGGCCCTAATAGGCTCTTTTTATTAAATCCCATAACAAGGTGACACATTAACTTGTGTTCAGAAGTCCTTTAACCAGGTTGCTCCTAACAGAGAAAGACTTTAATAGGTCTCATTAAAATCCCTTAATTAGCTGGCACCTAACAGTATCTTTGTGAATATTTTAATAGAGATAAGCTCTTGACCATGTGCACTTCAAAAGTGCAACCTTTGTGAGGATCGACTCACACATAGTGGTTTTTACCCTAGTTGGGTTTCCACAAGATAAATATCATGCCATGTGTTGTTATATTCACTTTCTTCATTTTTACTTAATCTTGACTGGTTAAGTTGTAGCTAGCACAAACCTGTAGACTAGTTTGAAGTGTGACATGAGGTGAAAAGTTGAATCTAGTGAGTATACTTATTCACCCCCCTCTTAGTATACTGACCTGTGTTTGGACCAGTACTTTTCATCTTGTTGCTCATTTGCGTGTATATGCAATATGCAATACCCCTCAAAAAGTGTGATTGGTTTGAGACATGGGCAATTTATGCAAAGAGGTAACATGTAAATGACTTTGAAAAGTGCGCTTATACACATGAGCATCATATGTAATGTGTAAAGTGGCTGAAAAAGCCCGAACTGTTCTTTCCTTGCCATTTACACATTATTTTAAATATGCAAATCATTTCAAAAAGCCCAATCTGCATATTGTCTTCTAAGTCCAATTTGTAAGAGTGCACAAAAAGTGTGATCTGCACTTAGCATAGAGAAGGCAATATGTAAACCAACACAAAAACCACGATTTGCACTAGAAGGTCAATATGCAATATGTAACGTGGCTGGAAAAGCCCAATTTGGTCTAATTTCTCCCAATGCAACATGTAAGACACCATAAACAATGTGATTTTGGTTGGGCAATTGACTTGCATGCATTTATACTTTGCAGATACATCATTTTTAAATATGCAAATGCTCCCAAAAAGTGCAATTTTCACTTTGATGGTTTGCATGTCATATGCAATGGCACATGAACAGTGTGATTTGGGGCAGGGAATTAGAGATTTTCAAAAGCCTCGATCATTTTAACTTTTACTCTTTACCCTCCAAGTAAGTGTAAGATTTGGGTTTTCTTTGCATTTCTTATTCTAGTTGCTTATTTGATGCATTATTTTGCTATTTACTTTCCATTTGTTTAGCTGCAGCCTTAGGTTTTTGTTCTAAGTTGATAAATAAGTTCAAAACTCTCATTCTTTGCAATACAAAATGGTTCTTCCAAAACAATAATTTCTTAAAAGATTGAAGTGTTCAAAGTTATCAAGTTGTATCAAAACAAGAGGTATGTTTTCTTTTGTTTTCTTTGTTTTGTAAATACTTTTTGTGTGCTTGTTGTTTCTTTTGGGTTTGTTTATGAAGGAAAAGTTGGAATTTTCCCCAAAGAATCCAAGTATCTTTACACATTTCTAGCCTTCATATTCATTCCATTTCCAAATTTCCCCAACTCCACATTTCCCAAATATGTAATCGTACTTTTAAACCCCGATTACACAGTGAGTTTTAACCACACATAAATTCATTTCTAAATCTTGATTTTGGGAAGACTCTCATTTTAAAACGCGAAGTCTTCTATCCATATGCTCCCAACCTACATCTACTTGCATTCTTAGTCATTCAAGCCAAAAAGCCATATTTTGCCCGTATGCAATCCAACTAGAAAAACCTGATTTGGACAAAAAAATCCCCA
Source organism: Cupressus sempervirens (assembly GCA_028749045.1). Lineage (NCBI taxonomy): Eukaryota > Viridiplantae > Streptophyta > Pinopsida > Cupressales > Cupressaceae > Cupressus > Cupressus sempervirens. The sequence continues at coordinate 575,754,804 of CM053784.1, read as the reverse complement.
AAAAATGATTTGTCTACGTCATTTCCAGCTAATCCAAGTGTTCAAAAAGTATCTGAATCATACTGAGAACACTTATCTCCATGGATCAGCCATTAGTTCCTGTTGCCTATGTTTTTATCTTGGCCTTTATTCAAAATTCATTTAACATAAAGGACCCTCCACAGAATCCCGAACCTTGAACTTGAACCTTATTAGTTCAAGGTTCAAAGGTTCAAAGTCACCCCTTACTTCATGTCGTAGTACTCTACCTTGTTTTATCTTGCATCGAACTCAAATGTTGAACTTGAACCATTGAACCACTTGATTCAAAGTTCAACATTCATGTTTTCATCCTTGCATGTTTTATTCATCCGACATGAAGTTTCTTGATCACTAAGTCGACCCTGGCACTTTTAAAGTGGAGTTGAGCTTTGCACCTTGTGTCATGCTAGTTTGGGTTCAAAGTTCTATAAAACAAAATTCTGTTAGGATTGTTATGAGTCAGGTTTGTTGAGCACCATGTTCCAATATCACCAGTGGATGGAACTTGAACTCTGAACCGATTTTTTCATGGTTTAAAGGTTCGAAGTTCACAAGTTTACAGCTAGTCGCTCATAGACACGAGGCGTATGGGAACACTCAATTCCTTCCAAAAAAGGTGAAAGGAGATACGTTAAATGATAATTGGAAAAGGTGGCGGCAAAGTAAGATTTAGTATGTGCAAAGGTAAATTCCCTCATTAAAGATTATGACGCCTATCAAATCAGTACTTTCCCCTATCATTCAGCGAGCATGTTGCCCAAACCTGAGCTATCATAAATCCCTTTTATGGTAAAATGTCATGATTATATGAATGAGGTAAGCTCGCTGTGTTTTCTTCAAGTTAAAGGAAGTGGCGAGGTAGTATTTGTTAGTGTAGTTTTTTATTTTTCCTATTTTGCTAGGTTTTTCCTACACTTTTAATAATCTCGCTTAGGTTAATAAAGCATGTCTTATTAGGTGAATGGTTGTGAGGTGTCACCTTCCTACATGTGAGCATCCATTAGCTATCTTGGGAAGATACTTTGCTATCTTTAATCCGATGGATGGTTGCTCCTCATTGGTTGGTGTTGCCACCTCCTCCCTCTTCCTAGCCTATATAAGCATGCTACCTAGCTTGTATTTGCATCTCTTATTTTTTGCATCCTCTTAATGCTATTTTGCTTCCAGCATTTGCATTACTCTCTTGGAGACTCACTCTATGATGCTATTTTGATTTTGTATCATTTGCATTCATAGTTTAGATATTTATTCTTTGCACTAGTTTTCTCGGTTATTAATCTTATCAGATTCTAACAGTATTTGCATCAGGAGATTTTTCGTAAATTCAAGCATGATTAGTCTATATATCTTACCCAAATCCTCTGTTTTATTTCTTTTTCGTAATTTAGAAACTCATCTGGTTTCTTTTTCGTACCCCATTTAGTGACGCAAAATTAAGACCTGTGAATTCCCATGGCTACCCCACATCGCAAGTTGCCTAAAGAAAAGAAATTTGTGTCCTTGATGAGTTTCTTCCCAAAATTAGGGGATATCGCACTGATTGATGAAGAAATTGAAAGGGTAGTGTCTAGGTCTGAAAAACCCCAACTTGGGTCTATAGCTGAAAAGGTTTCTACAAGTGGGTTAGTACAAGCCGGTGGGTTCCTTGAAGCTATTCTCTATCCTGAGTTAGTGCTAGAATGTACGAAAAATATGACGTTGCTGAGAGATGTATTAGGACTCACCGCAATAATGTTCTGGTGTATGTAAATTGCATCACAGTCATGGCAGCCTTAAGAAATTCGCCAAAGGAGGTGTATAAGGTGTAAGGACCCTCAGTTCCTAAAAATAAATTAAGAAGTATTAAGGAAGATAACTCATTAAGATAGCCCATTTCATTAGTTGAGTTTTAGGTACTTTTTTTTTTGTTTTGCTCAGGAGAAGTTTTATCTCAGCAAGATAGACACTTAAGCATTGTAAGTGGCCATCTATGGTCATACCTCTACTCATATGGGTAGGTTGACAAATAAGTGACCATGATTCCGTACCTCCATCTTACCGAGATGGGTTATTATATAGGCAGAAATAAATATTGCTCTGATCAGAGTCTTTCACCCTTCGGGACCAATCCGGGTCCGGGTGGCTTGCAGGAAGTTACACAGACTGCCTATGTCTGAGCCAAGGTTCCTTGCAAGGTTTAGTGTTACCAAAAGACCTACACCTTTCCTTGGATTTCGGGCCTTTTGCCAGGTGTGTGGCCACCGAGTAAATTACTAAGTCCTATACCCCTTCTCGGGTTTCGGGCATCCGGCCAGGTATAGGTACCTTCCTGAGAATCTTAACTTAATTTATATTTTTCTTTTGTTTCCAAGGTTTCTATTACCTAAGCTTTTGAATAAATTATTAATTGTTGTGAATCAAGAATCTACCACACCTATGTCCAGAGTATCTGTGCTCAGGAGGTATTCTTCACCGTCCAGGCTGCCTACATACCCGTATCCACGGGATCAAGATATCAATGGAACACGCACTCACTACCGATATGTAGTTCTGTTTGTTCTAAGTTTGATGTAACTACTGTGGAGACGACCCTTGTGGGGTTTTCTTGTTTCCAAGTAGTTCTTCAACGTCGTACACCTAGTAAGGCGAATCAGGCAGCAATTATAGTTTCCATCATGTTATGCATAAAGTTAGTTTCCAGAGAACTTAGTTGGTTCATATAACGCTCACCTATGCGTATGTGCCTAAGTCTCTCACTTGGTTAGTTATTGTAAGTAAGGAACTTCCCAATAGTTGAAACATACTATGCTGAAGATAACGTACTATGCCTATACTGCAAGTAGGCTCTAAGTCTTAAGTTTGCACAAAAGAATAAGGTTTGTCTACCTAAGTTTTTTTTTGTCTTTCTTTTCAAGATCTATAATAACTGATAATTTTATTTGCAGAGATAAAGTTTATCACAGGCTATCATGCTATTAGTAAAGCCAACAGAGAGAGATTTTCCAGTTAAGACTCTTAAACTTGACTGCAGCAAACATACTAGTTTCCCATTCTGTGTCTTTTCTTATTGGAACCTTAGTAGAATTTTGATTGCAAGATGTTTTGTAAGAAACTAATATTTATACAGATAAAATAAAAACTAGAAAACATGCATGATATTTCCTAGCAATTCATCTAGTTTTCCAGACTTCATCAAACATCAATAAATTACTTGTTTTTAGTGTTGAGATTTGATAAATAAATAAATTAAAACACTTTAGCTATCTTGCTGTTTATACTGGATATTAAGTACAGAAGGTCACTCCAACTGTAATGTAAATTGAAAATGAACTGTCTAAGTCCATCACAATATATGTGTACGTATATCTTCAACACAACTAAGACTTCCCTAACATTATATTCAGCTGTAACACCACTATAAGACTTCCTTACCAAATAATGAACATAACATAATTAATTACGTTCTCTTCTCTTATTCTCATCACTCACCTAGATAACTTTGAAAGAACAAGTTTTTTTTCAAATAAGATTTTGCATACCTGATGAAACTGAATGAGTTTGAAATGAGAAAAGGGAAGAGCTTGCAATTTTCTGTACTATGCTACCAAACAGCTACTTCTTCACTCTTCACATTTTTCTTCTCTTTACTGCAAATTCTGTCTATGGCTGAGATGTTAGATTAGAAATATAAACATGGTTCAGATTTTCCTGTTTGTCTCAGATTTCTGATAAGTATTCTCCTCTATCCCTGTCAAGAGAACGACTTGCTTCTTTTTATCCCCATTTTGTGGCGGCCAAACCTCAACTCTTTCCATACTCGTGCTGCCCTTTTGTGGTCGACCTAGGTCTGATTCACATCTTTCCCAGGCGTCCACGTTGCTAGTTTCAAGAGAGGCCACACCTGTAGCGTCCACGTGATCACCCTTTTCCTCTTGGGTCGACACATCTCTGCTCCAGTTTTCATGTATCCAGCGCTTTCTCTTCGAGACGTAAAATGCCCATTCCCGTGGTTTGAAAAATGGCTCAGTCGACCAAGTATTAAATGCATTATATTTATATTTCATAAACTTTTAATGCTATGTGCATTACATTTATATTTCGAACTTTTTGTGCATTACATTAGATGTCTCACGTTATGTGCCCCCCCGATATTTTAATTGAAAACTTAGTTCTATATTTTAAAGGTATTTTATAAAAGCTTTGTTGTTTTTTTTTAATTGATTTTAAATTCGACTATACAATTTTCGTGGTCGACACTTGATATATAAACAAAAACAAACAATATTAAATGTTTTTAAACCAAACACCACCTTATTTAATTAACATTTCAATAATACCAAAACAAAATAAAATAACATTTCCTTATATATATATGTACACTAGAAAAACAAACACAATGACTTCAGCACTTTTGAACAAAAACAAAACACGATAAAAGAAAAAATAATAATAATTTTATTTAATCACGACAATTATTTCAACCAAGTACCTTCATCAAGATCCCATTATACATTCGTTAAATAATCGCAAAATTCATTATATTAAATTAAAACAAAACACTTGAAATATATTTAAATAATGCTTGATAAATAAAACACAAGGAATTATAAAAGACAAATTTATTTATCGGAATTACAACAAATGAACAGTATAGGGGTCATGACATAAGGATTGAACAATAAGCCTATCATATTCACAGTTTACTATCAATGCCAAAGACAACAACAGTGTCATTGCTAAGAATTGGTTATTGAAGCCAAAAAAGGGTAGTTCCCATCTGTCGCGGCCTTTAACTAGAGAACACAGAATTCTAGAAATCAGAAATATTATCGTTTTGTTCATCAAGATAAGGGAAACGAGAGAGCCTTTCTATGGGTAAACTGGATGTATTTCTTCATTCATACTATTTTGGGCAATGTTAAATATATTGACTAGGCTGAAATTACTGTAGACGAGCTTCCTGAGGAACTTTCACAAGTATCTAGAACTGCTAGCTTTTACATGTCATCTTACTTGTTTTACATTTTAGCTTGTAGCAGAGAGTGGGAAGGCTTGCCTCACCAAGTCTGGACTAGTAACATGACTATCTATAATACTACCCTCTGCTGCAAAAGGAAAGAAAATCTGAAAAAAATTGGAGGGTACAGGACACATTTCTGGCTAAGCTAGTTTTTGAACTGCATGGGAAGAAAAATAAAAGGTTGTTTGAAGAAGTTTTCAACTAATCACAATTTATGGTAGTTTCTTTGTGCAATTTTCTAAATTCACATATTTAAGGGTTGGCGAATTTCAAGGGACACCACTAAAGTTGCCCAAATACCATTTAGGCAGATATGTGTTGATTGAGATATGTCAACAAGTTGATGCAAACAAGAATTGCAGGAGAGGTTTTGGATTTGTCTTTCCTAATGAATTGGGCCACTATCGTTGCAAGAGCATTCAAGATGCTTTCAAACTAGAGGCTGAACTTAAAGCCCTACTTGGCCTGGCCTAAATTGGATTGTAAAGGTTTTGCCCACTCTCAATTTGAACTTGGCCCCTCATTTTCCCATGAACCTCATGTGGAAGATTATTGGGCAGATTGTGAAGACGATTTCGAAGTAAGAAAGAGGTGGTGGTCCAAGTTCACTTTGAAACAAATCACATAGTTCAAACTACCAATGAAGATTTCTAGGATTGAAGAAGTTGAAGATGAAGTAATAGATCCAAAATTTGCAAAACAAGCTAGATTGGGACAAGCCGGAGAAAGATGACTTACATGCAAGAACTCTTCCTGTCATTAAAAAGAACTAAAGAGTGGCTCAAAGAGAAAAGACGATTAAAATTGAAGGGAACGTAACAACTCCCTCAGATAGCTTCAACTAGTTCTAGTTTAGCCAATTCAAATTTAACCTTCATAGCGGGTTACCCGTTCACAGAGCCATAGGAAAAAGGTGTAGAAAAGGGATACAGAGACTTGGACAAGGAACAGGACAAGGAAAACCGATAGCAGAATCTTTTGCAAAAAATCCTATGGAAGCCATGGATCAGGGGAACAAGCGAGCAATCGATGATGCTAATGTTATGAGTTCAAGTGTAGTGGCTATTGAAACCCTTCAGAGCCCCAAACGCGTAAGACCAAAGGTAATTCCTCCACAACTAATTGGTTCAACCTTTCGATCAGCAAAAAGAGGAGCATACTGTTTGTGACATTTCCAGTAGGAGATATGATCAACTAATGCTTGGGTAAAACAGCTAAAAGTAAGAAGCCCAAAGTTGAAGCTATGCTCAAATTAGATGAGAAAACTGGGCATTGGGTAGCAGGTGTATACAAACCAACCAATGATAAGAGTCTAGATGAAATACTATCACAAGATTACATAGTAGAAAGAACTGATCATGGTCTCTCGACTAGGGCAATAGACATGAAAATTTTTGATGCCACCACAAGATTTGGAAAGATTTGAACTGGAAGGATAAGAGGGATTTACAACAATCCATGTGGTTGATGGTTGAGTACATTCATGCTCTTCAAAATCCCAATGCATTGCCCTTGCAAGGTACTACTACTATAGTGGACGTCACATCCCTTCCAATCAAAAGTTTTTAGACCAGATGAAGACAGATAGATCTGTTGCCAAGGTATTCAATCATTGAGTAGACTTAGTAATGGCCAATAGAGTGAACTATATTTCCGATTTCACTAAAACTAGGGCACGGGTAGACAAAATGATTGCTGACCTAGAATCCGAACTCAATGCAGGGGAGGCAAAGAAAGTTAAATGGGATGAATATATCATCCAAATCTGTGAGGTTCAAGCTTACAGTGTAGCTAAATTCGCGGCAAAAAACCAAATGTTGGCATCAATGCAGATTTCCTGTTTGTGGCAAGGGCCAACTTGGAATGGAGGAATGTAGTCATTGAAAAGGGCCTAGATGAAACATCCAAGCTCTTGAAACAAATGGAGTGCCTCAGGTAGATCGTGGATAATGACATCAAATGCATTGATGTCAGGATTATGAAAAATGAGGATCAGCCTAACTGAGGAACCAAAGAAATATTGGCATCCTTCCAAGATAAGATGAAAATTATGAAGGAAATCAGAGAAATGTTTGTAAAAGATTTCACTATTATTGCTTGAGTGGACTCCATGATGATCATCTGCAAAGACCACCTAGAGGCACATGAAAGGAAAATGGACCATGTTCGTAGGGTGAAGGACATAGGACGTTGAGGTTGGAACACCTAGGAGTGCCACAGCAAAAGGAACTGATCGGATTCATGGCTGCACACAAGGAATGGAAAGAAGCAGGTGGACCACAGCTGGCAATTATCTAGGGATGTAGAGGCTAATGGCCAATAGGGTGTTTTCTTATTTTAGTTAGTTATTTTTAAAACTTATGCTCAAACTAATGATGGTTTACTGACTCCAGGAGCAATTACTTATCTAAATTGAATTGTGGATCCCTGACGTGGCTATTTGAATATGTTTTTGTGACTTTAAGAGGGTGGGCTCTTTGTTTGGACAAATAAACTTACGTTTTATGTTTTGCTTTTTAGATCTGTTTGAAATGATATATGATTCAATAGATATATGAAATTTTACGAAAGTCTGCTCTTCTATCCCTCACCGCCCCCCTCCTCTCAGATCTAAGTGCCAAAATATTTACCCTATGAATAAATGGTTTGATGATGATTGTAAAGCTTTTCATCGATTTGTTTGTTCCGCCTTTGAGACTCACTCCCCTGACTTTGCCCACTAGCGTGTTTCCAATCTTTGTTTCCTTCACCATAAGAAGCATTCTTTTGCTTCTTCTTAGTGTAGATTCCTTTGCTCCACTCTTATCCAAAATCCCTAAAGCTTTAGGCGCACCCTTTTCCCTCGGTGTTGCCCTACGTCCTCCATCCTTGACTTCCCATACCATTTCATTGTCAGCCCTCCCTTCATTCCATTTCGCCTCCTTTCTATCATCTGTTCACTTCCTCTAGCATCCTTGAGGCCAATAGATCCATGAGATGTAGTAGAGCTGCGGATGAGGATGGTTTCCAGACAAAAATTTTCAAACTTGGTGCTTTGGTTCTTGGTTCATATCTTCCTACACTCTTTAATAGAGTTGTTTGCACTAGTTTTCTTGCGACATGGTCGAGGCATGTGATTTATCCTATACATAAGTATGGACCTGCTTCAGACCCAGGTAAGCTATAGGACTATCATGATCGGGCATACCTTTGCCAAAATTTATGCTATTGCTCTGAACACCATTTTATCCGTTGAGCTAGATAGGAAAGGTTGCCAAGCTAATGGGCAGGTTGGTTTTCGTACTGACTATAAGACTATGGATCATATCTTCACTCTGTGGGCTATTATTGAGGAGGCTAGGCATCACTTGGAGAAAGTCTATTGCTATTTTGCAAATTTTCGAAAGGCGTTTGATTTTTTTCCTAGGGTGGCCTTATTTCAAAGACTTTGTAAGATTGGGATCTCGGATATGCTTTTAACTACTATTATGAGACTGAAGAAGAAGGTGACTGGTAGGCTTAGGACTCCGGAGAGTTTTTCGGATCCGATTTAGAGCACCATTAGCGTGAAACAAGGTTGCCCTCTTTCTCCTACTCTATTTGGGTTGTATATTGACGAGCTCGAGGATTTTCTTGTCAACTCCTCTCATCCAGGTGACAGTTGTTATTTACATCAAGTGTTGATATCCATTCTCCTTTTTGCAGATGATATTGTTCTCCTAGCCTCTTCTCCGGACAATTTACAGAAACTCTTAGATGGTTTGGCCTCTTTCTGTAATCAGCGTCAGCTTGTTAATCTGGCTAAGACTCGTGTGATGATTTTTAACTGCCTAAAGACCTCTCATCTTCATTTCCTTTCCAGGGTCAGGAGGTTGAGATCACTTCTTCATACATTTATCTCGGTGTTAAGTTTTCAGGACCTTGCTTCAGTTTGAGACCAGCTATTCAATCCAGGATTAGTGAGGGTATGGGGTCTCTAGCCATGATTGAGACAGTGTTTTAGGCATTATTTTCAAGATATTTCATCCAATTTGTCCCTTTTGGACTCATTGGTCAAACCAACTATTCTTTATGGTTCGGTGATTTGGGGGCCTTGTCTTCTTGCTTCTAATTGGGCTTCTATTGAGCGTGTTCAAACGTTATTTTTACGGTGCATCATTAGATGTCACAAACTCATCCCCCGCAATATTGTTTTAGCAAAGTTTGGAGCTCATCCATTTAGGCTTTCGACCATTTTTGACTTGATTTGGTTTCTCCATCGGCTTCGAGGTTTCATGGACTCTGATGTTGACCATCACAAATACTCTTATCTTGCATACTGTTCTTCTATTCAGATTAGGAGATCTTACATTTCCACTAGATCTCGTTGTTGATATGCCCTTGCCACTTCTCTATTGGGTTTGATCAAGATTGACATTGATCATCGCCCTCTTTACTAGTTCTCACTAGATGCTCCTGCTCATCTCCTCCCCTCTCGTCAGGAGTTGAACGACAATGTTAGGTAGGATATCTATAGACAGTACATTATCACTACTTGGAGTAATCCTCTTGGGGGATTATGTCCTAAGATGGCTTTTTATGCAGAGCATTTCTTGAGATTTAGAATAGTATTATTGTGCGGCCTACTTATCTCTATCGTCGTTGGTGTCATTCCCTTTGGGCTCCTTCAGACTTGGTTCTCATCATCTTCGAATCTGGACTGATCACCATATGGCTAGAGAGGATCAGGTTTGTAGATTGTGTACATTGGCAAAGGTTGAGTCTGAGACCCATTTCTTATTTCGTTGCCCTATCTACTATGAGATTAGAAGGAGATTTTATTGTCTTTTCAAGGATTGTTTCTCCCTTTCTGAGTTCTGCTATGATGATCAGAGGTGTCTTGCACTTTATCTTCGAGAGGCCACCCAACTTCATGAGCATACCCTTCAATTAGCTACGTCTCAAATCCACACTTCGAACCAGCTCATTAACGCCTTTTACTCGCCCTTGTCTCCGTCACGGGGTGTTCAAAGGCCTTTCAGCACTACTCCTAGACCAATTAGGCATTGTACCATTCTTTTCAAGTAGCGACCCTCCTCCAATGGGCCTCAGCGTAGATCTAGGACTTTGGATCGCCCTCAGTTATATCCTTTTGTTTCTGATTACTTTGTACCAAAGAAGGATTCATAGTCCTTACCTTGTGTTTCTTGGTCCTCTATCTTGTTTTGTTTCTTTTTCGACACCGTTTTGGTGTTTCTGGTGGGGTCGGTTATTTTGTTGTATGTCCCATAAACCTTTCTGGTTTTTTCTTGGACATTAATATTATTATCTTATCTTATCTTATTATGAATCATTTGTGCAATAAATCTTGTGGTTTATGAATGTGTGTTGCTCGTCTTCTAATGGAAATGAATGATATCTGAGTTGATTCTCTTTTCATGGTATGAAATTCTTCTGATCCAAAGTGATAGAGATGAGTTAGTAGAAGTTAACCAATCTTGGTGATTTCATTATAGTAATTAGTCATGTGGTTTATTGTTATAGTGAAATTTGAATGGTTCTTTAATCTGCATATTCTTTTCATTTTTTTGAGTTGAATGTTATTACCTTATACTTTCCGATTAGAAGTATTCTCATAAATTATTCTTCCAAAATAAGAGTTAATAGCAATACCTTTTAAGTGAGGGAGCTGCACTTGGTGTTTTAGTTTTCTAATAAAGAAACTCATTTGTTGGTGTTTTAGTTTGTCCTCATATGTGGAATAGAGTCAAGAATTAATTGGGAATATTAAAAGGAAAAATTGTTCACTCACATGTCCAAATCTTGAAACCCTCATGGATTCAATCCCATTGAAAGATGTTTTCACTCTTTCAACTTCTCATGTTGCAGTGAACTCTTGAAGTTAATATATTTCAAAAATTCTTCAAAGAATAGAGACATCATGTCAAGAAGACATGCTTCGAATCAAAAGAAGCAATATTCTTTTGGTCTCCACTCTCCTGATGGCTTCCCTAGAATCTAAGTTCGTGCGGGAATGCCCCAATCACTTTGTTTCAAAAAAAATTTAAAAACAATTAAAGATGATAGGCAAGTTGATTTGAGTTTACATCAGGACATCATTGCGAAAGTTTTCAAAATACAAGAAACTCCAGAATATGAAAATTCATCAAAGAGAATCAAAAGGCTATCAAAAGATGCAACACCAAAGTTATCAAAGTGAATGCAGTTGCTCAAAATACAGTTATTCCCGATAGCTTCAGTGGTTTCAGCATTTTCTTTATTTTGTTTGTAGCTCAAAAGACATGTTGCATGTAACTGACATGCATGCAATCAAATTCCACATGCCTTAAGAAAGGTAATTGAATAAGTCTTCTTTCCATTCTGATTTAGTCAAGGCGATTGAGTTTCTCCCACCTTTTTCTCTTCTTTTCTCTCACTCCTTTGCCTATATAAAGGCATGCCTTCATTGTAAATAATCATCTTTTTATAAACAAGAAAGCTTTGCAAGATTTGTACAAGCATAATTGTGATTTGTTGTACAAGTTTGAAAGAGAGGAGAATAGAAGAAACAATTTGTTTTAAAGCTATGTCTAGAAACAATTGGGGTGGTACAAATTGGAACTTGTGACTGCAATTTGTATTGCTATCTTTAGTTCATATCAATTTTATTTGTATTTGGAGCAAAGTGAGTAGAAGAAACAATCTTGCTTCAAAGTTGTGTCTGGAAAGGATTGTGGTGACATAAGTTGGAAGTTGTGTCTGCTATTTGTGTTGCTTTCTTTAATTCACACAGCTTATTAGACTCAGTTATTTTCATGTCCATGTGCAGAAATAACTTGTAGGTTAAAAATTTAGAAAGCATCTACTTCTCGAAGTCTATGTGACACAATAGTATGGATTTATCTTTGAAAGATTGCATAGGAGTCTATGAGCTCCATAGTCATTCTTATAGTGTAGAAAAATAGACATAGATCTAAGTTGTTATGCTTACAATCAGCCTGTTAGTCGATTTGAGTTTATCAGTATCACTTTCCAATTTAAAGATAGAAGTGTAGTGAGAGATCCATCTTGCCCATTACCTACTCCACCAGTTAGTGGATTCTTTCCTAAAAAAAGTGGAAAGAATATAAGTAACACCCCTTTTAGTATCTCTAAGCTTCTTGCTCACCTTGAATTGATCCAAGTAACAGTGAGAAAGGGGAGCCTTCCCTTTAAGATGGGAGAGACTTTGTCTCACACGTTGTGGCTGGCCTTCCTGTTTTACGATAGAAGTAATACAAACTATCGGTAGCAAAATATCCACCCAACAAATATCTCATCAGAATTTTATTTTTATGAATAAATGTAAGAACATTGTATGCACACTGAAATGTTATAAATCGAACTTTCAATGAGCAAGCTAACTATTATTTGTTTGGAAAATGTACTTTTCCCTTGGCAAAAACATAACTATATAGTCACACAAGTATAAACATAATACTACTAGAATAATATGCAGAGTAAACACTATGGTAAAGCAAAAATCAATGCTAACTGACAACAGTAATCCGAGTAAGACTACCTTTAGGAGATATTATTATATAATTCAGGAATTCCTCAATTGCAGTCCACAAACATGTTACCAACAAAAGTATTTATTAGATGGCAAACAGTTAACGCAAACTAACAACTATTGAAACCTATTGATTGTTGAGAAATAACCTTGCCGATCACAATAAACTAGGAAGATAATTTATGTACTACATTGATAGAGTTAAAGTTCATGCCATATGCCTTGGTAAATTGAACTTGGATAAATGTTATTTAGTTCACAAAAATAAGAAAGTAGACTCAAGCATACTTTGTAACATACCTGCATTAGAGAAGGCTTGCTTGACATCTATTTCTAGTAATGATAACGATACAGCCATTGGCATAATTAACGTAAATACCTGCATTCAGCATTTCTCCAAATACTATAAGTAGAGCTTATTTCAAAATATAAGTAAAATGGCTATTTTAAAGGACAACGAATTATTAATCAACTAAATGTTACATTTTTAATGATGGCACAGCTCTTTAAAGTTTTACAAAATCGCTGATCAAAATTTATTGAAACATAAAGCTTTTGATGTATTTCAGCTGAAAATACTAATATTTTTTTGAGATCGACAAATAAGCCACTTATCAAACCAACAAGAAAGTCACTTTTGAATAAGAATGAAAAATCCTCCCTTTAAACCCAACAATAGCAAAATGCAAAATTAAGAAGCTTGACAAAAACCTGTAAATAATGCACCATACAAATGACAAAAAGCAATTATAAAATAAATGGTCAAATTTTTGTAATAGAATATAATGGATCATCCTATTGTATCTAGTGTAGCACATCCCAAACAGAAAATCTAATAGAAGATTTTAACAAAGAATGCATAATACACCTAGAGAATTTGTCAAATGTTTATTGTGATTCTATAATAAGCATAATGTATAAAATACAAAATAAATTACATAGAGAATTGTTGTAAGATTTTCAACCCATAACCCATTACAAATGGGGACCCCCTCTTTTTGCTTTAGTAGAAGGAGTAGCACTTTTACATGCTCTTAGGTGGTCTTATGTGGTAGGAATTTTCAAGTCTCCAATTCTAAGAGATGAGTTTGGGTAATTTTGGCCTACTGGGAAGTCAGGTTTGTCTAGGAAGTCAAGTCTGCCTGGGATGTGAGTGAGAGTTGGACTAACATAATCAAGGGTAGGAAGTTAAAACCAAGTGATTTGTTATGAAATGAGTTGGAATCATTAAAAAATCCTTTTTCTAACTTCAATTTAACCTTAAAAATTTAACCTTAAAAAGTCAGGAAAGTTTATGAGAGGTAACACTGTTGAAGGCGTGTTGAATCCTGAAATTCAGCTAAGTCTGGAATTTTTTGGTAACTCCCTAAAACTAGAATCTTTATTATAAAGTCTATGAAGTTGAAAGCTATCTCAAACATCCTAACACTATTTATATAAAATATAACTTAGAGTGTAAGCTATCTTATACTTAAATGTTATATTTTATATAAATCACTTCCCCCTCAGAGCTTTAAAAAATTAACCAAGTCTAGATGAAGAAAACAAGGGGCGGTAATATTCCTCTCAGCCCGAGAATTCCACCCAAGGGAAATTCTTCTATTTCTAAACCTACACCCAAGTGAAAACAACCTCTGAGGAGAATTGTGTACCAAGTTTTGAGGATTAAAAAATTGATGATCAAGGCAATTGAAATGATGAAATTGGGAAGGTAGAAGAAGAGTTTTGAAGAGTGACAGCATATGATGAGTACCGGAATTCCTATGATCTTGGTAATTCCACCCACAAAAATTCCTCAACTTTTGAAATGTCTACCAATGAAAAGGATCATTTTCCTTCATGATGTCGAACACCCAAGTTGTGAGGATTGAAAAGTGGTGATAGGAGGTTGAAATAACTATGTGGAGAGGGAAATTGACCAGATTTTCTTTAAGCAAGAAAGGGGCATGAAAAGATGTCAAAATTTCTCTAATCCGAGGAATTATGCCCTTGATCTTCCCTCTCTCACCAAAACCTTTGCCCCTATACTGAAGATAGACCTTGTTGCAAATCGAATGTTCAAATCAAGAGGGGAGATGATCCATGAAGGAGGAAGGCAAATGCTGAAGGTTGAAGAAGTTTAAAGATGAAAAGAGGAGTCAAAATTGAAGGAGAATCAAGTCTTGGCAAAATCCCTCTCTTCCAAGGAATTCAGCCCCGTAAAATTCCTCTAATTGAAAATCTTTGCCCCCTTCAACATGAGCATCCCTTGTGAAATTGATCAATTTCACAATTGGTGAGGCTAAGGGCAGTAATTAATGAAGTTTGACAAAATTGGAAAGGTGCAATCAAGTTTTTGGGCAAAAAAAAAGATGGTAGAGCAAATCTAAGCGAGAGTTCCACCGTGAATTCAAAAGGGCAAAATGGATGCAAAACAACGACAAACACCCTTCTAGCTCTCCGAAATGATGAAATCTGCTAAGGACTTGTGCTACCAATGACTAAGGTCTTTAAAGAGGGCAAAATTTTTCATAGGAGAGGAACTTTATTTTTCAAATCCAAAAATCTCTTCCATGGGCTAAGAATGGAAGACAAAAGTCCTAAACTTGTGTAATTTCAATGGATAACAAGGTAACTCTCCCCTTCCACTCGCCAATGGAGATTTTTGGTACAAATGCTCCTAAAGAGGATCACAGTTAAAGCATGTAAAGAGACATCAAGTTTACAAGCAATTTCAAATCATGGCAATGAGAAAATCTCCAAGAATGAAGATCAAAAAAATTTGAAAATACGAAGCAATATGAGAAAACACCGTCACAATTGAAGGCTTGATAATGTTGAGTATCAAGAGATATTTTCTCATCACCAGAGGATTGATCACATCTGTGAGATGAGGATGTTAAGGTGGCACCCACTTGTCTTAGTCCAATCAGAAAATTCTAATTACACGTGTTCAAGTCCATTCAATCATATTATACCAAATGTACAACTTTCTCATTGGTTCTCAAAAGTATTGTAATTTTCTTATTGGCCCACAGGGTAGTGCCTTCATGTAATTGGATGATAGTGTCACAACCCAAACTAATGTTTGTAATGCATAAATCTTGGTCCTTGACCTTGAATTGATCTTGGCCCTTCATTGTAATTGAACAACTATAAAAGGCCATGGCCTCCTCAATTGTAAATGGTTAGACATTAGAGAAGCTATCTAGTAGTAGAGGTACAACAAGGGAAGACTTGATTAAAATTTTGCAATAATGTTGCCAAGGTAACTGATGATTAATAATTGGTCTTCAAGGTGATTACTTAATGTTGTTTTGAAGTATTGCATGGTTTCTCCAATTCCTCACTTAGATTAAATTTCATTTCATGCTAACTAGAAGTGGATAGATGGAAGATGATGTCGAATGGTGATCAATGATGAAGCTATTGTCCACTCCTTTTGGTACTTGTTGATTGTAAGTAGCAATGCAAGGTTTGATCTAGGCCTCAATTGCAAGTGTTTAACTTATATTGGAGATGTCCGTTTAGATTGCGCCTTCATAGGGTATTTGGATGAATTTTGACAATGTGAAAATCATTCCTGCATTCATAGAAGATAACACCCTCCTATGCCTAGTTGATATAGCAAAGCAAGGATTCAAACAAGGTCATTATGTGGAGGAGATGCCATAATAATAGGTGATGGAACATTAGGAATTTGCTATTCATTACTATCATGCGCTTCCTGGGGGAAGGCATTTTCACTTTCCTCTTCATCTTCTTGGATCATGTTCACTACTTCTTTGACTTATACATTTTTCTTACAATAAAACCACCTTCACATGATTTAATGAGATCATTTGATCTATTTGGATCTTCATCTCCATTATTTCCTGAAGTAGCCTATTGTGCATCTTTAGCAAAGAAGGCTCTTATGAGATAGAAGAAGAGGAAGCACACAAACCATCATTTTTCTTCCCTAAAATGCCTTCTTTACCTAGATATCAAGTGGTTGCAGGTTCAAGCCTTTTATTTCTCACACATTCCTCAGTTCTTTTGATTACATAAGTTGTTCTTTTATTCAAGTTCTTTAACTCTGGAATTGACCAATATATTGTTGGCAAAGGAAGCAACTGTATATTCTCATAATAGAATAAATCTATCAAAGTCAATTCATCATCTTCAATAACAATCATGTCCAAGTCTAATTTGAAGTCAATGATTTGTTATACCGTAAGTCTCAGCTAGCCTTTTCTCCCGAATTCAAAGTCATCTTGACAATCCTCCCAGAAGTCCTCAAGATTCGAAAAATGATTAAAACCAAAACTGAGCTTAAATTCTTTTATCGTATATCTTTTATTTTTAAAGGGCAATCTCAAAGTATGGGTATACAAATTAATCTTGGCCATTGACCCTTCAATATTCTTAGCATCAGCACTTGTTTCACAATTGTTTGACTAATGCCCATTGAAAAGGGGATATTATTTGTTTGTTTATTCTTGCAAATCTTATTAATCTGACTAACTTGCCTACAAATCTTATTTAGTACCGACTTATCATCCATGAATGTTGGTAGCATGAGACGGTGTCCATCATAACCTACTAACCTAATATAAGTAAACTTCAAAAATTGTATAAAATAGTTACCATATTGTTGGATCATGGTTGTTGCTTTCAGTGATATCCTAAGTGCAATATTTCCCTAGAGTTCCCTAACTGTAAGCATAGTGAAGGCATTGTTCACTCGCCTAAAATAATGTAAACTTTATTCATATTGTACCTACGAGTAGTAAATTTAAATCAGCCTTGCATTATTATAGTCACCATATCAATTCAATCCTGACAAGCTTTTCATTCCAGCAATGCTTAGAATAGTTAGTTATCTATATAGAAGTAATTATTAGTTTCAAGTTCCAACAATTGATCGTGCAAACAATCACTGATAATTTACAGCCACTGAATAAATTGAATGCCTTCACATATGTTGTTGATGAATAGGAATGTCTAATCTTTAAATTCATGAGAATCTTTATTTCTTGTCATCCTGCTTAGAAAGGATGCCATATTAGCAATGTCCTCATTGGCAATGATATTCTTTCTAGGTCCAAACTACTTAATTGGAGAAACCTTTGCCTATGCAAACAAATTCTTATCTCTCATAATGCTCACATTTCTAAGCAACTAGCTAAATTCTCATAGAAAAAATATTTGCACCTAGAGAAATGAACATAATCATGATGTCATTGCTTGTTAAACCTTGCTTGAAAGCACCTTTCTCACTCCCATCTTCAATACCTTCAATCTGAATTGGCTTCTTTGCATATAATTTATCGTGCTTTTAAAACTGCGGCAAAAGCTTGGTGGGAATCCCAAAAGAAAGCCAACTCAGATATCTTAACCGCCTTGATGACTATTTTGAGGGATGTCTCACAAACCTCTAATCTACAACAGCAACATAACCATGCCACATGACCACCAATGTCATTTCTTTTGGACACAACTAGTATGGAAATTGATGAACATTCACAATTTCCTACCAAATTAATGCCCAAAAAGGACGATCCTCAACCTACCAAGGAATTTGATCCAACTAAATGAACATATAAAGATAGTATCCCTATCAAACAATAGCAAGTTTTCATGAAAAACGGAAAAAATGGCAATGGCAATGGTTACCAAAGTCAATTCTGAGAAGCAAAAACTTGTCCATGGTCATATTTTGATTCTTTTGACCTAATCAATAATCTCAGAAGTATTGAGGCATTAAGAGCATGGGCTCAGAATAATATCAGCACTAACCCTAAAATCCCTCCAAGAAAAGTTACCCTGCAAGCCTAAAATGGAATGACAATACTGGCCAAAAAAGCCTAGGATAGATTGGATGTTCAATATAGAGAAGACTTCCTAGCTATTGGATTAGATGCAATGTGTAATCAACTTATCCTCATGTATGTTCGTCAGATAGATGCCATCCAACGCATGGCATACAATAACTTTATGAAGGCAAAGTGTTCTGATCTCACACAGCTAGATACATATTTTAATGGACAATATCAAAAAAATTACTACTTTGGGCATGAGCAAAATTATGATGCAATGTACTTTACATTTTTCAAAAGTTTTGGGAACAATCTTGGCAACTACTATTGCAAACATATTTGGAGCATTTAGTCCTCAAAAACCGAACCATGGCAAAAATAAGCTTTCCACATATTTGTAATTTTGTTATTGAAGTTAATAGGGAAATCAATCGAGATTACAAACAAGAAAAGTTAAAAGACAGGTTAAGACCTGTGATTGCTAGATAAGTCTGTAATCAGTTGGTTTGTAACTATGGGTGTGTGAATTTTTGAAGTTCACATGGGATAGGTAGAAGAAATTGCCAGAAACCTGTCAATTGTTCTTGCAAATTTAAAGGGTCTATACATGGAAAATCCTAAAAATCAAAAGGATTTTTTCAGAAAAGAAAAATCTTTCAAAAGGAAAAGGAATTGGTACCCTACATCTTAAATTTGTAAAGGTTCTCGTTATGCTAACAAGTGCTCAGTTAGACAAAGTAAGAAAGTAAAGGCTATAGTTAATCGAGTCCATCACCTTGGCATTTCTGATGAAGAATTTGACTATATTTATTATCAACAATTAACCATCAGATTTTTCTGATATTCCTTTAGAATTTTTATCTGATGATGAGTTTTTGATGTTCTAGAAGCATCTAAGGCACCAAAAAGTAATGAGGATGGCAAGGAATGCAACTCCTTTTAATCTCAAATTCAGAAATTTCATTCTTTTGTTTAAAGATTTCTTCAAAACCATGCTATCAGTCTAAACACAGCACCTTGAACAATATCACAGAGGAAATTGTAGTAGAATGGGAGCGAAAAATAATGATGACACATCAAGGCACTTGGAAGCCCAATAAACAATGACTTGCTAATCTCTACCTCCAAATGCAAAATTTAGGCAACGATATTGAATCTACAACAACTCATGACTCATCAACTTCCAAGACCTCAATACCTTAGCCCAGGTATAATCAGAGCAATAACAATCCTCTATGGAAACAACAATCTCTCTTTCCAAAAGAATGAAATTCTTGTATAGGACAATTTTATCGCCAAGCTTGGTACAATTAGCGTTGAGAATTCTTGTACAAGTATAATAACCAAGCCCAAGCAAAAATAGACTATCTTTAGCAAGAATTTGTGTAGGAAGAAATGCATGTACCAAAAGATGAGCTCTCTTGCTACATTCAAGAAGGAAGAAAGCAACCAGCTTTTAATAAAAGTAATATTGATATCCAGAAATTTCCTCCTAATGATGAGCTACTCTGTAAAGAAAATCCTTATTCTTCCCTATTACAATAGGTGCTGAAAGCTAAAAGAAACAATTAAAATAGATTCAAAAAGTAATATGCACAGTGTACATATGCTCTCTACTAAGTCATGTCCATGTATCACACACTATCTGTCCATTTTCCATTAATAAAGTCGCACAACCTTCATATTTTGCTTGACATTGGTGCAAATATTGATAAACTTGCTATAAATGCTTTCTAAAGGATCAGTGGTAAACCACCCAAACTAAGCTTTGTTTTGACAATGGTAATCACATATCTTCATTGGTTTGTAGGGTACCTATTTGACTCTTCACAGATCATGTTGAATATGTCATATTTGTGCAATTTGAGCTTGATGATTATGATGGCCTTATTGGAAGTCATACTTTGGCTGTGTGAGAACCATTTACTAAAAATAAAGATTATTTCCAGTTTAAAGGAGCTTCTGTGCCTTGACTTACTCAAGTTAAATGCAGTACTACAAAGGAAACTGAATTGTTTCAAAAGAAGTGACCCGATAATCATTTCTGGTTTACTATAAAGATTGATTTAATCCAATCTCAATTCCATGAAATCCACAAAATGTTTAACGAAGAGCTTTTCTCCAAAGATCTCACAAAGCTTAAAAGAAATCTTGAATGCTCTCTGCCCCTCAAAATAGATGCCAGTGGTAAGGAAATCATGCCAAGAGGGCATGTGTAACATAAGGTTCTTCTATAACTACAAAAATAGCTAAATTTTTAATATTCTAATTATGTGATGAGATATATATATATATAACTAATACTGAAGTTAATCTAAATTCTAAATCTATTCTAATTACTGAACTTCCAAAATTATTCTAATAATTTGAGAAAGCTGAAATTTAACCCTAATCTAATTATTGTAAAGAAAAACTGCATCTAACATTTTAAAAAGAAACAATGTAAGATACATTTATTTATAGGGAAGAATCTTTCCATTATATACATATATTACAATAAAAGAAATAAAGAAAACTTAAATAAAACAAAGATACGTACTGATTTACTTGAGTGACTTTTCCAATTAATTAACCAAGCTCTAACTTTGGTGAGAGGAGAAGCATTAACGTGGGCGTAACCTCCCAACCGCGGACCTTTTTACTTATCTCCACAAGTTCTACTTAAATAGAACGGCCCTCCCTACCCTGAGGTCAGGCTTGGGACGTTCATCGATCCAATCATCGGAGTACTCAGGTGGGTTGAGGTCCCAACAGCTATTCGATGAAATAGCTGAAGTATCAGGACAACAATGCGATCATTTTGTTGTGGCATGTATGCCCCTTTATCGCCCTGGCCAGGGATTTCAGAGGTGGGTTTTTATAACCCAATCTCCACCACTCAGCTTGACAATTAATTTTCAAAGTGGATTTACATGAGCTAATCAGATTGTTTTGATTTTTATTAATTACTGATATCTATCTTGTTTTTCTTGTGTCAGATTCATCTACACCCAACAGATCTTTAGATCGGTGTTTCCTCGGTGCCAGAATCCATTACATCTTATACTTAATCATAAGATTATGATTCTACATTCTCAAATCTTCCTTGATACGCAGACTTGATCTTTATTATTAGTTTTGATGGATTGAGACAGAACAGTTCATATCACATTTTTACTGATTAATGACACCGGCTGATATTGGTATGATTTATAAGCAAAGCATGGTTGAATGCAATAGTATTATCAGACAAATAGAATGAGATCAGAAGTCTTATTATTTTCTTAATCCACACTATCACAAGCTTCACTTACTGTTATTGCTAAACAAGGTTCACATATTCTGTTGGTATTCTACAAACATGATAAGCACAAGTGTAATGTTAAGACTCGATCTACACACATAACCCCTTCACACTATTTCAACCCGACTCAAAATGATGACAGGAAAAGATGGTAAGAAAAACGTGAGTAAAGAAGTTAAAATCGTTTTTGGTTTACCCTTACTTGTCTACAGATTACAGTACGCCCAGCTTGGGTGAAGTCTTCAGCATAAACTAAATCCCGTCGCTCAGAAAGTATGCAAGAATGGCTTCATGTTAACTCGGTTGTATGAATTCGTGGTGAACCAAAATGTTATGATAGGCGATGATTGTTTAGGCAGAGAGGTCGTTGGGTATTAGAGGAAGCCTGGAACAAATAACTCACAGCAGAGAGAGAGACTTGCATTCATCTCCAACTCGGGTTAGAGGAAGACAATATCAGAGACCATGGCGGGAGCAAGAACAGACGGGAATGTTGTGTTCCTTCAAAAACGACAAGGCAACATATAAAGATATTGATCGGCTATCCATCTTCTACCGTTACAAGATTGAAAATGTGATTGAAATTCCCATCGGTTGGAAAATATGAAACGTTGGACCAAGGGGTGAAAGGTTTTATTAATATAATTTATTATTATATTATTATTTTGGTTAGTTTATAATTAAGTATATACAAAGTGACATTATTGTATTATAGATCCTAATATAATAGTGCCACTTTGCAATATTTAATTGTGATTTAATCAAAATAATAGTATAATATTAAATGATATTATTATTTAATAATTAAAGGTAAGATTTTAACTTTACAATTTTATATTGTTATATATTTGTTTTAGCTCATGTAACTTTCCACTTTGAACTTTGTTGTCAAGCTTTAACAATCTTGCCATGGCGTCTTTTTGATCAAACCTGATATTCCTAATAACTATGTCATATGTTCATCCCATTTCCATATGACCTCATTTCGTAATGCTTCCCCTCCTTCTCGAGTCTTTATCCTACAACCTTCAAAACAATCATTCTCGCCAAAAACATCAATTTCTAAATTCATAATTTGCTTAAATAATATCGTTAGGAATTTCATCATAAATAATAACTGATTGAACAACGGTTAAAACTATATTCGTTTCACATGAACACAATGGCTATAAACTGTATTCATTTCACATGAACACAACGGCTAAAAACTATATTCATTTCACATGAACACAACGGCTAAAAACTATATTCATTTCACATGAACATAACAGCTAAAAACTATATTCATTTCAAATGAACACAACGGCTAACTTCACTTGAACATGAAAATTTATTCTAGTTCAACGGCTATTTTAACTAAAGAGAAATTAGGGCAAAAAAATTGGGATGTAACAGCATGCTAATCAGTTTCTACTAAGTTGATCAGAACATGAAACGTGTAAAAGAGGGATCACAGATTTATAATCAAAGGCCTCATCAGGCCATCATCCTCGCCATTTTCATACCACCCTATGTATGTCTCAAAAAAGGATGAACATGGAATGAACTTCCACAAAAAGGGTTAGTGGTTAATTAAAAACCCCTCAATGCCTACTTACTAGATAATCAATATCCTCTCCCTTCCAAAGAACATATATGGCAATGTATTTCTGGAGCTAACATATATTCAAAGTTCAACTTGTCGAAAGGTTTTTGATAGATTAAGTAAAAGGAATCTGATCAACTCAAGATCACTTTCTCCATACAGCAATGCCTCTATCAATGGACAGTTCTCCCATCTGGAATCAAAATTGCGACATACATCTTTCAGCAGGCCATGGATAATCTATTTTGCTTGTATTCCAAGTATTTTATCCCTTACATGCATGATATTTTAGTATTTTCTCAATATCCTAAATCCCATGTTGAACATTTAAAACTATTCCATGATGTATGTTTTCAGGATTGCATCCTGTTAAATCCTAATAAATGTCAGTTTTGTATGAATTCTATCATATCTATAGGCACCAAGCTTTTTCCCCATGGGAAAATGGAAGCTCAATGTCATATTCTCTCCAAGATACAAATTCTCTTCATTTCCAACGTAAAAAAACTACAAAGGTTTTTGGGACTGGTCAATTATGTTGTCGTCTCTTACTAGAATATTGCCTCTAATAGAGCACTGTCCAACAAACTCTTAAAAAAGAATCCTCCAAAATGGACCAAGGAATATGATGAAGCTATCGAACATATCAAGGTATAATGTGCAGCACTTCCTCCACTTGCATTCCCTGGTTTTGTCCCTAGCAAAATCACACTCTGCTCAAATTCTGGATTTGAAATCAGTTTGGTCATATGCTGGTGATTTGATTCAACTCATTTACCAGCACATTTAGTTGTTTCATAATACTTAACTCTATCTCAAGTTCTCCATCCCTAGGTGATGAAGTACGCCCTCTACGGGTATAGTGTCTACCCAGAATGAATCTACTATCACCATCCATGTCATTGAATACCAATCACTGAATCAATCTGATAAACTCTGAATAAAACATTAAACAAAATAACTCTGATCCCAATTGTTGCAGGCTGATAGGAAACCGCTCTAATACCACTGTAAAAAGCACCAACTGGCTCTATAACTTATCTTCTTTATTATTTACTTGTTTGACATTTCATCCAACACTTTACAAGCAAGTCCTGATACCATTGTAATGATTATGCCTGGCTTACACTGCCTAAGTTGGATGATTAAATAGTGTGATATTGCTATCAGGATTTTACTGTGTAGTTTTTGAGTCAAACTCATTGACCCAAGTATGATGAGTAGAGATTCATGCATGAATTCCCGGTGCTTCACCTCTATGAGCATCACCTAGATCCAATGAGTACCAAGTGTTCATTTATTCTCATGAGAGATGGATTCATGTGTGAATCACTACTCATGATGCATGGGTCAATGGATTCACCTCAATAACTACACAGTTAAATCCTGATAGCAATATCACAATTTGACTTGCTGTGGACAATATCTCCTACTTATCAATTGATTAAATCGTGCACCATTTTTGTATCTTGAATATATTTGGTTTTGCGATTTTGAGAGAAGTGTATATATATAAAAATAAGGAATTGAAGTACAAGACAGTATAAACTTTGCACACAATTCTGACATAATATTTATTTATTCTAAATTTGTAACAATTCTTACATCTCACCAAAGCAAATTTCATCAATCATTTGAAATAGAATTTGAACCTATTATAGTTGATTGGGATTCCAGTTGTATAAGCTCTAAGCCACCACACCAAAGCCTCGTGCAGCTGATGTTTTGTCAGTCAATTCTCTCCCAGCACTGGTGTCGCTTTTCAAAGTAGTAACCAGCTTAAAACTTCAATACCCCAGGCTGGAAATGTAACACAATATCAAGGTAACATGCACACAGCCAAGTAGATGAAACGTGGGCACTGTAATTACAGTCACAAGCTGGAAATAATTAGATACAGGCCCCCAGGAACCAAATGCAGACCCCTAATAACTGTACGCAGGCTTCCATATGTTGAACGCATGCCTCTCAGAATTGGATGCAGCCCTCACAGAATCACTAATCGCTGCTACAATGAGAAACAGCATCCTCAGCTTACTCCTTAACATGACTTGCAGGTGAAAACAAAGCAACCACAACTAATGATTCCTTACAATTGGTCCCTTTCTGGTAGGAAGCAATTAACTCCTTCACAGATTGATCTTTCAACTAATAGTAGGAACAGTAATGAAAGACTCTAAAACAATTCTCAGGATGCAAAACTCCAAATCTACCAGACTCCGGATTACTTGCAGAAGTCTCAACCAAATTGTCTCTTAGCAATAGTAATCAAAGAAAAGAGACTCAGAATTTAAACCTTAAACAATTCTTTAGAAATCAATGTACAATACCTCAGTTGTAGATTAGCTACTTCCTCAGTTCCAAACCCTCATACCTCAACAAGGGCATAAAAATCAACTTCAGAAAACTCTTCACAATCAACAAAAGACAATAGACAATTTCATGATTCATTTGCTCCAAGAAGCCACCTTTGATAATCCACTTGGCTTCACCAACACACCATTAATTAGAAGCTTCCATTAGATTATTTTAATAAATAACTTTTCTAGCACATGGCTTCAACTTTTAAATATAACAACTCCTTGCACTTTAATGTTTAATACTTGACATAGGCTTATAATTAATTAAACAAATGTTCCCTTCCAATGATGACTCAACCCTCAACTTAGGTGAAATTACAAATTAATAATAAGCCCTTTAATGATTTAATAATAACTTGGCCACTAAAATAACTCCCAAAATACTTATCATTTAAGTATGTCATCTGAAACAGGAGTCACATCTATTTTTCCCCCATGTGATCAAATGCACTTTCCTAAAATAGAAAGGGTCCCTTTCAATCATCACCTAACTTGCCATAAATAGCAGGTGCATGCAACTAAGCCCAAACTAAGTCCAATCTAGGTCAAACGAAGAGCAAACTAGAACATACTGAATTATGAAGAAGAGAAGACCCTTTCATAGCCAATCCTATGCCTTAGAAGACCCTCTATCCATAATAATTTTCCTATGAGGATCACAATAATAGACTAATCACTCAAACTCTGATGCTGGCAAAAATGGGAACATTACATTAAGGCTTTAAAAATATCATCCAATCTGATACAGTTCTCAGATAAATAAGCACAATGCTCAAAAATATGCAAAGGCTCTGCCAAAAACTGAATAATCAACTCCCGCAGACAAGTAGAACAATATATGGTGTTCAAGACAGATGTCGTCACTGCTCCTGCTATTCACTGTCCACTTGCTGTTACAAAAAAAAATTCTAACCCTGGACACATGGCGGGTACACACTGAGCAGTTCTGTTTTTTGTTTTTGCACAAACAGTTACCATTATTTAGAACATATGCATGATACTCAAGATTGCACAGAACAACATGAATGCTATATTCAATAGTAACAGTTACTGATGTCTTCTGCAATTCCATGTCCATTCAGACTCCTGACATTATACCAGACATACTGCCACTCTTGCTGATTATGAACACACATAACTGGTGAATACACATGGCGAATACAAGTCTCTGTGAACTTACAGCTCTCGAAGTCAACCTTGAACACATGTGTGCCTATAGATAACCCACACCATCAATCAAAGCTCTGGCCAAACAGACATCTTATGCCAACACTTATCATTTCTTGACACCGGCAACAGAACTACAAAAAGATAACACTTCACAACCATAATAGTGAGCACAAACACATTGAGCCATGAAATCTGAAATCTGTAACCATCAGTCATCAAGGAAAAATACCAACATGTTTCCCTATGCATTTCAGGATTAGTGACTTCCTATATTCACTGCTATATTCGACTCCCATCTAGGCATTCTTTGGTGTTATTCTTGGCCTAATCTCTACTCCTGACTTCCAGATGCAAAGATAGAAGACAAACCTAAGCAAAAACATTCCAAACATGGACTGACAAACAAACTGCACACCTGAACTAATGGACTCAAAAGAAAATTGGGGGTCCCGGTCTCTGACACAGCATGTGTGCAAGGCACAACAAATGGGAAGCCAAGATTTTCATAAAAATTGTAATATTAGCCCTCATATCAGTATGGATCAGTCAGTGGAGTGTAACTTATATGAAGAAATGGGAGAGAAGAAGCAAGATGATTACACTTAATGAGTAACTCAAAGAATTAGAATGAGACACACAAAAGGTCTAACCTTGCACCCAAGGAACTCCAGAGAACAACAGGGCAAATTACTGGACTGAAATGTTAAAATGATGTGGAATCTTTAAGAATAAAAAACAACTGAAGTGAAGAGAGAATAAAATATATGCAAATCCAAACAATATTCCATTCATGTAAATTCTGCACATGAGCAGATTACTTGATAATACAACTATGTAGAGAAGCTGATAGGCATCTGGTTTAATGAAAAGTCATGTTGTAGACAGCTAGATGGTGCTGAGTTCAAATCTTCTTCAATACAAAAGAAAAACCTGTGTAGAGAATCTAACATTGCAGGAATAAAGGTTGTATCTATGCATTTATTTCCAAGAACTCATGACAGGAATCCCCAATATGTTCATAGCTCTAACCAACAATGGTTGAAACATGTCCATGACAAAGTCAATAGACATTCCGATCTCCAGAATATGACCAGTCATGTCACTTCAAGGTGGATATGGATTCAATGAAGAGTAACAGCTAGATAAAAATTATAACATTGATCTGTCCGTGGACTTTGTGGATTTTATTTCACACGATTCCCCAAATGATTTTATTAAGATACTCTGGTTCTCATTTATAACATAAATCCATAGCCATCAGGATTGACATCTTAGGAAAGAGACCACATCCCCATCCCCATACCAACACCCTTTGATGATTTTTTTCTATACATTGAACACTTTATTTATTCACTCTCATACCCTGATTTCAAGTAGACTGCACATCCCCGTGACTGTACATACATGTCTCAAGCTTAAGATGAAAAAAAACAGGGAAAAAAGCCAAAGGTAAAGAAAATTTGGCATTACTGAGGGCCCATCATTAGTAAAACACAAGAGTTATGCCTGGAAAGGAATTGACGCGTTAAGCATCAATAGGAAAAGCATACTGTCTAATAAGACCATGAAACTGTATGATTTCATCAATACTACAGAAGTGTGTCAGAAGAAAAGTATGATATGAGCTAAAAGAAAAATTACCTACAAAATCATATGCTTGAGCAGAAACCGGTATAAACTGGACGCCAGACAAAATCATAGATGCTCCCATTGCAATCAAGGGAGCTGAAACAAAAGATCCCCACTTTGTATTGTCTTCCATAACCTGTCCAATATACAAAACCAATCCTCTTCATGTCATATAACAAAATGTGTAAAAAAGAAGATTGATAGCCACAATAGTAACCGAAAATTACTAAATTACTACCATGTTAGAACTAACCACAATGTAATATCATCATTATAGCAGTAGATTCAATTAGCATTCATGCCCTTTCATTCTTGTTGATAAATATAAGTAGCTTCTTCTAGATCTCAAGTTTCGTTCATCTATTTAATCTGACATGCCAAGTCGGGCAGATGAAAGGAATATCTGAAATTTATATTCAATTGTTAAAACAAAAAAAGGTCAGGGAAAGCTCCATACATACTGGAAAAAAAGAACCTCTTGCAGAGTAAATATTCTAGTAAGCTATATTTTCCATAATGCAGAGTAAATAAGGGTCGGGAAAGCCTCCAAAGCTTTCCCAGGAAAACTTCGAGGTTTTATTGTTCAAAAGATGGTGTACCTCAAAAAAGCTTCACCACTATATCCATGTCTGAGCTTTCCCTGATCTCCTTTCAATCTCAATAGCCTATCTCATTAGCTTTAGGTGAACTTTTAAGGATTTTTCTGTCAATCTGTTACATCTATTTCTGAATGAACATGTCCATGCCCTTTTATCATTTTTGTTACAACCATAAACCCTAGTGTAGAATGAATAATTGAGACAGAAACTCATCATTGTTGATGATCATTTGCTAACACTTTTGACATTTCATCCATTTTGTATCAGACTTGATGGTTTGCTGAAATCATCTTTCATTGACATTGTTCCTATTAAAATAATATCTCCTAAATGTTGATGTTTGTTTTATGACCCACCAAATAGTAGAACAAAATACCAAGGTATCTTATCCCCTCTTGATCAAAGTCTCATGTATGCTAAGATTGTGAGAAGATCATACGATGAATCCAAGGTTCCTTCATTGTCAAGTCTTTACCATGGATAAGCTCGGTGGTTGATGTGATTTGTTGATGATCACAAGGGGTCTGACATATATTCACTTAGATTCATTTCAAATCATGTTGGATGTGTGAGCTATCAAAAGGTTTTGCAATGAAGTACATTTTTTAAAGATTTTCACAAAATATCAGTGTTACACCGGCCTGGGGGGGGTGTGTTGGGACCAATTTCAGCTACAGGAAAAAAAGGGCTTCAATTTGGAGACGACGGAGGGACCACGGGGGTGCAGCAGGGGGGGGAGGTTGCATAGTATACATATATGACTGAAAATGCTAATTATGAAATGATACATCAATATAACATACCAAATATAGTTGAATATAGAAAATTGAAATGCAATTCACAAACCATAAAAACTTGAAACTCGAAACTTCATAACCATTACCAATGACCACTAAAATTAGTAACACACTGATAGTTAAATAATAAAACTTTTAAACCTACTAATGATAATTATAAATGAAAAATATAAACCATACATATAACCATGTCAGTCAACCATTGACTATCAATTTATCAAATGACAAAGATGAAAGATTCTAAATTCATTGTTCAAATATGAATATCATATATCATAAATATGCTCATGATGACAATGAGTAGAGTAGTATGAAACAATGAAATGAAATAATCATGGCCATATCAAAGTGAGCACAATCAACAAAATGTCAATAATGAGAATGTAAGGGTGGGAACTCTCTAATCATCCCCTACACCAAAGCTCTCATCACTAGAACTACCAGGCTCCTCATGGGTAAGATCTTGATCCTCCAAAGGAATGCCAACTAGCCCTACATTAGCTTATGTTGCATCATCATCCTCATCAATCTGAGCTGGATCCTCTGGCTCTATATCCATTCTGTTGTTGGGCTCTCTTTGTACTCGCATGTCTTGCAAACTTTGAGCCGCACGAAACCATGTACAACAACAAACTTCTATGCTCTCTTAGAGGTAAGTTTGTTCCTTGTAATGGAGTGGATGAAGCTATAGGTGGACCAATTTCTCTCTGCAACTGAGGAGCTAGAAACCTAAGATAACAAAGTTTAAAGTTACAACTTACAAACAAACATTGATACAATTTGTAACAAATTTATAAATGATAAATCAATGAATCATAAATCAGTAAAGTAAAACTCTTAAAGTTAAGTTTATAAAGGGGTGGAACTACAAACTTGAGAAAACAGTAGGATGGTTAGTGAGGTAATCTTTGACTTCTGTGACCCATGATGTTTCCACCAACAAATGGGATTCTTTTGTGCCATTGTTTTGAGATCCACCTTTGTTCATCGCCCCAACTATCAATCTCGTGTGTAATCTCTTTTGTAGAGTCTTGATATTGCACATTGCAAATGCATTATTAACTCTAACATAATCATCTGTAGCATGCAAATGCAACAGTGGGTAGCACTTGTTAACTATCAATTGTTGAATTCCACTCGCTATTGGTCCTTTACATCTCATCCCATCATACTTCATCATTTGAGCTAGCATATAGATAATAAGAGGTCATGTAGGATTTTATTAATTTCTCCAAATTCATCAATTGTTCATTCAGGTTGTCATTAAAAAGTCCAACCCAATCTACTCTGTGAAAATCTCCAACCACTTGCTCTATGAAGTACCATATCCATGCTTCAAGCTGATAGGTAGGACTTCGGTATCACAAAAATCCTATTGATGTAATATCCCTTGCCCAACTGACTGATTTTGGCTCAAGAAATATTGTCAAACACTTGTATGTTGCCTTTCTCTTTTTTTATTTTTTTTGTGTTTCAGATTGTTTAATATAGTTTGAATGATGCTAAGAAATTTAGAATGTTTGCAAAGGATATCACAATACCTTTTACAATGAACTAATACGCAAGTGCAGTTCTTTTTGGTACTTTCAATGCATATACATGAAAACTAGATATGGAATGCATACCTACAGCCAACTGACATTTTGACAAAAAATTGGCATACAACTATTATGCTGATCATATATGCTATCAGATGGACATTTCGTCAAACAAATGGTATGCAACATATATCTCCTTTATTGAATTCATTCCCATGTACAATGTTGCTATGAATTTTCTAAGACAAATGGGCTTACAATATTAACTACAGCAATGCCCAATCTGATTCTAAGTTATCGCTTACAATAGAAACATTATATGTCTAAGAGTACAGTGCTAACTACTAATAGTTGCAAGAGGAACCTGATAATAGTGATGCCCAAGGATGGACATGAAAGTTGCAATCCAAATCAAGCACAAATATCATAGTGCGGGTACTATAGCGCAGCACTGTTCATTCGTACTATAGCAGCAAGAAAAAAAATGATTACTAATGGCTGCCAAAGATGAATCTTAAGGTCTGCACTTGATAGTCCTTCAATATTCTTCAAAACCCTTCGGTTATTTCTTAACTTTAAGCACAAATAGAACTCAAGAATGAAGCTCTCCTGAATGCCAAATTCAAGGGATATTTCACCACCTCAAATGGTTGCAACACTAAAGAATTGATGCTCTCCAATGGCTAACTGAAATCAGAAACCCTTAGTTTCTTCTCCCAAATTCATATCAAATGCAATTGACAATAATCAGATAAATAGAAAAGAACCTCTCAAGTTAATTTATTCTTTCCTTGTGGGTGCTCACTTACTTTTCTCCCCAATGTGGAATAAAAGATATTCTTATATTTGCACTTTATAATATTAAAGTGACTTTATTATTATAAGTTACTTTATAACTTTATAATAACATAAAAATATTTAAATAAACCACTTAAGTCACTTGAACTTTACTATCTCTTGAAATACTTGTTTGATTGCCATGTCGTCTGAAATTGAAATCTCTTCTCATAATTCCCCATGTGACCAAATACACTTTCTAAAAATAGAAAGGGTCCATCTCTATTACTCCTAACTTACTATACATACTTGACTTACTATACATAGTATGGAAAATTGAGTTCAAATGATATCCAACGAAGGCCAAATCCATAAATCCTTGAATGTTGGAGATGAATCAATCCTCAGAAGACCCTCTAACCATCCTCATTAGCCTACGAGGATCCAATAATAGACTAAACCACAACCAAACTAAAGTATCTAGCTAGAAGGGGACATCACAATTGAGCATTATCACCAAGTCAGTATACTCTCATTGCAAGTTGAGTCATACAAACTCCTTGGGCAACTTGGGATGGTGAGATTTCTTCCTCCTTAATAACTTATTGTTGGTAATCTCTTTGCAACACTGAGTTCTGATAATACAGAACTTGAGTGCTTGCTTCTTTGTCTTTGTCACCATTCTTGATGGTGAGGGTAGTCCAAATGCTTAAGATATGGCTAGTGGAAAGAAATTTGCATGGGTGTTTCCATCTAAGTCTTTAATTTTCATGTCTCTAGAGTTGTAATGCTTTGCACATTCCACAATAAATTAAGGATTTTGAAAGGCTGGAGAGAAGTCAGTTGCAACAATGATCCTACTATTCACAAGTTGAGAAGCCAAATGCGTTGGTTGATGGTCTTTGTACCCAAATATTCTTCGGTTGAACTCACTAATATCAAGGCCGCCAAGTTTAGTATCTCCAATTTCTGCCCACTTTGGAATTATTTTCAATTCAAGGTAGAAGCCTCTTTTCTTCATTCTTTATCAATTGCCCTCTTCTTCTGCTTGTTCCCATGGGTTCTACCATTTCTCCTTCTTACAAAAGAGAAAGTAGACATACATAAGAGCATGCAAGAAATAAAAAAAGAACAAACAATTTCTCCAAAAAGAGAAAATTTAGGAAATTTTGTGAAGATTTCAGAATGTCTTTCTCTTTCTCCTCAAAAGTCTACACTTTCCAAAAATTTCTCCAACCTATTGAAAAAAAAAAAAAAAAATTTGAATTATATAACTTCTTCCAGCTGAAAACAATTTTCACTTTCTTCAAGAAAACAACTCCTTTTTCTTGAGAAAATTCACATTTTGCAAAAAATATTATTCAATCTCTTCACAATTCCTCGGAATCACAATTCTTTCACTTAGCTTGCTTCTTGACTTTTGTTGTGAAAATGAAATAAAAGAGGGTTTCTTATATAGACTCTGCCCACAATAAACTGCCATAATGACTGCAGGCTTAACTTATGCAACTGCTTTACTTGGCTCCAAGATTCCAATTTGCAGAGATTTTCTGTCATTTGTCACTACTTTTCTATCACTTTTAAAACTTTCCAAATTTTGGTGCTTAAACTTCACCATAAAGTCTCATCATGATTTTGGATTTGGCTGATTTTTTTCAACTTCTTGCCTTTTTCAAATATTAGTTAGTTAAATATTAAATTGAATCAATATTTAATTAATTTTTATTTAAATCAAAAAGCAATTTAAAATTTTGAAAGTTAGTTAATTAAACATCAATACAATCAAAATTTGACTAATCTTTTGATTTTAAAGTCCAAAAAATCAATTTTTTCCAAATTTCGCATTAGAAATTTTCCCTATTTCTCATAATATTCAGTGTTACCCGGGCGCAGGGATGCAGCTGTGCAGGGGAACATCGGGACGAGTTTCGGGTACAGGAAAAAAGGGGCCTCAATTTGGGTACGGCGGGGAGACGGCAGGGGTACAATGGCGGGGAGCGGAGGGGGGGAGGGGGTTGCATAGTATATATATATATGACTGAAAATGCTGATTTTGAAATGATACTTCAATATATTAATATTATATAACATACCAAATATAGTTGAATAGAGAAAATTGAAATGTGATTCACAAACCATAAGTTCAAACTTGAAATTTGAAACTTCATAACCATTACCAATGACCGTTTAACAAATTAATTTAGTTCAAGATGCAAGATTCAAAATTCATTGTTCTACTATGATTCTATGAATATCATATATCATAAAGATGTTCATGATGACAATGAGTTGAATAGCATGAAACAGTGAAATAATAATGTATCATAGCAATATCAAAGTGAGTACAATCAAAAAAATGACAAAATGTCGATAATGAGAATGGAATCATCTCAAGTGCTCTCTAATCATCCCCTATACTGAAGACCTCATCACTGGAACTACTAGATTCCTCATGGATAAGATCCTGATCCTCCAAAGGAACACCAACTAGCCCTACATTGGCTTCTGCTACATCATCATCCTCATCAATCTAAGCTAGATCCTCTAGCTCCACATCCCATCATGTTGCAAGGCTCTCCTTATATTCGCATGTCTTACGATCTTTGAGCCACAAGTAACTATGTACAGCAACCAACTTCTCCGCTCTCTTAAGGGGAAGTCTGTTCCTCTTAACAGAGTGAATGAAGCTACAAGTGGACTACTTCCTCTCTGCAGCTGAGAAGCTAGACACCTGAGATAACAAAGTTGAAAGTTAAAACTTACAAGTTACAAACAAATGTTCATACAATTTGTAACAAATGATAAATGGTAAATCAATGAATCATAAATTAAAATCAATAAAGTAAAACTCTTAAGGTTAAGATTATAAATGGCTACAATTAGTAGTTAGTATTACAAACCTGAGAAAGCAGTCGGATGGCTAGTGGGGTGATCTTTGACTTCTGTAACCCATGACATTTCCACCACAAAATGGGATTCTTTTGTGTCACGGTTTTGAAATACAGCTTTGCAATATCCGAGTATCCTACAAGTTAAAAGGTTACAACATAATATTAAAATAACTTAAGTAAAGTTATAACTCATAAGTAACAATTAATTATTAAATGAACTTATAATTATAAAGAGTTTAGAGCACTGAATCAAGATTCAAAGATTACTTGAAAGACTAGCAAATTCAAACCACTCAGTGCGAATCTCACTAGCAGTCTCAATATCATACATCCTGGCAATGCATCCAAAGAACACATTCTTCACTTCATCATCCCGAAGTGGTGTAACTCTACCAGGCCTAGGCATGTGCCACTTTAGGTTCAATGCTTAGGCAGCCATGTGCAAAGGAGTGTTCAACTTCTCCCACCTACAATGAATGATAGGCTCAATGTGCTCTATATAGAATGCTAAAGTAGGGTCTCTCTCACGCACAACAGCCCTCATCTGCCCAAGCATGGAATCAATGCACTCATAAACCTCTCCAAGGCTAAGTGAATCTACATCTCCATATCTGATCACCTGAAACACTGGAGTAATGATAAAGGCTATGTATTTTGCGTCACTCTTCACTGTCTCCTTTACCTTCTTCCCCTACTTTGTTCTAGACTGAGGCCATCGATTCCATTCTTGTGCCATAACCATGAGTTGCAATGGCTCTTGCAACTCAATCATTCTCTCCAAGAGAATATAATATGATGCGTACCTGGTCTCAACTGGTTTCAAGAATTGCTTCATTGCGAAGCTCTTGAAAAGTGCATGTGATGTATGGTGATTGCAGGTAAAAATCTGCACCTCTCTCCCATCATTAACCACCTTTCTAATCCACTCTATTTTCCCCATGTCTTTGAGTGCATTGTTCATGGCATGCACACAACATGGAGTCCACCAAATATGCCTACAGGCTGCCTCAACAAGCCTCCCTGCAGCTTAGCACACGTGTTGCATCTCTCACGACTTGGACCACATTTTGTGGCCCA
Organism: Cupressus sempervirens; assembly: GCA_028749045.1. NCBI lineage: Eukaryota > Viridiplantae > Streptophyta > Pinopsida > Cupressales > Cupressaceae > Cupressus > Cupressus sempervirens. The sequence continues at coordinate 575,718,788 of CM053784.1, read as the reverse complement.
ACCTCCTCAATGGCTTCCCTAAGCAAATGAAATTGAAAATCAGCATCTTTACAATGCCCTGAACAATCAACTGCCTTCAAAAAGTATGGGCCCTCGATGCATGTAACCATAATGTTTATGAGTGGATGATGACTAATGTTCGTCCACCCGTCCATGATAATGTTGCAGCTTGAATCCATCCAACATGCTTTCATCTGCTCCATCAAGATCCCAACCTTGTCATAGGCTCTATCCAACACTATGGTCCTCAACTTGTGGTCACCTAGTGGCACATATGATGGCTCTGCCTCATTCACTACCATGGACATCATCCTCACAAAATAGGGAGATCGAGCCACATGTGTAGAGATGCCATTGGAAAAGAAGAGATCACCAACAGCATCATCTAACCATTCCCTTGCGTGCATTTTAAATAAATGAGCAATGGGATTACTACCACTACGACTTGTAGTTGTTTTCCATTTCCCCCTACTGCTATCCCTTATTGAACTGTGTGTAGGTGAAGAAAATGATGGTGTAGGTGACATAGTCCCTACTCTCTGATGCAAGATACAAGTAGACGTATCTCGTTGCCCCTGTAATTGTTGTATATTCTGTACCCATTGCCTAGCAAACAAAGATCTAGGCACTGGAACATCACTATCATTAGGAATGCGCCATAATTTGTTCACTTCAATTCTGTATTCACATTCTCAGGATTTGACAAGAATATGAAAGGGTTCACACCATAGCCACTCCAAAAAAGGTGTGAAGTAACTCTTGTAATGTTGTCAAACCATTCTATGCTACATATATTACACTTCCATTTACATGTGCCACCACCTGAAGGTGTAGGGCATGTAATTTTCGTAGCAAATTGTTTTAGAGGGGACTTTGGATCATAAGGACCCCTAGCATACTTTGTCAAAATCTCTGAAGGGCAATCAATAGAAGGCACCCGTAGTGCAACACAAGGAGGCTCTTCCTCAGATTGACCATCTGCATCAGCCCCATGATCACTTCCTTCGAGCTCAATATCATAATCAAATGCACTTGCCTCATTAATTTTTATGTCTTCTGCACTTTGGCCGGATCTAGATGTCATTTATAAAACTGTATTTCACAAAATGAAAATAAAATTATAAACATGTTCATGATACATTTCAGCCCAAGTACAAATAAGTTATACAAACTAGTTTCAGCCTACTTAAAACTTTAAACTTTAAAAGTTAAAACTTTACTCTTTAATTTTAGCATTTACTATTTAAAAATATTTAAAAAGGAAGCTAAATACTAAATACTAAATGTGTTTCAGCATATGCCATATTGCCATATTTTTATTTTAAGAACAATGAAAAAATTAATATAGATAATTAAAATCATAGAACTATCAAGTATCTACTATCACCAAGATAAACTTGAAAGTAAAACTAAATATTACATTTAAAAATTATAAATTGATTTCTAAAACCAAATAAAAGTTGTAAAATAAAAAAAACTACCTTGAACTTAAGGAGACACTTGCCAAATCAAATCTTCTTGCTCCTCTTTCCTCTTGATCTTGCAATCCCTTGCAAAATCACCCACTAAGCTCTCACAAACTCCTCCAAACTCTTTTGCTTACTTAGCTCCTTGCTGCTCCAAAACAATGAAATGAAATGGTGAAATGAAAATGAGATCTATTGGTCTTATTAAACCTTCAAATAGATGACATGAAACCCACACCCAATTAGGGTTAGCATGCCTAAAAAACATATTTTTAAAAAATGAAAAAAACTTTTTTATTTTTGATTTTTTGGGCCATCTAGCTCGCCGCACCCCGCAAGCACCTTGGGAGCACCCCTGCACCCGATGACCTACCACGCACCCGAGCACCACGTCGCACCTGGGTGCTCAACCGATGCAATCGAGGTGTAGCGGCGGAATTTTTGCTAGCGAGGGTACTCACGTGCATGACACACCCACACCGAGTGCTTAGGCACACTGGGTGTGTCGGGTTTTTGACCCGAGTGTGCGCACTCGGGTTACACTGATAATATTCCATAGTAATTTATCCAACTTTTTATTTGTTAGTCTTACAACTGAAAAATAATTCCTTAAAATGCTTTTTAAATCCTCGTCAAAAAGATTTGCCTAATTTCCCTCATTTTGGCATTTTAGTGCTTTTTCGAAATTCCAAAATTTTGGATTTTTCAATTTTTACAAAATTTTCACTTTTGGAATTTTCAACTTTTTTTGGATTTTGGATGCCAAATTTGAATATCTTTAGAAAATTTATACCAAAATTTCTCACCTTGCAAGATATTCAACTCCACCAAAATTTTAAGACTTTCCAATTGTTTGCATTTTTTTTAATTTTCAGTTTTCAGTATTTCTCCAAGTTTTCCATGTTTTCCAAAATTTCAAATTCTAGAATTTTTAAGATTTTTCAAGTTTTCTAGATTTTTAAATTTTCAATGTCTACAAAGGAATTCAGTTTTTTCAAATTTTTTTTACTTTTCCACTATTTTGGAAATGTTGGATTTTCCATCTTTTACGATGTTCTCACTCGTTCCTTCAACTAGGACAGTGTTGAAGAGCAAAGTGCAGAAAAATCCCACTTATTCTGATGTTTCATTTTCTAATCTCTATATAATGCTTCTACAACAAGTCTCTGGAAACAATAATATGGCAGTGGTACCAACTCATCTTTAAACACTCAAGCCTTTTCAACTAAATCCATAGGCAACTATTAGTTCTCTTAGTTTGCTTAGTAGAATCCTTCTATTCAATCATAAGAAGGCCTAAAGAAAAAAATTGTTCAGTGCAACTATTGCCACAAGTTTAGTCATATGAAGTTGGAGTGTCGGAAATGCTTAGTTGCTCAAGCCAAGTAATTTAGTTCACAGCCTCAAGCGTATGTTGTAGAGCACACTGAGCCGAGGAAATATACCTTTTACGCCTTTACGGTTAAAAGACTTGCAGATCGTGTAAAATCCTCTGCCTAGTAATTTATAAGGTCCTTGCCACTTCACTCGTCGTCGGATTGGTCCACAAATTTCCAGCCATTATCATATTCAGTTATTTTTGGAGAAGAGTACATTGTTGTAGGAAGAGACAATATACAATCAATCTAGAGGAAGGGAACTAACTTTCCTTGATGTGTACTATGTTCAAGGAATGGAACTCAATCTTCTCTCAATTAGTCAAATTATAAGACATTCTCCTCGACTAGACGTGACTTTTAGTTCACATCAGTGTAGTAGTATTGATTGGGAATCGTAGGTTACTGTTGCAATGGGGGTTGTGAATCATGTCAAACTTATTGACTGTGATGATTCTCAAGAACTTCCTATGGCAACCCAATGCTCCTTATTATTACATCCTAGCATCAGCAGTATGGGCACTTGAATGTGCATTATCTTTCTTAGCTTGTTCGAGAAGATCTTGTTATTGGACTGCCAGTGATTTAGACCCAAAACCTTGGAGTCTGCAAAGTGTTGATGCGAGTTTTGTATCAGTTACATAACATATTAGTAATTGGATATCCAATACGGAGTATCAAACATACAATTCCTCTCTTGAAAAGTTATTGATCACGGGATATGAGAATAACTCCAATGTTCCTTACACTTGTGGATACTCGCTCAGTTTATATCAATGTGATTTGCTGGTAATCACATAGGTGGCCTTACGCAAATTGTTGAGGATGACTTGGACTTTGGTGGGATGAAGGTGATGGTGGTTCAGTTTGTGAAATGTGCGGAGGCAGATAATGTTGATGGTGGTGATGATGGAGGATGTGTTTGCCAATGATGATGTTGATGGGAAAGCAATGGTGGAAGGTGGATGGATGTGTTCAAATACTTGACTTCTCTAACTTCCTTCTCTAAATTTCGACTGCTCAACTACTCACTATTCTACTCCTACTCCTATGAATGGAGGGTTAGCAAATGGACGGGGATCGAACCTAATGAGAGCTGATTAGCGGCATCACTTCCACAGGTGCAACGATTCGAAGGAATAATAAACTAATTTTCCACACAAAGCTTCCCAACCAGCCGCTAGGATGCTAGTGGTCTAGGATTGATCCCTATCAAACATTTGCCAATGCTACCATACAACTATCCATCTACTTTACTCTTGCTTAAACAACTTGAAATGATATTTGCTTCAACAACTTGAAAAGAAATCTAACTATGTGGAAGTAGAAAACATGCAATAACACTCGATGTTCTTAATCAGCATGCAAATCACAACAATGAAGAAGAGAGCAATTTTGGTATTATCTTCGCAATAATTTCTCCAACACTTTACAAATGAGAGCAAATGGCCTTATATAGGGGCCAAAAATACAATGGACGGTGGAGATCAAAACAAGATCAACGATCCAAATTGGATCCTAAAAACCCTAATTAGGATTGCCACCCCATCGGCCAATGAGAAGTTGCCACCTCGTTAAATTGACCAATGAAAAAAGTGCAAAAAGTGGCAACCAATGAGAAGACACCAAAATGGTGGCCAATCAAAAATAGACACTTGTCCTACTCTAAAAGAAAGAGAAATTTGCCACTTGGGCTTACATCAAATGATCTTCTAATATAAATCTTCCCTTTTCTTTCATTTTCTTAGCTAAGACAATGAACTTAGCTAACATTTCGTTAACTTCTTCCATAGGAGGACAAGGTGTGTGCTTCGTCCTGAGTTCTGCTGATTTCACCACGCTGCTTGCTGCTTGTAGTATCCTTTCATGATCCTTATCATATTCTTTCACAAATCCAATAAAAGCATTGAGAGAGGAAAGGGTGCCCAAATGCTTCTTCTTGATAGCAACTTTTCCTAACTCACCCAACCTCAATCCAAAATTTGTCTCGTTGACATCCTCTTCTCTGATATCCTCAAAATCAAGTGTCACCCCAATGTCGCTCATCATGGTTGAAATGGAAGTGTCGACGCTTGGGTTGTGATGTGCAACTGCCTTTTGTATATCCTTTTATTGTACCGACATTGGTATCGGTTATTCGCTTCATTTTCAAGAAGGGTGTTTTCGGCATCATATCCTCTTTGTCTTTCTTAGTGTTTGTCCCCTTAGGATTTTTGCTTGTACTAACATCCTCCATCTCATCACCCTATTACGAGATGGTAAAGTGGTGTACAATTAGACTAGTAGAACCAAGGGAGGCAATCCTTAGACTACAACGAAAGAGAGAAATCCGCTTAAGGACCTCTTTCAACTCTAAATGATTTGAAATTACCTTTACCAATAGCCAAGGGGGATTGTCCTTCCTTTAGTCTGTCTTTCATCCGTATCATGTCCACTGCATCGATATTGGTGTCGGTTATTCTCTTAATTTTCGAGAAGAAGGGTGTTTTGGGCATCATATCCTCTTTGTCTTTCTTAATGTTTGTCTGCTTGGGATTCTTACTTGCACTAACATCCTCCATGCTCGTCGCCCTATTACAGGATGGTAGAGTGGGCAAGTAGAACCAAGGGAAGCAATCCTTAGACTAGAACGAAAGAAGGATGTCAGCTTAAGGACCCCTTGCAACTCTAAATGATAAAAATTTACCTTAACCAATAATTTTACTGCGACTTTTCAAAATTAGGACTAGACCTCAAGAACTTCAAATCCACTTGCAAATAAGAAATTTATCATGTAATTCACCTCCAAATAAAATTACCCAACCTAGGGCAAAAATCACGGCCCCTTGCAAAAATTAGAATTTTATCTTTCACAAATTTCGGCTCCCACAAATTTTGCCCTTCACAAAATTTGGCTCCCACAAATTTTGCCCTTCACAAAATTTGGCTCGCAAGAAGAGTGCAAATCTGCTCTTGCAAAATCGCCAACACCTTGAGAAAGAGAAGTAAGAAGTGAGGAAGAAATGGGAGAGAGGCCTCCTCTTATACCCAACTTTCATACTCCCTCTAAGCTAGCCGACTTGGACCCTAGGAGCAAGAAAAACAATAACTAATGCAAAATTATGACCCACAATTAAATACTTAGCTTAAAATTTAATTTTGCCAAAAGGAAAATTGCACTTTTAAATTGCCAATTAGTTCCAAAGTGCAAAAATAAATTAAATGATGCCTTGGAGATGTTAAATATTTCCATTTAATGAGGTTTAATAATTAATACGTCATTAAAATTGGATTTTGGCTAACCAAAAGCCATTTTTCAATATTAAGTTACCAATTTCATTAAAGGCAAAAGGTTTTTCAAGGCAATTTTAATCTATTAAAGCCAATTTTTTGCAATTTTTACCCAAATCGATTTTGCTATGCCAATTAGAAATTTTTTGACAAAAATAAAGTAAAATTGCCTCTAGAGTCAAAAATCGATTTTTGCAATTTAGCCTCATTTCTACAAAATTTAAATTTTTACCAAAGAAAAATTTAAAATTTTCCAAAACCAAATTTAACAAAATTTTCATTTTTTAAAAAAATTATTCAAATTTATACAATTATATCCAAACTTTCAAAAGAAAATGTCTAAGTACAAAATTCACAACTTTATCCTGCCAAGAGTTGTTCTTCAAAATTTGTTCGGCCTAAGGATGAAATTGGTGGCTCTAGAAAATCAAGTTGAAACTGGGTGAAAATAAGCTAAGTCTCCCCACATTTGTCCTGAAGGTGCCAAGGCGTGAAATTTTCAAAACTCAAAAATTTTGGGCAACCCAAAAACTATTGCCGAGGTGATCAAAAAAACAAGGGGTCGCCAAAAAAATTTTGGGGCGATGGTGTGAGAACCTCACAGCATCTAGCATCAACACAAAGAAATGTTCCTAAACATTTCAAGAAATAAGTAACTTAGAACAAAAATCTCAAGATGGGCTATCCAAAAATCTACTTAAGGACAAGCACTCAACGAGGGCAAAAACTCTCAAGTTGAACCTAAGCACTCTGACCATATGTTACTCACGTGTGTGCAAATGATTTATTCTCCGCTCGACAAGAACTTGATAATCTCTTTGATCCATCAAACTTAGCTATTATAATATCCTTAATTCAAAAGCAACCTGGATAGAACCCCGCTGCCAGTCAGGCGTCTATAGCCCCAACAGAATTATCGCTGTGGCACCACAATCACGGTTCTACCTTTAGTGATTATTTTTCTAATACCGGTAGAGATGATTGCACACCCTTGAACCAAATTTCATCTTTATTTTCACTTTCATACTGCTTTTCTCTTTTTTCATGATATTTTCTCTTCTTTTTTCTTTCAATCTTTTGTTTGGTTTGTAGGCAATGAAGCTTGCGGAGGGTTTGGAAGAACAAAACGGCGCTGAAGCAGGTGTATGATTCTTACTAAGTCCAATTTCACTTTGAAACATCAAGAACTCAGAGCAATTAAGTGTGAGTAGAATGTTGTAACCATGCTAGAGATAACTCAAGAACCTCTATCGAGTTTAACCCAAATTTAGTACAAGTCCTACCATAGACCAACGACTAAGCACATCCTTTAATCTCTAAATCTTGTTAAATGTATTCGAAAAATGAACAAGACAGACTCCGTTTTGTCACCAAAAATGTAAAATCTACACACCTCGCCCACGAGTGATAATGTGGACCCCCCTTTTGCACATGCAAAGGCCTAAAACCAAAACTTGCTACTCCCCCACTAAAGGAAGCTAAAAGATCTCAAGTCAAATAACCTGATACAAATTAAACTCGAGCTCCCTCGCGACATCTAAACTAAACAACGGAAAGAAAACTACTCTAACCAACTAAAAGGGAAACTACTCTAAACCCTTGGCCAAATGGTCCAAGACAAACTCTACTCTAAAGAACTGAAAGCAAACTAAACTACTAACTGAAAGCAAACCTATTCTAACTATGTACAAAAGGGGCTCTGGGTGGAGTCCTAGGCTTGCAAATAATGCTTGAGGAATTGCCCATTGACAAGCAATGGGACATCCTCGCCAATGAGTGTCTTTAGTCTAAACGCATTATCTCGGATATCTAGAAAGGACCCTTCCATAGTTTATCGAATTTGTCATGTTGTCCTTTTCTCTCATGGGCTTTGTCCCAATATAAGACCAAGTCTGAGATCCTGAAGGCCTTATTTGCACTCTCTATCGAACCAACGTCTCACTACCCCTTGATGTTTTGCAAATTTATCTAGGGCTTCATCTCTTTTATCATCCAATTGCATCAGTTGAGTCAACCTAACTTGGACTTGGTCTTCATTCTCATCATAGTACTCCTGTATAAACCTTAAAGTTGGAATTTTCAATTGAATCGGAAATACAGGATCCTGTCCATAAACCAAATGATAAGTTGTGATTCCTATGGACTCTTTAACTCTAGTTCTGTCCGCCCACAAGGCGTATCTCAGTTGTGTGTGCCAATCTTTTGGGTTCCTATCTAAGAGTTTTCTAATCACGGTCAAAAGGTTCTTATTGTAGATTCTGCTAAGCCATTACCCTGGGGATAGTATCCTGATGAAAATTTTAAAATAATCCCATGGTCAAATGCCCAAGTATGAAATTTCAAAGAAGTAAAAGCAGAACCATTATCACATACAAAGGCAAAAGGACAACTGAACCTTATGGTGATCTTTTCTTCTAAGAACTTAATGACAGTCTTAGCAGTGCAATTCTTTAAAGCTTGGGCTTCTGACCACCGAGTACAGTAGTCAGTTGTGGTTAGAATATACCTATGTTGTGCTAAGGAAGGTGGATTGATGGGACCAATGAAATCAAGTCCCCACATTGCAAAAGGTCTCACCTCGATGATTGGCCGCAAAGGCATCATTGGGTTCCTCTGTCTCTTCGTCGCAGTTTGGCAAACATGACAAGTCTTCACATGCTCGTGAGTGTCTTTGAACAAAGTTGGCCAACAATATCCGGCTCTTAGTATCCAATGTGTTGTGGCCAAATCTGATCCATGTCCTGTTCCCCTTTTGTCATGAAAATGTTCTAAAATGTTCCTAGCTTCTCCCTTACCGACGCACTGCAAATATACCCCTTCATGATTCTGCTTGTACAACACTGCTCCTTGTAGCATATATCTTCTGCTCTTGAATCTTAGTGCTCGTTTTTGCATTGGGTTCAAATGTCAAGGACATCGGTGATTTAGAAGATAGTTATGTCCTGATACCATTCATCGGGTTGTACCTCCTCCAATTGATAAACCTGTTGTACAAGTCCAGATCCTTCCGCTGTCATGGCTTGTGCCAATTGTTGTCCTTTGACTAGTTTCATCGGTTGGATCTCTATGTCATATTCCTGAATAGTGGTGACCCACTTGCCTCTTCTTTCCCCAAGTTCGCTTTGCATCAACAAAGTCTTTACTACTATGTCAGGCACGATTGCATGTACTTTGCTTCTTAGGATGTAATGCTTGAATTTCTTTACTGCTTTCACCAAGGTATAGGCTTGTTTCTCCACATTTGGGTAGTTCAATTTTGCCTCCCTGAAAGGTGCACTCATGAACGCAATCGGATGCTCTTCACGTCCTTATTCTTCTGTGTTAGAATGGTCGCGCATGCGTGATCAGAGGGAAAAGAATATATGTTGAATGGCCTCTCATAATCCGGGCTTACCAGGACTGGAGCATTAGTAATAGCATGTTTTATTTCCTCAAATGCCCTTTTCTCTGCTGAAGTCCAATCTACTTTTGCATCTTTCTTCAACATGTCATTCATTGGTTTCACAATCTCAGCAAACGTAGATATGAACTTCCTTACGAAGTTGATCTTTCCAAAAAAAGATTTGAGCTCTTTCTTGCTATCCGGCACGCCAAGTTTGGAAATTGCTTCCACCCTCTTTGGATCTATCATTATACCCTTCTCTGAAATCACATGTCCTAGAAGCTTCCCTTCGCTGACTCCAAACATGCATTTCTTTGGATTCAAAGAGATTCCAAACCTTCTACATCTTTTGAAAACTTTCCTCAAGTCCATTATGTGATCCTCTCTATTTTTTGAAAATACCGTTATGTCATCCATGTAAATGATGATGCATTTATCTTTTAAGTCCTTTGAAATGTTGCACCTACATTGATCAAGCCAAAAGGCATCCTTCTGTATGCAAATGTTCCCCACTTCGTGGTGAAAGCCGTCTTTAATCTATCCTCCTCTTCAACTATCACTTGATTGTATCCCAAGTATTGATCCATAAATGACATCATTTTAGCTCCGTTCACAATTTGCAAAACCTCGTTCAATGACAGCAACTGGTAATTGTCCTTTTCTGATGCTCTATTCAAGTTTCTGAAATCCACACACAACCTTATCTCTCCGTTCTTCTTCCTGACTGGGACGAGATTGGTGACCCATGTTGAGTGTCTCATTGGGAAGATGATTCACGCATCGAGCAACTTCTTCACTTCTTGATATATCAATGGTTCCAACAAAGGATTGACTGACCTTTGTCGCTGCCTAAATGGCTTACTCCCTTCCTTCAGTGGAATCATGTATGTAATGATGGTGGGGTCATATGTCTTCAAATCCTCATATCCCCAAGCAATCACATTAGGGAATTCCCTAATCAAATTCAATATGTCTGCTTTCTCTTTAGGTGAACAAACTTTCCCAATGTGGACAATCTTGGGACAATCCTCTATTCCCAAATCAACTTTTTCACACTCATCACCTCTTGTAGGTTGATACTGTGTTTTATGGAATTGGTCTATGTCAAATATTCTTTCCAATTCAATCATTCCTTTTGGAATAATGTTGGTCTTTAGGCTCATAATTCCTTCTGTGTTGATCTTCTCCTCTTTGTCCACTTCCCCATCTATGATCTATGCTATGAAGATATCTGAATTGGTCAAGAATTTGAGAATATGCCTATCATCTTCGAACACTTGGAAATTTTTTATGCTGTCTGGTACTGATGGAACCGATGCCAATTCCACTCTAAACTTCTTCAAGCCATCCAACTTAATTGGTGCTAGTGAGCTTGCAGTCTGTGCAAGGACATTTGCCACCTGATTGTTTGCTCTATAGCTGAACTTGATGTTGAAGGCATCAAAGCTTTCTATCAAATCCCAAACTCGATTTCTATAATTTTTCAACCTTCTGTCATGGCAAGCGAATTTCTGCTTTATCTGTTCAATTATTAAAAATGAGTCCCCAAGTACATGAAGTATTTTGGCACCTTTCTTAACAGCACACAACAAGCCTAGAATCAATGCTTCATATTCTGCCATGTTGTTGGTGCATGGGAATTGTAATATGTGTGCTTCCAAAAATGTTGCCCCTGTTGGGCTGACTAACTCGAATCTAGCTCCGGCTCCTTGCTTGGTTTTGGAGCCATCAAACCTTAGAGTCCATATTCCATTGCTTTCTTGATACTTCTCCTCTTGTAAATTCTTCGACTCATTCGTTTCATCATCTTCTTTTATTTCTACATTGGGTGTTGTAATTTGGTTCCTTATTTCAGCCATCACGCTACTTTCCACATCATCAACTTGTTGAATCTCAACCTTCTGTTTCCCATGTTGACCACCTCGTTTTAGGGCCTATGCGATTCTCTTTTCCACTTGTTCTAAGGCCACTGTACACAAAGAGCAAGATAATTCCGAGTGGAATGCATTGTGGATTCTGCACCAGTTGGGTAATAATAAGTTCTCTACTGATATTTGGTTACCCGACTCCATTCCCTGTTGTATAGTTCTAGTCACAAAGTCTTTGAAGCTTTCAAACATGCCTTCACCCTCATCGGATGAAGCATCTAGATTTGACTCAATTAGGATCTCGGTGGAATCCTTTCCATCGCTCATGATGTTGATAGTCAATATTTCTACTTTCTGTGGTCTGTAGGTGCTCATTCGTTTCTACAAACAATATTTCATTTGGTTCATCCTTTTCTGTGATTGTCAATCTCAACCTTAGGGTGCTGTCGATTCTGATTTGATTGGCTAGTCCTTTCCATGGGAGCCACATGTGAGAGAAGTTCGTTGCCATATATCCATTCAATCTTCTAGCCCAATCTCTACCTAGGATCAGTCCATAGGTATCAGCCACATCTACCATGGAAATGTCTACCATGTGTTCCATTCTTGGATCAGATGCCAACTACATGTGTATGTTGTGTAGCTCACCTACTACTAGTACTTCTATTTTATCCAATTGAGTAACTCTTGTGTTGGAACCCAAAGGCGTGATTCCTAATCTTTTGCATATGTTCAAAGGCATGACGTTACTTGATGCTGCCGAATCTATCAGGCAATTGTGAAGCAGCTTCACAAACATTTTTACGGATAGCAAAAAATGGGGTTGGCTCATTCTTCCCTTGATAATACACCACTGGTGTCTTATGCACTTGCTTTGGCTTCACTCCGAAATCTGTTGGTTGAGCAACCTCTTCTTTCTTCACCTTTTCTTTATTGTTTATCAGGTCTTGACTCCTTTGAGTTTGTTGTTCTACAGGTGTTGATTCTTGAGCCACATAAACTGGTTGAGGTCCCGGCTGTCTGTTGAATTCACTGATATCACCATATGCAATTTCCTGTGTAGAACTTCCTATCTCTTTGGATGGAGTGTCTTGAGATGAGTTTGTCATATTTGCTCCTAGAGCGTCTTGGATTGCATGCACCGAATTAGGAGGAGGCCTCCTTTAAGTCTGTGTTGTTGCACCTTGAGTGTGAGATCCTTGTGATTTATTATCTTCCAAACTATCAAGGAACGTGTCTCTAATCTCCGCTACATTCAATAATTCGAACAAAGGGAGACTAATTTTAACCTTCTTCATCTCCTCTATCACACTTTATCCTAATCTCTTCAACTCTTCATTGTTCACGATATCGTTTCCAATTCTTCCTCTACTTGCTTCTTGTGTCGACTGGACATTCTGTGCTCTTTGAGTACCTTGATTGTTCTGCTATGTGTTTTGTTGAAAGCTCGGTTGTCTATTTCCACTGCCAAGGTTACCTTTTCTGTATTCAGGTGCATCCCTCGAAGGATTTGATATATTGCTCGCATCGAGGTGTGGAGGCGTATTGAAATTGTTTAGGGGTATAGAGGATTTGAAAGGTCCATCATTTCTCTTGTTGTTCCTCTGATAGAACCTAGCAGTGCTAGCCGGTTGTTGAAATGTTTCATCCCCACCTGTCCCTTGAACTAGAACAATATCTTCCAAAGGTGGGAAAGAAAAATCCGACCCATTGTTATATCCCTTTCTGATCTACTACCTCATCAACTGGTCCTTTTGCTGACTCGGGAGGAAATCTCCCTTGGGGTTCCTCATAAGCCTCAAATTCTGGTGGGAATGAAAACTCCTCGAAAGTCAGACACTGATCGTATCCCAGGGAAAGGACAATCTCATACCCTGTAACCTTAATATCTTCTTGGTTATTCGACTCATCTATTATGTTTTGGAACGAGTTAGATGCTCTCTTGAATTCTGCACACCCTAACTCTGAATGTTGATCCGTCTCATGGAATCTGCAATACTTGGACATGGCAAACTCAGCCAAGAATATTCGGTCTACTAGTCTATTATCTATTGAAGCTTGATTATCAAGTGGCGACACCACATTTCCATTGTTTGGGCCCGTATTCCAAGTTCTCCTCTGGTTGGACTAATTGTTGTATCCTTGGTCTTGTGACCGATTGTTACCTTGGAAGTTATTGTTTTGATAATTCCTTTGGTAACTACCACCTTGGTTATTCCTTTGGTAGTCTCTGTCTTGATAATTCCTCTGGTATCCTCCTTCTCGATGGTTTCTTTGATATCCTCCTTGATAACCTCCACCTTGATTTTGGTAATTATTCCCTTGATTATTTCTTTGGGAACTTTGGAGTTGATTGTTCTGGTTTCTCAAATAAGTGACTTCCGTAGAAAGCTTCTTGACTTGGTCAATCAACTCTTTCATCTCATCCTTTTCTTCTTGCATCCTTGTGGAGGAACTTGCACCTTGTAGATAAACTAGTACTAATGGCGGTGCTTGAGATAATGGAAGCCCTGGATGTACTACTAACTGATTTGCAGGCACCTGGTATGCAAGCTGTGGAACCGGATTGTTTGGATAACTTGCACCTTGGGGTTCCATTCCTTGTTGGCCTAATTGCCTTCCTATCTCAATTGCTTTAGTGTAGGCCTCAGTCAACGTTGTGGGAGCAGGATTTGCCATTCTCGTGAACATAGTCGTCTGGTTGTCTAAGGCACTCTAGTATGCTTCCAATCACCAGCCTCCATCATTGTGTAAGGGGCTTGTAGTCTCGTGTAAGCTTTATGGAAACGATCATTGAAGGAACTTATCATCTCCCTATCATGCCTCCTTATGTCCACAAACCTTTTATGTAACTCTAGTGGTGTGATGGGCATACCAAACTTTGCAAGAAAGGCGTCTTTGAGTTGAACCCATATTGTTATTGATGATGCTGGTAAATTGACAAACCAGTAATAAGGTTCTTCACTTAGTGAATAAGGAAAAAGCCTACACGCGACATCTTCCTCTTGAATTCTTCTATTGCACAATGCCTCTTGGAATACCTTGATATGCTCGTCCGCTGTACGATTAGGATCATTGACAAAAACCTTGGAGCAGAATACCACTGGATTCTTCGGTAGATCATGGTATTGTTGGAATAAGAGGGGTGAGGCGTTGTTTTGGATCCACGGTGGTTGAGCCATCATTGGTTGATTGATTTGAGCTTGAACTGTTTGATTGACTAGGGTCTGAATTGGTGGATTAATTTGAGCCTGAACTAGTGGACTGCTTGGAGCCGGGATTGGTATACTACTTGAGGGGCCAACTAAATTTGAGGTATCAGCTACCCGACGATTCCTTGGTTTCTTGGGAGATTCTAACACAAGTCCTCTTCTTGGTGTGGTGTATCTCTTAGTATCCTCTGTCTTCTATCAGATATCAGTCTTACAAATCTTTCGGGGGAAAAAGATCCAATCTTTCTATCCAGCTTGAAAATAATCCCAACTTGATTGACTCTAAGTCAAGTCCTCTTCAACAATAGCTTGAGCTTGTCTTTGTGCTTTCCTTTTTCTCTCAAGCTTCCTTTCCAATTCTCTTTGACGTTCTAATCTCCTTTGAATTCTCCTTTCAATAGCTCTTGCTTTCCTTTCTTCTTGATTTAGAACATTAATGGTGTCTAGGTACTCTCTAGTGTTCTCACTTTCCTCCCAAGCAATCAAGCATAAACTAGCTACAATGTGATCTTGAAGTGTTCTCCAAGTTGCTCTAGGCTGATTTGTTCTAGGGAGCACCATTCTTCTTCATAATGCCAATAAAACCTCAAAATTAAAATCTCCAGGCCCTCCTAGTGCGAGATAATGTTGATGCAAGTTTTGCATCACTTACATAACATATTAGTAATTGGATATCCGATACGAAGTATCAAACATACAATTTCTCTCTTGAAAAGTTATTGCTCACGGGATATGAGAATAATTCCAATGTTCCTTACACTTGTGGATACTCGCTCAGTTTATATCGATGTGATTTGCTAGTAATCACATAGGCGGCCTTACGCAAATTGTTGAGGATGACTTGGACTTTGGTGGGATGAAGGTGATGGTGGTGCGGTTTGTGAAATGTGCGGAGGCAGATAATGTTGATGGTGGTGATGATGGAAAAGCGATGGTGGAAGGTGAATTGATGTGTTTAGATACTTGACTTCTCTAACTTCTTTAAATTCGACTACTCAACTACTCACTATTCTACTCCTACTCCTATGAATGAAAGGTTAGCAAATGGACAGGGACTGAACCTAATGAAAGCTGACCAGTGGCCTCACTTCCACAAGTGCAACGATTCGAAGGAATAATAAACTAGTTTGCCACACAAATATTCCCAACCAGTCGCTAGGATGCTAGTGGTCTAGTATTGATCCCTATCAAACATTTACCTATGCTACCATACAACTATCCATCTACTTTACTCTTGCTTAAACAACTTGAAATGAAATTTGCTTCAACAACTTGAAAAGAAATCTATGTAAAAGTAGAAAACATGCAATAACACCCAATGTTCTTAATCAACCTGCAAATCGTAAAAATGAAGAAGAAAGCAATTTTGGTATTATCTTCGCAACAATTTCTCCAACACTTTACAAATGAGAGCAAATGGCCTTATATAGGGGACAAAAATACAATGGACGGTGGAGATCAAAACAAGATCAACGATCTAGATTGGATCCTAAAAACCCTAATTAGGGTTGCCACCCATCAGCCAATAAGAAGTTGCCACCTCGTCAATGGATCAATGAAAAAAGTGCAAAAAATGGCAACCAATGAGAAGGTGCCAAAATGGTGGCCAATCAGAAATAGACACTTGTCATATTCTAGAAGAAAGAGAAATTTGCAACTTGGGCTTAAATCAAATGATCTTCTAATATAAATCTTCCCTTTTTTTCAATTTTCTTAGCTAAGACAATGAACTTAGCTAGTCTTTTGTTAACTTCTTCCATAGGAGGACAAGGTGTGTGCTTCATCCCGAGTTTTGCTAATTTCACCACGCTGCTTGCTACTTGTAGTATCCTTTCATGATCCTTCTCATATTCTTTCGCAAATCCAATAAAAGTATTGAGAGAGGAAATGGTGCCCAAACGCTTCTTCTTGATAGCAACCTTTCCTAACTCACCCAACCTCAATCTAAAATCTATCTCGTTGACATCCTCCTCTCTGATATCCTCAAAATCAAGTGCCACTCCAACGTCGCTCATCATGGTTGAAATGGAAGTGTCGACACTTGGGTTGTGGTATCGGTTATTCTCTTCATTTTCGAGAAGAAGGGTGTTTTGGGCATCATATCCTCTTTGTCTTTCTTAGTGTTTGTCCGCTTGAGATTCATCCATGCTCGTCGCCCTCTTACAGGATGGTAGAGTCGTGGACCAAGAGGTAAGTAGAACCAATGAAAGCAATCCTTAGACTAGAACGAAAGAAGGATGTCAGCTTAAGGACCCCTTGCAACTCTAAATGATGAAAATTCACCTTAACCAATAATCTTACAAAGACTTTTTGGAATTAGGACTAGACCTCAAGAACTTCAAATCCACTCACAAATCAGAAATTTATCATGTAATTGACCTCCAAATAAAATTACCCAACCTAGGGCAAAAATCACAGCCCCTTGCAAAAATCAGAATTTTATCTTCCACAAATTTCAGCTCCCACAAATTTTGCCCTCCACAAAATTTGGCTTCCACAAATTTCAGCCTCCACAAAATTCGGCTCCCACAAATTTCACCCTCCACAAAATTCGCCAAGCAAGAAGAGTGCAGATCTGCTCTTGCAAAATCGCAAACACACCTTGAGAAGGAGAAGTAAGAAGTGAGGAAAAAATGGGAGAGAAGCCTCCTCTTATACCCAACTTTCTTACTCCATCCAACATATCGGACTTGGACCCTGGGAGCAAGAAAAACAATAATTAATGCAAAATTATGGCCCACAATTAAATACTTAGCTTAAAATTTAATTTTGCCAAAAGGAAAATTGAACTTTTAAATTGCCAATTAGTTCCAAAGTGCAAAAAGAAATTAAATGATGCCTTGGAGATGTTAAATATTTCCATTTAATGAGGTTTAATAATCAATACGTCATTTAAATTGGATTTTGGCTAACCAAAAGCCATTTTTCAATATTAAATTACTAATTTCATTAAAGACAAAAGGTTTTTCAAGGCAATTTTAATCTATTAAAGCCAATTTTTTGCAATTTTTACCCAAATTGATTGTGCTATGCCAATTAGAAATTTTTTTGACAAAAATAAAATAAAATTGACTCTAGAATCAAATATCGATTTTTGCGATTTAGCCTCATTTCTACAAAATTTAAATTTTCACCAAAGAAAAATTTAAGATTTTCCAAAACCAAATTTAACAAAATTTTCTTTTTTTTTTTAAATTATCCAAATTTATACAATTATATCCAAATTTTCGAAAGAAAATGTCTAAGTACAAAATTCACAACTTTATCCTGCCAAGAGTTGTTCTTTAACATTTGTTCGGCCTAAGGATGAAATTGGTGGCTCTGGCAAATCAAGTTGAAACCAGGTGAAAATAAGCTAAGTCTCCTCACATTTGTCTTGAAGGTGCCAAGGTGTGAAATTTTCAAAACTCAAAAATTTTGGACAACCCAAAAACTATTGCCGAGGCGATCAAAAAAAGGGGGGGTCCCCAAAAAAAAATTTGGGGCAATGGTGTGAGAACCTCACAACATAGAGCATCTTAGGCTAGGAAGCAACATCACACTCCTTGCTTAGATGGCAACTCCTAGAGACAAGATAAGATAATGTTTGTACACCTATGGCTATTCTTCCTATTTCTAGGTCCAAGTATTTTTAGCTTTTTGTTGATAATTTCCGTTGTAATATTTGGGAGTATTTTGTTTGTCAAAAATTAGAGGTGTTTGTTTTGCTTCAAAAGTTCAAATCTTTTGTAGAAAATGACTTTGGTCAACATATTGTTACTCTTAGAATTGTTAATGGGAGACAATTTTTCTCCTTTGCCTTCTCCCATTTCTACGAACAACGCGGTATAAAGCACCAATTAACAACACCCTACACCTATCTACAAAACAATGTCCTTGAGTGTAACAACAGCACAATCACCAAATGGCCATGTCCATGCTTGAACACAAGAGACTAGCTTCCAGATGCATCCAAGAGCTTGCAGCTGGCTTCTAGCCAGCTTCCGCAGGGCATCCGGGAGCCATCTACGAGCCCAGTAGCCAAAAAAGTGAACAAAAAAAATTTTAAAACATTTTAAAACACTTAAGTTTCCCATTAAACATGTGTTGTAATTGCATTTTTAGATTTTTTTTGGCCATGAAACCCTAAAAAGGTGCATATTGAAGCATTCACAACTCATTTTGGAACTTTGTTTGAACCTACAGCCACTTTTCATTTGGTCTCTAGTTTTCATTGTCATTGTGAAGCCAAGTCCAGCATTTTCAAAAAGGATCAATCAAAGAGGGAGAGATAGCTTTCTCAAAGGAGTTTAAATCATTCAAGGTAAGTGATCAATCCCATTCTTGAGTATTTTGATGAAGTTTTTAGAATTTTTGATGATTTTTTGAAGTTCTTGAAGATTTTTTTCAATTTTTTTTATTGAAAGATATGTAGAAGCAACTTTGGGTCTCTATTTTAGTTGTTTTTTTTCTCACTTCTTTCAACTTGTATGCATGATGTTCATAGTTGTTAGGACCTAAGTAAAATTTATTTATTTTCTTATATAATAGGTTGCAAAAAACTAGGCAAGAATGGATACCGGTGGTAGTGTTAGTCAAAGTTCAGTGAGGGGCCAAGGAGGGAAAGGGACTAATAATTTCAAAATTGAAATAAGTTCTCCTTTGTGGAAACATACAACACAGATATCATAGGTTTCAGGAGGTGGCTTATAATATTGGAAGTGCAATTATTGTCAAAGTAACAAAGGAAAACCTTTCAATAGCTCATATTCCTGAGTGAAGCTTCATTTTATGGGCCCTACTAGCAAAGGATTTGGAATGTGCAAAAGCAAAAATAGTACTGGAAAGACCAGTGCAAAAATACTTTCATTTGTAAGAGAACAAGAAGTTGTTGATGCATTGATCAATAGATCAAAAAAAGCTACTATCAAGGTCCTTCCTCAATGAGCAAGTTGCATGCACCCACTGAACCAATTGTATCCTCCCAACACCCATTCTTGGAAGTACCTGTGCCAAGAGAGGATGAGGAAGAAGTGGGAATTTCAACTTGCAAAAGAGGCCCATTGCACACTGCATTTAAATTGAAGGGAAGAGACCACGCTGATGAAGCTATTGCATGTTGCCTCTATGCGAATGGGCATCCTTTCAACTTGGTGAGATCGCCATATTGGAAGGAAATGGCGACAGCAATCAAAGAATCGCCAGCTGACTACACAAGCCCAAGGTCTGAAAAGGTGCATATGACTATTGCAACAAGAGAAGACATATATAAAGAAAGACCTTCAACCAATCAAAAAATCTTGGAAAACTTTAGGTCTAACTATTGTGTCAGATGATTGGAAGGATACAAGAAATGGGCCATTGATTAATGTGATTGTAGTTTCCCCCAAAGGGGCAATGTTTCTGAAGGCTATTGATTGTGAGGGGCAAGTGAAGAATTCCGAATTCATTTCTAGAATTCTCATTGAGGCCATCAAGATGGTGGGTAGTGAGAATGTGGTACAGGTGGTCACAGACAATGCCAAAAATTGCAAGGGTGGGAGTGCTTTAGTTGAGAGTCAGTATGAGCATATTTTTTGGACCCCATGCATTGTTCACTCCCTTAACTTGATCATGCAAGGGATTAGCACTGAAGTAGAGTGGGTGAAGAAAATATACGAAGAGGGGGAGGACATTCAGATGTTTGTGACCAACCACCATGTCACAATCCATTTTTAGAAGATACTCCAAATTGGAGTTGCTGAAGGTAAAAAAAAAATTTTAAATTACTAAGTTTCACGGATTTGTAATTTAGTTAAAAATTAAAATTTATAATTATACTGTCAATTGACATATTGTTAACTTGCTTAGGTTGCTGAGACCCATTTTGCATCTCATACAATTGTTATGAGACGACTCCTCAAGGTAAATGCTACATTAAGCCAAATGGTCATCGATAATCAATGGGGTGTATGGAAGATCTCAAATTCAAAAAGAGCACAAAGGATGAGGGATTTGATCTTGAGTGAGAATTGGTGGGCTCGTGTGGTATATGTATTGGATTTCACCGAGCTCATCATGACTATGCTCTGTTTTGCTGATACAGATACACCTTTCTTGGGGGATGTGTATGATGGCATGGACACCATGGTTGAGAAGGTAAAACATTCTATACAAGCACATGAGAGTGACTCCACACAATGCGAAGCTATTACATCCCAATTTTTGACCTAGCTTGAAATATAGCTGTTGAGGTTCACATGAAGTCAGTTGGTAGTCTAATTTGATATAATCTAGCGAAATGGTAAGATGGTTGTTATGATTTCCAGTGAAGATGACATGTTAGTTGATCGTTAATCGCGAATTCATGGAATTAAGATGGAAGGTTAACTGTTATGATTATTTATGATTAAATAATTTAATTACTAAGAAATTTCTTGCAGGGAGCAT
This sequence comes from Cupressus sempervirens, assembly GCA_028749045.1. Taxonomy (NCBI): domain Eukaryota; kingdom Viridiplantae; phylum Streptophyta; class Pinopsida; order Cupressales; family Cupressaceae; genus Cupressus; species Cupressus sempervirens. The sequence goes on along the minus strand of CM053784.1, from coordinate 575,697,806 downwards.
GTCGAAGGGGTGGAAGCATTGCCAGAAAAGAATTAGGCAGGGCATCACCATCACTGGGCAGACAGGTAAAAGATCTAGCTAGAATACATGTGCAGGACTTGCATGATGATGCAGGTACTACTCTGATACCACTTGATGATGGTACACTCTGATACCACTAACGAAGGGCCACACCACTCTACCAACTCACAACCAAGAATGCAACAATATGGAGACCAAGAGAAATAAAAAAAATGCTTCACAAGCAATTTTATTATACTTGAAAATCCTTACAACACCCACAAGATGATATCATAGATATGTCTTTTTCAAAAAGAAGTTTACAAATTCTTCAACATAAGAGAAATCCCCAAATAAGAGTTCACACCAAGAGCTTCACCAAGAACTTCTACTTGAAGAGCTACACCTTTGGAGCTTTCACACCTTGAAGTCTTTATGCCTTCTAGCTTCTGCGTCTCGAGCTTAATTAGAAATGCTCATATGCCTTGCTTAAATAGGCACTTCCCACCCAATGCATGACTTATCCACAACCTTCTAGAATTCCACTTACACAATATCCACAACCTTCTACAACTTCCATAACCTTCTACAATATCCACAACTTTCTACAATATTCATAACTTTCTAGAATTCTACCCACACACCTCGATAAATGGAATGACAACCATTTTTTAGTTTATTTTTCTATTACGCCACCTATGCACCTCAAAAATAGAAATCTCCTTTTCCTTTCTTTTCTCCTTTTTATTTTTATTTTTTATTTCTCCCCTTTATTTTGGATGCAAGATGCTCCTGCATCAGACTCCCCAGGTCCGAAAAGATGTTCTAATAACTGGAAGAACATCTTTCAAGATTCAACACATAAATCCCAAACTGGTTCTTCACATATATGTCCTCCAAATCTTCAATTTGCACACTCTTTCCCTTGTTTTTCTTCTTCTCCTTCACATCCACGACAGGTGTTCCATAGGTCTACTTCCCATGCTGATTTTCAATCTTCTCAAAATTTGCCAACTCAACTCGACTACCAATACTCAGGTTTCTCCGACCGAGCACTTCATTCTGCAAAGGAATCAAGAAAAACTTCCTACCACCTTTCTCAATAGTAAACACATTCCTAACACAATCATGCATAGCCCTGCAATCATACTGCCAAGGTCTACCAAGTAACACATGACAACTGTTCATTTCCACAATATCACACAATACTTGATCCTTATACTGCCCAATTTGAAAATCAACAAGACATTGCTCTCTCACTTCCAAAGCATGCTCACCTTGCAACCAGCCAATCCTATAAGGACAAGGATGTCTCAATCTCTTCAAACCAAGTTTGTGAACCATCTCCTCAGCAACAAGGTTATCAGTACTACCACCATCTATAATCACCTTGCAAACTTTCCCGCCAGACTTACAACAAGTTTTGAACAAACTAGTCCTCTGACAAGAATCCAATGTCTTCTTACCCATTAGTACTCGCCAAGCCAACAAACCTTCTCCTTCCTCAGGCTGATTTTCCTGGACTTCAACTTCATTCACAATAGTAGCTGTCCTACCAATAGAACATTCAAAAGATCTATGCCCTTCTTGACCACACTTGAAACAATTACCTCTGAATACACCTCCACTTGTCCTTCTTCTTTGTTCAATAGGTTTTGGTTCACCTTCTACTTTTGGTTTAGCTTGTACCGAACTATCCTGCTTCTCCTTCCCTCGGGAACTACCTTGATTCTTCCTCTTTAGCTTCTCCTCTGCTCTCAAAGCATACTGATAAGCATCCTCCACTGTGAAAATATTCAGCATACCAACCTCATCCTGAATATTGAATCTCAAACCATTAATGTACCGTGCTACCTTCTCCTTTGACAATTCTCTATGCCCAGACCGAATAGTCAACTTGTAGAACTCCTCGGTGTAATCCTTCACAGTCATATCCTTATGTTTCAGATTCTGCAACCTCTTAAACAATTCAAGTTCATAATCAGCAGGAATGAACTTTGCCTTTAACTTAGTCACCATCAATTTCCATCTAGTCATCTTCATTTCACCTTCCTCTTCTCTGTCTCTTTGCAGTTCCTTCCACCAAAGAGCAGCATGTCCCTTCAACTTAGTTTGTGCCAACCTTACTCTCAGTGGATCTTCAATACCCTCAAGCTCAAAGTAGTCCTCTAATTCACCAATCCAATCAATTAGGTCTTCAGGATTCAAAGTACTTGAAAAATTAGAAACCTCCATCTTATGCTTCAACTTCAACTGAGATACAGGTCGAGCAAACTGACTAGCCCTAATTCCAATAGGTCTCTCCTCATGATCACTTCTATCCTCACTAGTAGCTTCAAAGTCTTCGGCAACTTCGTCATATCTGTCTCCAGTACCCACATGCCTAGGTACACCACCCAAAGCACTCACAATTTCAGCAATCATGTCACTCTTCACCAATGCAATCTCTGATTTGACCTCTGCTCTTATCTTCTCTAAGATTCTTTCTTCCATCGCTTCACTAAGGTCATCATTTTCCTTAGGGTCCAATCTTCTTGGAGGCATCTTCCAAAAATTTAGCAAACCCTAAACAAATCCACCAATCTAAAAGATCAATCAGCCACAAGATCAACCTTCTTTGCAAATCCTGGTGTAAACTACCTCACGTTCGGCGATCTGTCCACACACTCAGGAACTAGGCTCTAATACCACTTGATGCAGGTACTACTCTGATGCCACTTGATGACGGTACGCTCTGATACCACTGACGAAGGGCCACACCACTCTACCAACTCACAACCAAGAATGCAACAATATGGAGACCAAAAGAAATAAAATAAAATGCTTCACAAGCAATTTTATTATACTTGAAAATCCTTACAACACCCACAAGATGATATCATAGATATGTCTTCTTCAAAAAGAAGTTTACAAATTCTTCAACATAAGAGAAATCCCCAAATAAGAGTTCACACCAAGAGCTTCACCAAGAACTTCTACTTGAAGAGCTACACCTTTGGAGCTTTCACACCTTGAAGTCTTTACGCCTTCTAGCTTCTACTTCTCGAGCTTAATTAGAAATGCTCATAGGCTTTGCTTAAATAGGCATTTACCACCCAATGCATGACTTATCCACAACCTTTTAGAATTCCACCTACACAATATCCACAACCTTCTACAACTTCCATAACCTTCTACAATATCCACAACTTTCTACAATATTCATAACTTTCTAGAATTCTACCCACACAGCTCGATAAATGGAATGACAACCATTTTTTATTTAATTTCTCTATTATGCCACCTATGCACCTCAAAAATAGAAATCTCCTTTTCCTTTCTTTTCTCCTTTTTATTTTTTTTAATTATTTCTCCCCTTTATTTTGGATGCAAGATGCTCCTGCATCACATGAGTTATTTAATAATTTAATAATTAATAAGTAATGTTACAAATAAGATTATAATAATGTTCGATTTATAATAATTGTATTATTATAATTTTCAAATTATAATCTCCCAATTCTTCTTTCCAAATTCTTTTTTTTTTTTGTTCTTTTCGTAGTCGATTTTATGTTTGGTAACCAAATGGTCTTCTTGGGAATTTGAAGGGATTCTTGTAACTATTTGGGAAGCCGATGAGTCAAGTTAAAATTTTATATTAGAGTATCGATGATCGCTTTTATTAATCGTTTTCTTTTTGGTACCCGACTACCATTATTAATTGCGGCAATAGCATTTGGGGCCTTTGGAATTCCTTAGCGTCACATATTCTTATATACTTGCGATTTTATTATATGCTTAGGGTGCGATGAAGGTATGGACTGCTGTATTCCTGCGAGTTCATTTTAAAATTTGTAGCAGCACTTTTCCAATCCAACATGTTGTACAAGTTCTGATTTACTGAAGATTTATGCAATATTTATACTCTGGAGTTTTTTTGCAAGCAAACCAAAGAAGAGATAATACAAATCGACTCTAGAGAGTTTTGGACTTATACAGGTTATGTGGTAGTCAATCTCACATTTGGAGCTGTGTACAGTTGAAACGTTTTTGAATCTATTCTTTCCTTTCTATCTTATTTTCCATGCTAATTGATGTTTTGTTATCATTTCCTTATCATATTTAAATAGAATCTAATGCCGAAAATATATTCAATCTATACACATAATCATAAGCTTCTTAAATGAAATTCAATGGGTCATGTATCAGAGCATATGCTGTTCATTTGGGATTATCTCCACCTTAGATTAATGAACCTAACTGAATACAAGTAATTGTGTTTGTGTTTCACAGTTTCTTCTTTCTTGTTTGTTGCCGACTACATATTGATAGAGCTAAGAATAAATTAAATTATTTTACAAATCCTTTTCACCTTGGTTGAGTATTCATCCATAGACGGCTAGGCACGTTGAATAAAGATCAATTCATAATACTAGCTGTTGGTAATCTGAGATTCATATGAGATCATTTACCAAATATTCTTGAGTTATATCATTTATGAAATCCGTTGGTAATTGTAATAAATTGATTGATTATATGAAACCACACCATGCACATGCTATCATAATTTTCTGAGCACATCCAAAATACTATTAACACGAGGAAATTCACCGGCAAATAAGCCATGAAATGGTGAAGAGGAGGAATTTAATCTGCAAGAATGCAGAAGAGAATTTAATTATGATTAAATTAATTAATTAAATATTCAATTTTGATATCTTTAAAGAACATTATTATATGATCACAAAGTGTGAAATGCCGGATGTATGTAATAGCTCCTGCACATTCCTGTTATTGTGATCTCCTGTTGCCAAGTCGTATGGTGAAGTTAATTATCAGGAAGTCCAGTGAATGGTAAGATGATCCCTGTCAATTCCGGGTAGGGAGGGCCAATCTTGTTAGAGATCGTGTGGGGATATATATTGTGGTCCGAGGTTGGGTGGTTAAGCCCCTGGCAATGTTTCACCTCTCTCAAGATATTGTATATGCGTCAGACAGAGATAAGCCATGCAATCAATTGTTTATCGGAAACAGGTATTATCATTTTTGTTTATGAGAAGGTAAGATTAAATTGAAGCATTTCATTGTTATCATTATTTTACTTTCATATAAATGAATATTGAATATAAGTAATTATCTAATCTTGAGAAATTATCACAGATAAGCAATCGGAAGGAAAAGAAATCCGAAGCCCTGATTGATTGTGTGACAACTAGAACCTTAATTGATACAGTGGTATTGAAAACCCTAACTGAATCCATGGTATCGAAAGCCCTATTTGAATCCGTGGTTGCGGAAGCCCTAAATTGAATCTGTCCTCACGGAAACCCTAGATAAAATCCGTGGTTGCGAAAGCCCTAAATTGAATCTGTGGTCGCAGAAGCCCTAAGTGGTAAAGCAGTATCAGAAGCCCTGAATAAACCGAAGGTAATTGATGCCCTAATTGGTAAGATGATATGTGATGCCCTAATTTAAGCTATAGTGTTATTTAGTTGTATTCATCAAATGATTTTTTGAGATAGCAGCCGATTTGAGAAATTGTTATAGTGTATTTGTGGACTAACCGGGTGGTTGCAGAAGCATACTTATATGATCTTCAGTCTCAATTTTCCGAGGTATGTGATTTCAATTTCTGAAGTAATTTCATTAAAAGGTATTTCAAGTATTTAGTTAAGAAAATTTTGTTTAACTGACTTTAACGGTAAATCTTCTTCATATGAACATGAATGATGTAACTGCCTTCTTATGAAATCGAAGTTATAACTGTATTTTATGCTTATGTTAGATGTTAATTTAGACCCAGGAAATCTGGATGTTACAGAAGCCTTATGCAAACAAGTGCAAGCAATTATCCACCATCATTGGAATAAGATGACTACCCCATTGCACCTCCTTGCATATGCCTTATCTCCTAGGAACTATAGTGAGGAGGTAGTTGGTGTGCCAAGTAGAGTTGCACCATTTGCGAATGAGGAGGTTGTTGAGGGGTGCCACAAAGCTCTTACAAGACTCTTCCCACTGGAAGAAATGCATGAAAAAGTAAGGGAAGAATTTGGGTTGTTTGCTTTGGGGTTAAGGCATTCTCCATTTGCACTAAAGGACTGAAATAGAATGGGAGCTATCACATGGTGGTACATGTATGGTCAACCTTTCAAGCATCTTCAACCTCTTGCAATCAAGGTCCTATCACATGTAAGTTTTTTATTTTGTTTTGTAAATTTGTTTTTAACTTTTATGTTTACACTTGCATTCTAGAATTTAATATTTAGTATTTCACAATTCACACATTCTTTAAAATTAATTTGCTTTTTATTTGTATGTTTTGTGACAACTATCTAGGTTGCTAGTTCTTTTGCTGCTGAAAGGAATTGGAGTACATACTCCTTTATCCATTCAATGAAGAGCAACCAGTTGGGCTCCAAGAAAGCTGAGGACTTGGTCTTTGTCCACACCAACTTGCGTCTTTTGTCACATAAGAATGATCATTACAAGGAAGGGGAAACAATGCTTTGGGATGTAGCCCCTGAGTGTGCAGATTTGGATGCAACACTTCATGATCTTATTACAATCGAAGACGGTGATGATGATAGTGTGGCACGTGGTGCATCTAGCATAAGTGGAACCATGTTTGGTTCAAATGATCTTTCAGCAATTGGAGATGATTATGAGAATGTGGATTTTCTTGCAAATCCCTATGATTCAGAGTCAGACTCTGATTGATTGAATCTTCAATCACTAACTATGTTTTTATTTTGTTGGAATCTTGAACATGACCTATTTGAACTTATTGTCTAAGACAACGCTAATGTTGGACAAGCACATATTGATATTCATATATCATATGAATTTTGAAATATCTTGAATTTTGATAAAGGGTTAAGTATCATAGATTCATAGTCATACTATCAAATGATTTGGTTTTGTATATTTCTTGCATTTCTTTGCATATATTATATATATATATATATAAGTTTCCTCCCGCATCCACATCCAAGAAAAAAATCCCCACATCCCGTATCCGTTTCCGAAAATCCGCTTCGGAATCCACATCCAAATCGGTAACTTAGAAAATTTGGGCTGAAGTTGTTTGCACTATCATCTATCTTCTCAACCACTCTCCTAGAGTGGCTCTCAAAAAAAAGACCTAGAAAAGGCTTGGTCAAAGCATAAGCCCAGAATCAATCATCTCAAAGTTTTTAGCTCCATTACATTTGTCTAGACCCTTGATGATAAACACACCAAATTTGATGCCAAAAGCCAAAAACTCATACTAACTAGCTATCGTGACAATCACAAAGCCTGCCGCATGGTTCACATCGAGACTAATTGTCTCATCTTCAGTCATGATGTGGTCATTAACAAAGAACAAGGGTCATTTCAAATCTCTCTTGTAGTTATGGTTTCAGAGGATCCATTTCCCAAGACTCAAAGTTTGGGTATCTGTCTCCCACTAGGTCCACCTGATGGGAGGGCTTCAGCTAAGGAGGCTCCATTTTTTCCTATTCCAGCCTCTCCACCACTTCCTTCTCATACAAGCTCATCGAAACATGCAGCCACACCCCCTAATTGTGCTCATTTGATCTTTTGTTTGATGATGATGATCCCATTGCACCTATTGCTTCTAATGTTGGCACTTCTGCTCTCCAACCTAAATGGTGGGCTAAGACGATTAGCAATCTTTATGATGATGAGCTCATCAAGGGTAGGAACAATTCAGAAGAAGAGAAAACCTTCTGAATCCATAAATTTAGCTCTCGTGGTCAACATTCACAGTGTATGTGAATCTCAAACATACATAGGGATAAAAGGGATACCTAAGTGGGAGAAGTTATGCAAACTGGGCATAATAGCTTGTTAAAAAATAACACTTGGGTTCTGTCAGCTCTTCCTTCTAAAATGAAACCCAGTAGCTACAAATAGGTCTACAAAGTCAAATACAAATCTAATGGTACTTTGGATAAGTACAAGGCTCATCTAGTTGCCAAATGCTTATCTCAACAAGAAGGAATTGATTATGAAGAAACCTTTTCTCCCACCACAAAGATGAGCACCATTTGATTAATTCTCACCATTGTGGCCCAATGTGACTAGAAGGTCCATAAAATGGGCATAAACAGTGCTTTCTTGAATGGTGAGTTACAAGAAGTGTACATGATGCACCCTCTTGGATTCAAGGTTGTCAGTAAAGAACACCAAGTACCAAAACTAGTGAAAGCACTCTATGGCCTCAAACAAGCTCCATGGGCATGGTAGATGAAAATTGATAAGTACCTCACAGATCAGAATTTCTAGAGGAGTCCTAACTCAAATCTATATATCGAGACTACTGGAATTGATACCATCATTCTAGATATATACATTTATGATTTGGTTATCACTAGCAGTTCAAATCGTCAATTCATGGAATCAAACAGAATCTATGCCGATCTTTTGACATGACTAACCTTGGACTTCTCCACTACTACCTAGATGTCAAGGTTTGGAAACTATCACATGGAATCTTCATCTCTCAGTCTAAGTATGCATGGAGTTAGTTGGACAAATGTGGAATACATGATTGTAAACATGCATATAGACCTATGGAGTTTGTTCTAAACTTAAAATTATCAAGCAAATTTGGTTTTATTGTTGAGAAGGAATCTACATTCGAACAACTAAGGAGCAGTTTGATAAATCTCACTACCACTAGACTTAATCTCATCTTTGCACTAAGTTACATATCTCACTTCATGACAGCTTCCACTTCAAATTATTGGGTTGCAGTGAAGCATATCCTACACTATGTCAAGAGCACTCCTAATTTTGATATCCTTTATGGACAAACCAAAGATGTCCAATTCATCGGCTACACATACACGGATTTAGGAAACTTTGTTGATGACAAAAAGTCTACTTTTGGGTATGCCCTCAATTTGGGCACAAGTGCTATCACTTAGACCAATAAGAAACAGCGGGTTGTATTTCTTTCCTCAATAGAAGTTGAATATCAAGGAACAATCAAAGTAGGTTGTGAGGTTGTTTTGCTTCATAGGATGCTTTCCAACATCCACATGTCTCAAGCAAGCCCTTCACCCCTCTTTTGTAACAATCAAGGGGTCCTCAAACTTGCTAAAAATCCAGTCTTCCATGAGTGCACTAAACATATTGACATTCATTGTCATTTTACCCATCATTTGGTTGAGGATGGCTCTGTAGACTTGTAGTTTGTTCCTATAGTTGACTAGATTGCTGATATTCTCACCAATTCCTTACTTCCAAAGAAGTTTATCAAATTCAGGGGACGACTTGGTATTGTTGATTTGTTGACCATCAAGGTAGGATTTTAAAATAATATCTCCCAAGTTAGATGATTACTATTTTTAGTGGTCACTTCTGAATATTGTAAATATCTTGTACAATAGATTCTTTCTATTATTTGTACGTTTCTTTTTAGAAACATCTCTTTTGTGAACTCTATAACAACAATTCGTTCTTAGTAAATAATCATTCAAATATTTACCAATTACCTCTTGTAACAGTTCTGTATCAGCAGTTTGTATTGCATTCTGATTTCCATTTTGTATGCTTTCTGCTTTCTCATAATGTGATGGTAAATTTATGGTTAAATGCAGTTTGGATTACACTACTTTACCAATGCAATATCTCCTGTGAATGGTTTTGCAAATGGTGAATGAACCTTGAAAACAAAGCAATCAGCAAACTGTTCATATTGGCATTAAATCTTGTAAACATTTTCACAGAAAAATCCCAACAGCATATTACAAAACACAAGGGTACATATGTGCACTCATCATATCCAAACAAGGTGATAAAGCTTGAAGAAATCTCTCGTCAAAGAGAAGGAAAATGTTCTAACTATCATTATCAATATCCTAAAGGTGAGATTCTATAAATGTGCCTGAGGTGTCTGTTATATACCCCAATGAGCTGTTTGTTACACATATCTGAACATATTGAGAAGTGCCATCAAAAGCATTCAGCAAAGATATGATATTTTTACAAGGAGGAAGAGAAAGAATCTCAAGAGCCATTACAATAACATTCATGGGAAGATGGGTATTCATGGAAGCATCATAAACACTTAACACATATCTTCAAACAACCACTAAATTAATGTTCAAAAAATATAAGGGCACTCAGATTGTTCTATGTGATGTAATATGTCTTTAGAAACTGTAAGATGTATAAGTTTGTGGATTGCCATTATTATTGTACCATTGAACCTTCAACAAAGAATCACTAAGTTTCAGAATGAGTCCAAAGAAATAGGGTTGGAGACCCTACAATGTATAGTAATTCTTAATCCATTCCCACTACAGCTTATAGTTTGAACATTTTAATTTGACAATATATAGGTGGAAGGAAATACCAAAAACATAATTTGAAGCACCCCGAAATGTAACTTTAATCAATTAGTTAATACACAACCTTTGTGAAATATTTTGGGACTTCCATGCAATCCCAAATCAGCTGTTTATAGACATCAATGATTTTGATCTTGTATTTTACAATTTGAAGAAGAACTTGAAACTGAAACCACATTTCCTAGGTGGAACCAGAACTAAATAAAAGCAAGAATGCAAAGTAGACAAAAAAAGTCAATGGGCTCTTGGTTTACTGGTGAAGTCTAATGGCTCCAAATGAGCCAACCAGGGATCAAGTCTTGTTGAGTCCAAGGCTTCGACATTGTAAGCGATGAGGTCAAGATCGTGCCCTGGGCGAATTTGGCAAAATGGATACCACTGAATCCTTGGCTCTTAACCGAAGAGGTTTCAACCTATAGGCTTGTGCTCCTGTATCGAGTAGAAAAATTTCTCTGCAGTAGCCCTTGCTAAGACTAGATTGCTCGCAAGCTTCATGCCTTCACTGGCTAGCCTACTTGTAGGTCTAAACCTCCATCCAAAAAAAAAACTACAATCAAAACTATGTTTGTATGGAAAAAATAAAGCTCTTAAATTCCCAAAGATAAGAACAACCCACAAAATGTCAAAGAAAACTATTTTAGGAGCACGAAGCAAATCCAAAATGGAGATTATTATTACGAGGCCCTTGAAAAAATGTCAAAATAAAAAACCAACCTCAATCAAAGTCCAAATAAGAAACGATAAACTTTTCAACAATTTTACAAAACAACTAAAATTTTAAATGCTAACGAAAGCTCACCAACTAGGTGTGTATCTGGAGGAGCCTCTGTCTAAAAATTTTGTGTGTATATATTTTTATTGGTTGGACATTAGCAAGAGAAGCGACCAAGTTGTGTAATGTCTTTAATTAATGAAATCAAGCAGAAAGAATAAAACAAATTGAGCAGTACAGAGTGTGACGAGTCGAACCAGTTGTTGAGGAAAAACGTGAATTTTGAGTTATGACACTCTTCTGCAGATTTAGAAAAATAAAAAGGGGATAAAAGATTGAGAAGCAAGATGGAGTGATACTATTTTTTTTTAAAAGGAGTCGATGATCTTTCTAGGTTGTTCAATGTTTTTGATGGATTTTTGAAGATGATTGAGTTTGCAGGAGCCACCTTCTTTTGAAAGAGTAATGGTTAGCAGCATGAAGGAATTCTATTAAAAAGGGGAGCATACATTTCAGAATTCTAGGTATGTCTTTTGTGTGCATATTATTGGAGTCTATTGTTGGAATTGAGCAGATTGAAGATGTGACTTTTGAAGAGGATAAAAGGAGTTGTGTGTTACTAGCTATATCTCACAGGGATGTTGGCAGTGGGCCAGCATCTAACAACCTCTTGTGTCTTCAAAAATTCTAGTGGTTGTATTGGGCATTGACAGGTTGATCTTTTCGTGCAACAGCAACCCTAGCGGTTAACGAGTGGTATCAGAGCTTGGTCACAAGTTCAAATCCTTGTAGGTTGTGGCAAGAAATGTCAGTAAGCAGATTGTTGGCAGTGGGTCAGCATCCCTTGTTGTATCCATGACATGGTTTAACAGCCTTTTGTATCTTCAAAAAGTCTAGTGGTCGTATCAGACATTGTCATGTCATTCTTTTGGTGCAACAGAAACCCTTGCCGGTTAACAAGGGACTAAAGGAGTTGGGAGTCACTCTTATATATTGCTGACCATGTTGTTTTGAGATGAAGTCTATTTTTGAGTTGGTGCTCAACCTAAGGGGCCTCAATTGATCATAGTAGGTGCTTTGAGGAGAATTGGTGCTCACTTTATGTAATTGGGTTGTGCCCATTTGTTAATGAAAGCAATTTTTGTGCCACAGTTTTTTACCAAAAAAAAGAGTTTCTACGTGAAATTTGGTGTTCTCCTTGTTGACGTTTGATCTTTGCTATATATCTTCATTTTTTGTGGTTTCATGCTTTAAAAATTTTGAACACTAATTCACCACCCCGCCCTCTCAATATTTTCCGTGTGCTCTTCACCAACATCATTGTACTTAATATATTTTTATGTATCTCTTGGATAGGGTATAGTTGCCAAAGAATTATATATGTATGCATATAATAATGTTATATATATATATATATATATATATATATATATATATATATATATATATATATAGAGAGAGAGAGAGAGAGAGAGAGAGAGAGAGAGAGAGAGAATTATATAGGGTATAATTGACAGAAATTAGAATTTTATGTATTTTTATGATCTAATATATATATATATATATAATAATAAAATTAGAATTATATATCAGGCAGTCCATGATAGGGGACATTACATAGGGTATAATTAGAATTTTATTTAGAGCATAGAATCATAACAAAGCATTTGAATCGCTCAATCTACATGAGGCTGCAAAGCGTGAACTCAGGCACCAATAGTTCACAATAAAACATAAGTAATTGCATAGATTGTAGATTATAATATACATTTAGTATTAATCACATCAAAGGATGAAGAATGAAGGGAGAACATCCAGATATCTAACAGCATTCAATATAGAGAAAAGAGATTATAAAGTATAATTTTGAAAATATATATATAAGAGAAGATAAGATACACGGGAGTCTACGGGACTAGAAAATGTACAACAAAATTAGAGCCCGCAATGGGAGTATCAAACAATGTCTGCAAAAAGAACAAACAAGAAAGCAAAAGAACAAAGCACGAAAAGACTAGGAAGATAAAATACTCTTCATAGGCAAGAGGTAGTCTAGAATTGACGGATAAGATTTGGGGTAAGGTTGTGACCCAAATTGTTTCGAAGAGATATTGGAGGAAGAGTGAAGCTATCTAGTACGCCCGTTGCGATGTCTCACGGATCTAGTGTGACTCAAAGGAGGACCGAGCGACCACTTCTTCCCTTGAACAGGAGACCCAAACATGAAGATAGAGGTGATGAGCTGGTCTAAAGACTATCTCGACGAGAACAAAATCTCAAAGGTATGGTTCCAAAGCTACAAGGCCTCCTGGAGATAAAAGGCAAGGCACTGCTGATCAGTGTAGCTAAATAAAGAGGAGAGGGACCTGCAATCATTGAATAAGTAGTAAAACCTCCCTCCGATCTCATAGTAAGTAGGGTATTGAAAGATAAAATGGGTCTTCACCTCTGCCTCCTTTATAGAGCAGAGGCAGTAAATCTTGCTATCAATCTAGTGATCAATCTGTATACGCAACCAATGGGAACCCACTCTAAAAGATCCCAAAGAAATACCGAGGGCATGGGACCAACAACGAGTGAGGTACCTAAAAACTCATATAGTGCTTTACATAAGAAGCAATCCTCGAGAGGAGCACCCACCCCCCCCCCACGCAAAGGATTACTCCAAGTTGTAATAATATATTGCCTATAGATGTTGACAAGCAATAAAATGGAGATCAAAGCCGGTGCAAGTAGTAGCCATCACCAATGAGTGAGAAATCCCGATGGAAAGCCTCGAGCTCGTCAACATAAATCTCGAAAAGAGTAGGGGAGAGAGGACAACCCTGCTTCATCCTGATGGTACTTAGAATAGGATTCGAGAACTTGTGGGGGATCCTGAATCTGCCCACAATACGCGCATAAAGCCTCATGATAGCCACCAAAAGAGTCTTAGAAATCCCAATTTCCCTCATCTAGTGGAAGAGAGTTGTCCGAGGAACAAAGTGAAAAGCTTTGTGAAAGTCTACAAGGTAGTGTTGAGCCTCCTCAATGATAGCGTGCAGAGTCAAAATATGGTTCATAGTCTAAAAATTAGTACAAAAACCAGCTTTCCCCCTAGCCCAACAGTATCATCAATCAAACTCTCTAGATAAAATATTGTTCAACACAATAGTGTAGAGTTTGGCGAAAGTATGCCCCATCATTATAGTCTTGTAGCTATCGAGGTCTGAGGTTGATCCGGTCTTATGAATCGGATAGATAATATGTTGCGACCAAGAGTCGTGGAATCCAATACACACAACTCAATTGAAAAGCATAGTGAGGAAAGAACACAAAATCGTAATACCATGCTTGAAGAAATCTGCTTGAAAAACTTCCTCATTGGTAATCCTACTATTGCTCATGCATCTAATTGCCTCACTGATATTGGAGGAAGTGAAGAGGTGGCAATAGGGTGGGGGGTGAGTTGGAGTGAGGATTGGTCGGGGATATGGTAATTGATATTCTAACGAAGAGGAAGAATATAAGTTTATAAGTAGAGATAGCTAAAGAGTTGATGAGATTTGAAATGGAGATAGAAAATCATCAAACCTCTTAGGGAACCTTGAAGTTGAAGAAGATGAACCAAACCATTGTCATGCCCAAACTACGAGGGCAAAAACACACAATTTTTTTTTAAGTATAATTAAATTAATTAATATAATGCTCAAGTTGATAAGTTTGCAATCACATTTCAAGAAAAGATTCTCGTCATTTCATCATAAGTTTATAAACTCTTGTGGAGGAATACATCGTCAAGATCGATATCGATCATAAGATACGTAATTTCATTAGCTTACAACAATATGAAACAATTATTTAAAAGACAATGTAAATGTATTCGAGTTTAGATTCAGTGGAAGTATATAAATCAAATCAACTATAAAAGAATCTCTTAGACAATTATCGATTGACAATCTTATTGATATTGTAAAATCACTTTTAAGAAAACAATTAACTAAAATTTAAACGGAATATATATATCTAAAATTTATTAACTTAAAACATTTCAACTATCTAATCTTACTAAATTTAAATTACATTTACTAACTACTAACTAAATCTAAGACGTACTAACTAAATATAAATCAATAATACATTAGAACTAGTTTTTTTTTAATAAAAACATATTAAAATAGAACTATAGTTCCACCAGTTAAATGATGATAGAACCTGTAATCTAGCACGATACATAATTTATAACAAAATTAAACTTATCTTTTAATTTCTAATGAGATCACCATTCAATTAACGCCAAATTAGAGCTATAAATGCTACTATACTATATTAAAATATAAATCTATTTTAAAATACTAACTAATTAAAAACCCAAACTATATTACATTTAATGTAAATCTTGATACAAAACTGACTTAATTTAATATAAAATAACTAAACTTACCTAAAACTAAAATCTAACACCTATACTAACTATAATACTTTGAACAACTATACTAACATGTCAAAAAAATAAAATAACTTAAAATTTAAACTAATCAAACTAACTACTAAAAACAACTAACAATTAAAATTATTAACAAATAACTTATAATACAAAACTAACCATCATAAAAAGCTAACCTAACTAACTAACCTACTAACCCTACCCTTCTTCCCCCTACACACCTACACCCTCCCTCCACTGCCATCATGGGCAGCGCTTCCCAAGCGCTGTCCTTGGGACAGCGCTCTGCCCAACCCACTTCAGCGCAGACCCTTTTAAAACTTGCGCAGACCAAGATAAAGGGGACGTGACCCAACTTTGAACAAAGTTTTTAAACAACTTTTACTCCCCTTCCATGGTCAACAGCATTAAAAAGGAGGGACCAATGAGACGTCATCCCAATGATGACTAAAGACTTGCAAGGTTTAAACTTATTAAATATTCCATCCAAAGCTGACGTCCCCCATGGATGGATAAAGCATTAATGTTAAAAAGTTTTATTGGTAGCCAATTTGATATTTAGGATATCTACTAAAACTATAATATTTTGTCATAATGAATAGAATTTGGTTATAAGTTTTATTTTATTTTATTGTGGTGTGAATATTTTAATTGACTGTAATAGCATCAACCAAATTTTGAGTTTTCGATACAATTTCCAGAATGAAAATGTGCTTCTACAGGCTTCTTTTATATGTGTTTTTTTTTTTTTTTTTGAAGCTTACTTGATGGTTAAGGTCTTACTATGTAGTCTTATAGGATTGGTGTTTTAATTCTTAAATGATATTAATCTACCACCTTTTTATGCATTATGCTCAACAAAAACAAGTATTGCAAGATCATCAAAACCTATGTAAATTTCTTATGAATTCCTGCTTAATAATTTTCATGAACCTCAGATGCTATGTATTTCAATGATACCTACATTACAAGGGGCAATCATCTACAGCCAACTACAATTACATCTTATAAAATCGGCACCATCTATTTGGTTTCCTACTCCAATAGTCTAAGTTACTCATGATAAGTTATTACAATGATAGCATGAGTTACTCATCGGACTAAGTATAGTTTAGGATGGTAATTCCTATAACAATCAACATAAAACTTAATGCAGCCAATATACAATACATGGCAAGGTTAAAGATAAACTAACTGATTTATGCTTTAAAAAAAATTAAGGAGATACATAATCTCTTAGTCCAATTGATTTGTTCATAAGGAAATTTAACAAAGAAGAGATAATTTGAGTTCTCAAGGTAGGAATCCTAATTCATCTAATACTTATACATCAACTTGGAAATTTCATTCTATCAATTTGTTCTTCCTTAACAATTTAAAAACTTGAACTATCACAATTCAAGATATTATCCGTTATTCTATTTTTAATGTGCAACCATATTAAATTTAATACACAATTAAATCACATGATAACCAAATATGCTCAAACACCAATTTTATTGGCAAACCTGATTCAAAGGCTCAGCCAGGAAAGAATCAGGAAGAAAACCCAGCTTTGTTGCCTATCCAACAAAGTTTTAAAAAAAACCAATTTACATAGGATATCAATCCCAAATTCAACAATATAACTTGATTTTCTTCATGACCCTCATCCAGGGATTTATAATGTTTTCTGCAACACATCTCTAGAACCAAGGAGGAACAAATATCTGATCGGGTGACAACCAAGCATAATCTAGAGACAATCAAACATGCATAATCATACATGGTATGCACAATAGGATTCACATTGAATCAAAACTAGGAAAAGGTGGATTCTTCCAACCAAGAGAAGTCAAGCACAACACCAACAGATGCCCAATCGGGGCTATATACCAAGAACTTTCGTTCTTCCATTTCAACATACCAGAATCATACAAGGTTTGTGCTGACAGGTAGGGGCCCATAACACCCTACCCTTTCTCCCTCTTCTCATCCTGAGAAAAGACTACACTGGATGGAGTCCGACTAAACAGACCTTTCCCAAAATTGGTCACTTCTGCCCTCTCCAAGGGTGAGTAATACCAAAACACCCATGCAAGAAAAAAATCTCAAAATTGCAAACATAAACATGAAAGGAAATCAACCAAAAATAACATGGTTTCCAAAGCTTCCCAACATACCCACAAACATACAAACATTGAAACAACATCAAGGTAGCATAAGCATGAAACAAGACTGAAATCTGAACAAGGGAGATGAGGATTCCAACCTTCACAAAGAGGTAATGGCAATGAACAACTTTGAGTAGAGTATCCCTTTCCTTCCTTTAACCTTCAAGAATTTCTCTCTAAATGTAGAGATTGGGTAACCACCTCAACTAGTCTAATGAAGGCCTCTAAATAAGCCTCCAACTCAACCACCCAAAAGAAGCAATAACTAGTCCCACCCACTTGCCATTCTAGAAACTCCTAACTCAACCCACACCATGGTTAGACACTAAAAGGAGGTGGGGTAAGACAACTTATGACAACCACTTGAAATTTTCGCACAAGGGCAAAAAGAGACTTTTTGAGTGGCCTCAAAAGTCAACAAAAGGGGCTTAGGGGTTGGAAAAGACCCCTAACCCATACCCATACCCCTTGGGTATAATAATAACATGTTTTAAGCCTTAGGAAGGAGGTTTAGAGCCAAACAAAGCTAGGAATAAAATTAAGACCCACTAACAATTCTAACAATAGATTAAGCACTAATCCGGATTAAGGGTGACTAGACTCGATTAACAACTCAATTAGCAAACTGACAATAACTTAAACCGACTTAGGTCCATGGGTTGCACAGCTAGCCCTAACTAGCACGCTGAGGAGCACAAACAATTCACGAGTGTCAAGCGACATTGAAAGAACATAGTTACGAACATTAACCTTTACTGAACACAAAGAGATACATACATACATCTCACAATACAATACTTCAATTACGAACAACAAGGTTTCCAAAATTAACACATAGTGATCAGTTATGTTCCTCCGTCGATTTCCTCGGCTACAATTATCTGCACACTCATTGCACACATCAGTAGTCCCAAAAATCACATTTACATATATACGTGTTAGAATTTCACATAAATTGAAGCATACATTAATCAGGGTTTCTTGCATCCTACTTATATCCTTCATCATAAAGATTCCAAAATAAATGTGTTGATCCTACATTTTACTTAATTCATCACATGCATATACATAAAGCATTAAATGAAGGACATCAATATCTGAAAACAACATCACACAACATGATAATAATATGATATGTTCAAGTATCTGATAGTGTCTCGACCATCTCGAGTCGTGAGTAACAAAAGATAAAGCAACACTAAGGCTACGAAGGGTCGAGGTGAGGCCTCACAACCATGAAGAATAAAATCTACAGGAGTTATAGATACTATTCAATCATCCTTTTTCTAAATCAAGAGGGACATATAGGAACAAAGATTGGCTACAAAAATGAGGTAAAGGATCAAGGAAAAGTACGAGTCAAAATCATACGAAATGATAAATGATATATGTTTGATAATGGATTGAATACTGTGTATTTATAATTTTACTACACTAGATCATTTCTTCACAAGATAAGGTAAGGCTTGTTGTGGAATGGATTGTGCTACATCATTCAAAGGAACTCGATAAGGTATGTGGTGGAATGGGAATGATCTACATCATACAAAGGCACTAGGTAAGGCTTGCAGTTGAATGGGCATGAGCTACATCATACAAAGGCACTAGGTAAGGCTTGTGGTGGAATGGGCACGAGTTACATCATACAAAGACACTAGGTAAGGCTTGCGATGGAATGGTCTTAGGTTACATCATACAAAGTCACTATTTTGGGAGTAATGATCCTTGGAGGGAAGTGATGGCAATAAGGGGGAATAGTGAGGCCCACTAGGTACGCCAACTTATGAGGTATGGTGCCAAGGGGGATAAAGTATCTGCCTTTGGGTCTAGGGTAGGGTAATAGAGCACCCTATTATAGTCCTTCCTCCAATCCTAGAAGGAATCTAAGTAGACCACCTTGGTGGATGACAAGGTTCTATCACCAAGGCCAAGGAGGGCAAAGTTTCACTCTTGGGCATAGATTGAAATGAGACACAAACAAGGAAGGAAAACAAGCATCCTATTAAGTAGACCACCTCATGTGGATGCCTAATACATACCGCTAAGGCCAAGGGGGCAAAAGTGTCACTCTTGGACTTAGTATGGAATTGGCTTGGACTAGTTTATCATGTGACCCACTTTTTCTTCGAAACTAGTATATGTATGTATGTACTTATGCTTACTTTGTGGTTGGAGGATTCATAATCACAAGCATAATGAAAAGTAAATTTTGTAAATCATTTTATTAACCTTAAAACATTTCAGATTGTAAATTGTAGGGTATAATTAAAAAATGAGTGAATTATGTATATGCATTATGTATGCTTTCTATCTTCATGCATTCATGTGTCTATTGTGTCTACTTTGTGCCTTTATGCATTTATGTGTTACTTTGTGTATGTTTCGTGTTTGCATGCATTAAGATGTATACTCCATGCATACTTTGTGTCTCCTTGCATCCAAGTGTATACTTTCTATGTTGGCTCTATAAGAAAAGTTTTGTTTATGCATTTATGTGTTACTTTGTGTATGTTTCGTGTTTGCATGCATTAAGATGTATACTCCATGCATACTTTGTGTCTCCTTGCATCCAAGTGTATACTTTCTATGTTGGCTCTATAAGAAAAGTTTTGCATAAACAATCATCGCTTGAGAACAACTAATTTTGGGAGGGAAGGATTGTCATGTCACTCATTTAACCCCTAGTCATGGCAATGAAGGTAAATAGATAAACAAGATAAAATAGTTATAACAATATTTTAATGAAATATATATAGAGATTCGATGTATATTATTATTGAGTGTACAATCTTAAATTATTATTGTAATGAAGCATATATTATTAATAATATTATAATATTATAAATAAATGAAAATAATAATAAGAGAGTGATAATATTAATATTAATGGGTTGGGGCCCTAGCTCGGTTGGCTAAATCTTCCCTGTTGCAAGGGGTTGGTCACGGGTTCTAGTCTCCCCCGTCCCCGTGGTACCGGTGGGCGTGTCGCGCCAGCACTACCGGTCACGTTAAAAAGTTTACCCGGTACACTACAGTTTATAAGGGGGTCGTGCTGCACCCGATTCTTGCAGTCTAAACAAAAAAAAAAGATAATATTAATATTAATACTATAAAATTAATAAACTTATATATTGTATATTAATTAATAAAGCATGATAAAAATATATATAATACAGTCTATTATTTTTTATCGGTAATAATACAATCTATTATTGAATATAACGCAAATAATAATTAAAATTATATTTATAATAAATAAGTAAATAACATATTTTTAATATAATAATAAGAAATAAATGATCATTCTTATAACTATTAATATATAATATGGGTATATATTAAGCTCAATAGTAATGAGAAGAGACATATTCTTCTATTCAATATAAAATGATATTGATATCAATCTAGGAGGGATATAAGAGAGATTAATAAGAAATGAGATTTTAAAAAATTAGGCAAAAAACATTCATAAATAATAGGATCAAAGTTAGGATTCTCCAAGCTATTTTACAATTCTTATTTTAAAGAAATTTGTGTTTATAGGGAAAAGTTAGGATAATACCAAAAGGAGACATTACAATATCTTTGTGATGATCAGGTATTCATTCCTACCGGATGAAAATCATATGATTATGTGATTGGGTTACACTCAGCTTATTGCGCATTTCATTCTTTGGTTATTCTAGTCATCATTCAGTGCTCAGAAATTGTGTATGTGCATGGTCTTATGGTTTGTTCTAGATTGTAATTGTCGTAGATGGAAAACTCGCCAAAGGCAAAAACTCGCCAAGCCCCCCAAAAGTTTAATTGGGAAAAACTCGGCGATTTTTTTTAAAAACTCGGGAACCTAAAAAAACCGCTGAAATTTAATTAAAAATACATTTATTTTGTAAAATTTAATGAGAAGATGCATCTAATAAGTTAATTAAAGAGAATACAAAAGAAACAAGCAGAGTTTAGATATATATAAATGCATAGTGCATACAAAATTGCATTCTCATGCGGAATGCTCATGGCAGGAAGCAAAATAGTAAATAGTTTTAATCTATCAAACTAGAAGTAAATACTAAAAGTCTAAATACATCAAGATTCAATACAATCACATCTTTCTCTTTCCAGTTGCACTACTACTAGCAAGAAAGCAAGGGGGTCTAGTCCTCGAAGAAGTGCCCCGCACTGGGATAGGGCATGAACTGCGTGATTGTGAACTCTGTGGCTGTGTCGCCTCACTCGACATCCCTACTAACTGGCTCAGCGTCCTGGAAGAGGATGCATCTCCTCCTTTATGTGGCACTGCTAATGCCTCATCCTCATGCTCTAAGCCTGAATCATCATCGTTCTCATCCTCATCCTCAATGTCATCCATTGTGAAATGAAAATCAGTTTCAGCATCTCCCTCCATGGCCTACCTCTTGAAATCAGCGATCTCATCTAGTGTAAATAATGGACTTGGCTCCTGTGCTGTCCAATCAGAATAAGGATCTATCTCATCTAGATCAAGTGGACCAGGTAGTTCTGAACTCTGTGACTTTTTATGCACAACTTAAGATTATAGTGCACATAAACAAGGTCATTAAGCTGTTTTTTGAGTCATTCTATTTCTTTTCTTTGTGTGGATGGACTCAAATAAGCTCCAATTGCGCTCACAATGGGATGACCTACAAAGTTGGGATAGGACTCTGAAAGCAAATTTCTTTAAATTGGGGGTATTGCCACCCCAACTTGCCCACCAAGAATCTGCAAAACAAAATATAAAAAGTTATAAAGCAATAAAAAAAGATAATCAGAATTAGAAACACAACTTATCAATTAGCAAAAGTTTTAGAGTTTGACGCTTTACCTGGTGCTTGAGTAGATCTTGCTCTCTTTGCTAGCATAGAAGAGAAGAAATTACCCCTCGATTCCACAAAGACTTATTGTTCGGTCACAATAAGGTCTCTCTCTGCTTCATTGGTTATCATTTTCTCAATGCATTTAGAGAGACCTTCCATGACCTCTCCATTAGGATCTAAGTAGGAATCATCAGCCCTAAAACAAATAGAAAATGATATCAAGTCTTACTACACAACTTTTAAAAGTAAAGTAAAATAAAGTCTTAGTAAAATCTCAACTTCAAGGACAATCATATTATCATAGTACCTGAATTTGGGGTTGAGGAAGTAGCCTATTGCATGAATGGGTTGGTGGAGCATATTGTTCCACCTCCTATCAATTATTTCCCAAATGGGGTCAAATCTGAGACTGTCCCCATGATAGTAACTTTAACAGCCTCTTTGGCCCTATCCATGGCCTCATAAAGACCTCCCATTGGGGATTGCTACCCATCACATATGCACAAGACTAGAACCAGAGGCAGAGACATCTACATTTGAAATTGAAAAATACAAATTAGTTAATAACATAGTAAGTTATGAATTAATAATAAAACTTAAATAAACTAAAAATATAATGGTTTGATTCTTGAAGTTGAAGTTACCTCCACAATCTCCTTAGCCTTTGCAAAAAAACTATCATCAAAGACTATTTGTGTCACAGCCTCTCCTTCGGGCTTCTTTGAATAAAGTGAAGCAACCCAATTAGCACACACAAACATTTGTTTCAAAGCCAATATGTGGTCAAGAATACTTTACAACGTCAAGAAGACTGTTGCAAAACTTGTCATAGCAGGTCTCATCAAATCTTTGCCTTTAGTGGCCTTTCTCATCAAACTGAGAACCCATGGGTGATTATAGATATATTTGGTGACTCGCCTAGCATCTTCCACAACTGGACTCACCCAATCAAGTTTTCCTATGTCCTCCAAAAGAAGGTCAAGGACATGTGTTGCACAAGGTGACCAAAAAAGTGTGGGATGCCTCTCTTGGAGGATTCTACCTAAAAGATTAGCAAAAAATCAATAATTAGTTACAAATACAAACTTTCCATATTTAGTATTTACAAATTACATCAAATCTAAATTGAATACCATAGCATTACATTCATGATTCATATTGATTCGAACATAAAAAATTAAATTTACCTACTGTCACATATGCCGCTACATTATCTTTGATTATTTGCACCACATTCTCTAATCCCACCTCCATGACAACATTCTCCAACATTAAAGCCAATGTGTGTGCATTTTTCACTTTGTTGGAGGCGTCAACAGATTTCCAAAACACCACATCATCTTTGCAAGCAATCAAGAAATTAATAATGGTTCTACTTCTTCCATCTATTCACCCATCAGATAAAATGGTGCAGCCATACTTCTTCTACTCTTTCTTTTGGTCTTCTATCAATAGTCTTGCCCTACCAACCACTTTGTCAAGCAACCTACAAAATTTAGATGTAATAAAGTGTTAGTAAAAAATAGGAAATAAGTTATAACAATTAACATTTAAAATATAACAATAAACTGAAGTGAATTACAATTATTAAATAGTAAAATACTAACCTTCCACTCATATCCTTGCAATTACGCAGCTTGTACCCTTTGCCCGATATTGAAATTGCATTCACCATATTGACCCAATAGGGACTATCAGCCACATTTATTGGATATTGTTGAAAAACCAAAAATCAGATGTTGCAATATCAGTTTGCTCATGCACCTCCTTGAACCATGCAGTGCCCTCTAATGATAGCTGTGCTCCAGGTGTGTTCCTGGGCACAAAATAACTCCCTATCCCTGATGCGGATGGTGATGAAGAACTAGGACCTGTAGAAGAAGTGGAACCAGTAAAAGAGACATTTTGTTTGCAGATCCATGGGCCACAAAAAGATCTTGGTATGTTCTCAAGTACTTCTTCTTCTTCTTGCATATCAAAAGGAGCTCCTTCAGATTCAGCTATGGCTGCCCTCATAGCTAATTTCTCCCTCTCCCTATTCAATTTTTTCTCTTCAGCAGCTGCAAGTAGGGCATTGATGAATCTTTTTCCTTCTTCAATTACCTTGAGACAAGGATTTGAATCATGTTTCTTTATGCCTACAAGGTGGTATTTGAGGCAGTTTATGCCTCCAGAAATAATTTTCTCACATGGAATGCATATCACCTTCCCAACATCATCTGGAGCTTCATAGGCATACCACCATGCCTTATTTCTTGCATTTTTAGGCCGAGTGCCTATATATCCAGATGGGCATGGTGTTTGTGGCCACACTTCTTGCGAGTTTGTCATGTTTTTTCAATGCTTGACCACTGCCCTACACATAAATGTATAGAAAAATGAATAAACAAAGAACTTAGAAGCTAGGGTTTCAACTTTCAAATGATTCAAAGTTCAAACATAGAGTTAAACTTAAAATGATTTTAAATGATTTGAAAACATTTACAAACAACAACAAAAACAAAAGAACATTTGTTATAAAACTATAAAAAGTTTTCAAACTATGATAAAATGAACATACCTGGAAAGAAATTTGTCTTCTAAATCCGGTTAGAATCCTCTAAAATCCACTCAAATCTACCTTGAACCACTTGCAATCAGCTTTGAATAC
The DNA here is from genome assembly GCA_028749045.1 of Cupressus sempervirens. Taxonomy (NCBI): domain Eukaryota; kingdom Viridiplantae; phylum Streptophyta; class Pinopsida; order Cupressales; family Cupressaceae; genus Cupressus; species Cupressus sempervirens. The sequence continues at coordinate 575,672,690 of CM053784.1, read as the reverse complement.
CTCCAAACCTTCTTCTCTCCACACCTCAAGGCTCTAGACAATGCAAATATAACAAACAATGAGCAAAAAAATCACTTTCCACCCTTTTTGGCCATCACAGTCTGCGGGGGAGGAAATCGCGAGTTTTAACTAAAAACTCGCTGAGTTTTTGCCAAGTAATCGGCGAGTTTTTGCCTCCCAGCCGAGTTTTTCCCCCTGTGATTTTTTTGGGATTTATTCGCCCAGCTTAAGTACTCGGCGAGTTTTTAAAACTCGTTGACTAATCTGCGAGTTTTCCATCTTTGGTCGTATGCTTATCATGCTTCTAGTGGCATCTCTTAGCTTGCCTGCGATTCTTAGCCTTTCTTGAAGGTGTTGAGTATTATATATGTTTTTCCAGAAAGTGATTATTTAATTTTTAGATTCTAGCGCATGCAACATTTTGTGTGGTGAGAAGAACTATTATCGGGCGACCCATTTTTGGTGCTTCCAAAGGAGAAGTTCATATTCTGACAATGTATGTTATGCGATAATAGCCTCTATGAAGAGGTCATTCATCTAACTTAGTTTGTGAAGCATTGTAGTGTATGATTATCAATAAAGGATATATCTTGGGTGTGGCTGGGTTTTTTTCCTCGAGTAGGAGGGTTTTCCCAGGGTATCTCTAGTGCACTTGTGTTTCCTGCTTTATCTGTTAATTATTTATGCTATTCCAGTTCAAAAACTTACCATGGTATCAGAGCTAGCTTTATGTAAAGATCCTGAACCAGAATTATACAAGCAACGTTTAGGCGGAAGAAGCGTATAGAAGACCTAATCTTAGTTATATCAAAGGTTGTAATGGATAATCGGTGATCATCACCCAACACTTAGCATTCCACTCCCAACGGCTCATGGAGGTCACCTTTATAGTATTGATATCGTGAAAGAGATCATGTTGATGATAACAGGGAAAGCTATAAAGATCGAAATCTGAAAGGACATTTCAATAATAAGGAGATAAGTATTTTATGTTTGTACATTTAAATAATGTAGTTACTATTAATTCATGTCATATCACTGAGAATAGTGAATCTTGTATGCTTTTGGCATTGATCTGTATGTTTCTCTTCAGGATAGTTTGATTCTATGAACTTCTACTAATCTCTCTAAACTGCTTCAAGGATGGATGGACAGATCAAGAAGCAACAGGATGATAAAAAATTACATGCAAAGTCATGCATCATGTAGGGTATAGAAACGATCATAGGGACACTACTTGCAGCTTACAGACATGAGACTGAATTGGTGACACATGACTTCATTTAAGAGGGAGATCCTATATAATTTCTCATAGTGATTAGTTTCTTTGAAGAGGAAGAAATGATATTAAGAGGGAGACTCTTCAGCTGCAAAGAATAGATTTGCACAATCAATCTAAATTTGAAATCGGTAGATCCAGAGTAAGGTGATTTGGGATGAGGTCAATGAGGACAATGTTGAACTTTAGTGTGTCAAAAGGTTCAAAGGTGTGTGTTAAAAAATCATTCCTCAAGGCATGCATTGCAGACAATCCTCGGAAGGTTGATGCAAGTGCTTGAAGATTCAAAGAGAGCTTGAGGAGTAGATGGAGTGTCATGTTCATTGCAGAAAATCAACAAGCTCGTGTAGCAGTATGAATGCTAAAGCTCCTTGTTTGTTCAAACTTGGAATCGGCTCTTTTATTGTGATACAAGCAGTGAGAATACTACTCTTGCTGAGAGGAAGTCTTTGTTGAGGGAGAGTCTCAGCTTCAATGATTCTTATGCATCTTGTTAATGTGTTCTTCTTTGTGAAGGAGAAGTTCGAGGTGGAATCCCTTGTTAATAAGTTATTCCTTGTGAGGGAGAAGTTTGAAGTGCAATACCTTGTTAATGAGTTCTTCTCTATGAAGAAGAAGTTTGAGGTGCAATCCCTTGCTAATGAGTATTTCTTCACGAGGGAGAAGTTTTAGGTACAATCCTTTGTTAATGCATTCTTCTTTGCAAGAGAATTTGAGGTGCAAGTCCTTGTTAATGCATTATTCTCTATGAGAGAAGTTTGAGGTGCAATAATATAATCTTCTCTGTAAGAGAAATTTGAGGCGTAAGCCCTTATTAATGCATTCTTCTTTCCAAGAGAAGTTCGAAGTGAAAGCCCTTGTTCCACCCTCTAGGAGTAGCCATGGTGGATCCACCCTGTTGGAGTAGCCATAATGGATGTCATGTTGAGAGATTCCATGACATGAAAATCTTAAATAATATCTACTTTGATAAGTAGGAGATAATTTCCACAGCTAGTCAAATTGTGATATGAATATCAGGATTTAACTGTGTGATTTTGAGTCAAACTCGATGACCCATATTTCATGAGTAGTGATTCAACATGAATCCATCTCTCATGAGAATAAATGGAACACTTAGCACTCATTGGATCTAGGTGATGCTCACAGGGGTGAAGCACCGGGACTTCCCGGGAGGTCACCCATCCCAGTACTACTCCAGCCTGAGCGCGCTTAACTACGGAGTTTCCTCCTTAGTTAAACCCAAAGCTTGCAACCCCATTTGCAAAACCTTCACCAAGTGTTGGGCTTTCTAATGAATGGTTCATAAGGCACAACACTTGGTGAAGGTTTTGCAAATGGGGTTGCAAGCTTTGGGTTTAACTAAGGAGGAAACTCCGTAGTTAAGCGCGCTCAGGCTGGAGTAGTACTGGGATGGGTGACCTCCCGGGAAGTCCCGGTGCTTCACCCCTGTGAGCATCACCTAGATCCAATGAGTGCTAAGTGTTCCATTTATTCTCATGAGAGATGGATTCATGTTGAATCACTACTCATGAAATATGGGTCATCGAGTTTGACTCAAAATCACACAGTTAAATCCTGATATTCATATCATAATATCTACTTTGCTAAGAGGAAGTGTCATTGTTTGTGGTTGCAAGAGATATTATTACCTATAATGGGCATCCTATTTTTTTTGTTGATGGAGCAGTTGCATTATTGTTGCAAGCATATTTGCCTCGTATCCTTTGCGTCATTATAGAAGTCCTCACATTTGATGGAATGACATTTGTTTATGAGTCACAATAACTACTCCTCTTCGTTATGGAGACTCAAAAGTTTTGGAGGTGTAACAACAACCATTCTCAACCTTGACCCTCCACGTTTTGTTTTATAATGCTAAAGTTATATTTGAGTCAGGTCTATCTTTGTGATGATTAGGTACTCATTCCTATCGGACAAAAGTCATATGATTATGTGAACGAGTTACATTCAGCTTATCATGTTTTTCATTCTCAGTACTCAGAAGTTACATCTGTGCATGGTCTTATGGTCTCTATTGGATTGTAACTATCAATATATCTTTATTGTGCTTCCAATGGCCGTCTCTTAGCCTCCTGCGATTCTAAGCCTCTCTTGGCAATGTTGAGTATTATATATGTTTTTTCTAGAAAATGATTATTTAATTTTCTAGGTGCTAGTGCATGCAACATTTTGAGTGATGAAAAGAATTATTTTGTGTGACATGTTGGTGCTTCAAAAGGAGAAGTTTATATTTTGACAATGTTTGTTATGTGATATCAACCTCTGTGAAGAAATCATACATCTAACCTAGCTTGTGAAGCATTGTATTACATGTTATGATTACCAATAAAGGATATAACTTGGGTGTGGCTAGGTTTTTCCGTCGAGTAGGGGGTTTCTTAGGGTATCTTTGGTGTCCTTGTGTTTCTTGTTTTATCTATTATTTATTCATGTTATTTTGATTCAAGAACTGGACATTTCAAAGATGGTTTCTTTGAGGTTTCCAAGTAGTTTTGAGATCATTTGGAGAAATGAAGTATATTACTATTGTAGTCTCTCTTTTAAAGATTAATAATATACGTGCCCTCATTCTCTAGTGGAGTTTTTCCCCGAAAGTGTTTCTTCACATAAACTTGGTGTCTCTTTTGGTATCATTGATTTTATATTTATGTTGAATGGTGCAATCACATGTCAAATTCAGTTTCAGATTTTTAATACCATAAGAAAGTTAATATAGTAGGCTTTCTTCACATTGATTCTTTCTAAACACGCCTAACCATGGGATGTGAAAGATCCCTTGATGTGGTCCATGTCATAAGCCCTCATACACACCTATACATTGGTTTTAATTCTTTGCATTAAACATGTGCAGTTTCCTTTATGAAGTGTGTGTTTTCTCCTAAGCACTTGTCTAGACATCAAGCATTGAATTTGGAAAATAAATTTGCCTCATTTATGAGGTGCATCCCCTAGATCAAATGCATGGTGGACAATTTTTGACAAGTTTTGACAAAAATTACTCCTTATATAAGTGCATTCTTGACACACTCGACAAAGGGTATTAACAAAATAGTAATTTTTCCCCTTTATGAGGAGTGCGCTCAATCTAAAGTATCCACCTATGTATGGAAGTTATTAGTCTCTTGACTTTCATTCTTTTAAGGGCATCTTCCTACCCAAGCACATGTGTATATATTGGAATATGATCATGACTAGCAATAATTTTCTTAAGATAAACACATCCATACTTTCCCATGTTTGCCTTTGTGCCAAACTTGTAAACTAAAAATTTGCTTCTCTAAATAAGGCATGCCTCTGCATTTCCTCAAACACTTGTGAACCATCAATGCCTTATACATGTGCATCTCTGATTCTTTATGTGCACCCTTCAATTAAACTCTAATTTTCAAAAAAATTAGTGTTTAAAGTGGTGCATGCTTGACTTCAGGTACACATCTATGTATTAACATTTCAAACTTTTCCTACATTCCTCAAGTCAAGCACGTGCTTCACTTGTCCTATGCACTTCTTCCTACAATGTATGTTGTATAAGCACATCTAGATTCTCCCACACACACCTAATCATTAATGATAACTTTTAACTAAAAGTTTCTTTGCATAGGTGCACACATGTGAACCATCACCCTAAAATAAATACATCCTTCAAATGCATCTTTGTCTCTCCGCATGCATATCTGTATTGCACTTGAATTTTTTTCAGAAAATTTACCCTCTAAAGCACATGTCTAGTATTTTTTATTACTGACAATAAATTGTGGAAAAAAAATTCATTAGTACAAATTTGACAATAAGGATTTATTTATCTAATTGGGAGCTTTTAAAGGTTTGCCATTTAAATATAGATGACTTAATGATGTAATAAAATTTTGATCTAAATTTTTATTTTTTATTTTTTTGGACAAACCTACATAAAAACTAGGACTGTTAGGTCAACTCAAAATGAGTCAAGATTGTGGCAAGGTGTAAAGTTTAATTTTATTTGTTCAAAGTTTGAGATTGTAATTTAAGATTCAAAAATGAACTTGGTCAAGTCTACACCAATGTGTCTATGTAAAGGTGTTGAATGGGAATCTACACAAAAAGACCAAGCTCTAAAGATAAGTGATGGTGAGATCAAGATACAATGATTTCATGAACCAAATTCGCAAAAGAATATAACACTTGAAAACTCATTTGCATTAAGGAAATCTCATTAAAGTGGGACCAAAGCATAAGAGAAAAGGGTAAAGGTGTGCAATTCTTATTGAGGCAATATCCTTCAATTTCTTTTCATTTTATATATCTTTATAATTAAGCAACAACATTATTATTTCACAAAATATTGTTATTGTTTATCATCTAATTAGCAAACTGGCTTCTTATGTGAGCATCCATGTCCACAAAAAAAATTCCCACTAGATTTATTTGATTCACTAGTACCATCTAACTCCATTCTCCAATGGCTGCCCTGCTTGTTCCATCCTACTTGTGTTGCTTTTTGCCTACAGCAATAGACCCTCTCTTATGTTACTAAACTACCTAAAATTGACAATAATATTCATGATATTTCTTTTAACAACTTTTATTGATATTGCTTATTGATTTTATTTTAATGAATTTATATAAAAAAAATATTTCATATTTTTTACTAATTTATTGAACTTTATATTTGACAAATGAGGGACCTCATCATTGACATGAATGCAATCATTCATGCAAATAGTTCAAACCTGTGAGGTGAATAGCCCAAGAAGAGCACAAGGTTTAAAGCACATGATCCAGCAATTGTTTGGAACATGAAACCACCAACGTGAACCTCAATAGCTTCAATACTAAGGTTTAAACCTACAAGCACAATGGATCAATAGGAACACAATGCCCACAATCGCAACAACGCCCACAATCGCAATGACCGAGTATAGATTGAATTGTGATAAATACAACGACAATACCACAATTTAGCCATCACACTATATATAAATAACCTTTAAATTTATATTTTACACTTTATTTTCTTTTCTTTATTTACATATTGTAAAGTTCAATAGATCTTCATTGGTGGAGACCAAGCAACTATATTTTTTCAGTCTTGAATTTATTTAATTCAGATATGTTTGTTAAAGTAGTATTCTGATATAGTCTGAGATCAATATGTCAATGTGATTGATATGATCTGCAGTTAGGAAGTGAAGCAAGTATATATATATGATGAAACATAAACATGTAGGGGCATGACCCTATGTGGTCATGCCTCACCATATATAATAATGTATGTTCATAATTAATCTTATCTAATACTAATAGGTAATCACAAGTCTGAACACTAATGACCAAGCGGTGTGTATGTCACCTGATGAAGACTCCAATTTACCAATCGGCATGAATAGAATAACAACCGATGACAATCAATGTTAGGTACAATGCCACCCGATAACAATCGGGGTGAAGGACAATGACACCCGATGTTATCAGTGGTGAAGCAAGATATCTTTAAAGTAATTTAATATCTTTAAAATAAAATCGACACTATGCAAGGACAGAGAATAAGATACTCACGAAACTGGAAATCTGCAGAATCATTATAAAGACAAATTTGTGTGTGTGTGTGTGTGTGTGTATATATATATATATATATATATAGAATGACAACTACTAAGATTAACAGTAGATGTTTCAATATGCTAAGTGCTAACATTCTTAACACTCCCTCTTTAGCAATGAGGGTTTGAAACAATTATATATACAAGTCTAAATACCACTCAATTGTGGCTTAACAATTATGGTGTCTGGCAAAATCTGGCCTGAAGAACAATGATAACACTTTCCTTCAACATTTTTGATGTCAGAAAGTTGATCAACTATTGATAAGATCGTCACCTTACAATAGTGACCTTAAACACATATGAAAGATCGTCGCCTTTCATTTTACAAGTTTGCAAACAATCTAATTTTCAATATTCATGAATATATATAAATTTACAAATATAATTACAAATTTGTTATACCAAGTTTACCTCTAAAGTACTCTATTTTCATCCTTGCAAGAGGCTTGGTAAAAATATCAGCATTTTGAGCATTAGTGCTAATGTAGATCAGCTTGATCACATTCCTGTCAACCGTGTCTTTGGTATAATGGTGTGGAGTTTCGATGTGCTTAGATCAATTGTAAAACACCGTATTAGCAAAAAGCTTGATACAACTCTGGTTATCACAATGAATCACAGTGGGATCTAATCTCTGTCCGAATAATCCAAATAATAGCTTTCTCAGCCATACTGTTTTGCATGCTCCCATGGAAGCTGCCATGTATTCAGCTTCAGTGGACCTCAAAGCAACTGTAGGTTGTTTTCTACTAAACCATGATATCATCGCTGACCCAAGACTGAAACAATATCCTCTTGTACTCTTGCGGTTTACAGAACAACCAGCCCAATCAGAATCAATATAACCTTCAAGTTTGATTTCAACATTTAAGTACTTTAATCCAAGACCAATAGTGCCATGTAGATATCTCAAGATATGTTTTGCAGCCATTAAATGTATCTTCTTTGGCTCACACATAAAGTGACTTAAGACATTTGTGGCATAGCAGATATCGGTCCTAGTATTTACCAAATACATGAGAGATCCAATGATTTGTCTATAAAGAGTAGAATCAATAGATTCTGAATGTGTTGCTTCCTCCTTTAGTTTGTGTAGATTAGTTTCTATAGGAGTTACAAGTGGTTTGCTGTCCATCATTCCAATTCTAGTCAAGATGTCCAGAGCGTATTTTCCTTGATTTAGAAAGATATGATTTTTCTTTTGACATACTTCTAGACCCAAAAAATAATGTAGTAGACTTAGATCCTTCATTTTAAATTCAGCTACACGATCATGTTTGCATTTTTCAATTAGATGATCATTTCCTATTATCAATAGATCATCAACATATAAAACAAGTATTAACATGTCATTATTAGAGATTTTGAAATATATATTAGGATCAATTTCATTCTTTGAGTATCCTGATTTGGTGAGGTAGTTGTCTATACTTTCATACCAAGCTTGAGGTGCTTGTTTGAGGCCATCAAGAGCTTTCTTCAGTTTACACACATAGATTCTTATTTTTTATAACAAAACCTTCAGGTTGTTCAATATATACTTCTTCATTAATGACCGTATTTAGGAATGCAGTCTTTACATCCATTTGATGTATCTTCCATCTTTTAGTTGCTGCAATTGCAATAATTGTCTTGACCGAAGTGTAACGAGCAACAGGAGAAAAAGTTTCCTCATAATCAATGCTTGCCTTCTGGGAATACCCTCAAGCAACAAACCTTGCTTTATGTTTGTCAATGCTACCATCTGATGCATATTTGATTTTATATAACCACTTTGAAGAAATAACTGATTTGTCTTTCAGTCTAGGTACAACATCCCAAACATCATTTTGTAGTTTGGATTGATATTCTTCAACCATGGCATCTTTCCAAGCTTGACAAGTCAGAGCTTCTTCAACAGTTGATGGTTCAGATTTAGCAAGCTAAGTTACTAATGCAGTATAACAAGATTTGTTTCTAGTTTTCTTGCTTTCCTTGGAAATTTCATCTAGTTCAACATTATTTTCTTCGATCATTTTTCTTGCCCATAGTGGTCTTTTCTTGATATTGGAGATATCTCTATCTTATGTTTCTAGTAATAGTTCATTCTCTTCTGATATGTTCTCCTTCTGAATTTCAGTTTGTAAATTTTCATCTAAGTCTGTAATGGGCTCATCTTCTATATTTGTAGATAGTTTTAACGCAGTGTTTTCCTCAAATATGACATCTTTGCTTCCTTCAACTGATCTTTGTCCAGGGACATAAACTTTATACCCTTTAGAGTTTTTATTGTACCCAACAAATATCCCTTTGTTCCCAAATGGTTCTAACTTAGTTCTTCTTTCTTTAGGTATGTGAATATAAACAGGGCAACCAAAAATTCTAAGATGACTTAGGTCAAGTTTAGTTCCTGTAAAGACTTCTTTAGGTGTTATGTTTTCTAGTATAGAGCGGGGACATCTGTTTTGAATGTATACAGCAATATTGGTGGCTTGCGTCCAGAATGAGGAGTGTAGGTTTTGATTATGAAGCATGGCTTTTGCTGCTTCGACAATTGTTCTATTTTTTCTTTCTGCTACCCATTTTGTTGAGGATTATAAGGTATTGTATACTCCCTCTTTATCCCAATAGAGGTACAAAAAGCTTTGAAATTTTCAAAAGTATATTCTCCCCCATTGTCTGATCTTAGAGTTTTAATTCTTTTTGACGTTTGAATTTCCACAATTTCTTTGAATTCTTTAAATTTTGATAGAAACTCATTTTATTCTTTGACTTTTAAAAAATAAATCCAAGTTTTCCTAGAGTAATCATCAATGAATATTATGAATTAAGAGTAACCTCTTAGAGAAAGTGTTGGCATGGACCCACATAAGTCAAAGTGAACTAGTTCCAGAACTAATTTAGACTTGTGTTCACTAGGAGGAAAAGGTTTTTTAATGTTCTTTCCTAAAGCACATCTTTTATAGGTGCCTATGTGTTTTGAACTTAGGCTTGATGTTCCAAAGGTGATTTTCTCTATATTTGGAAGTGAACTAAATCCAATATGTCCAACTCTTCTATGCCATACTTTATTAGAATTTGTCACTTCGTGATTAAGAGCTTGCTTTTGAATATTGCATGGTTTATATAAGGTCCCATATCTGCATCCTATGGTGATAACATTTTCTAGATTTGAGTGTTTAGGCCAATGCAAAACTTAGTCTTCATTGAAGGTGACTTGAAATCCTTCATCAACTAGTCCAAAAATTCAAATTAGATTTCTTTTTATGCCTAGTACAAAAAGAACATCTTTTTAATTTTAGTGTAACTCTAGTCCTTAGGTGTATAGAACAAGTCCCAATCCCTCTAACTAGACGAGTGGAGTTGTCTCCAATGGTGACTCCGTCAGAAAGGTGATTTCCAAAAGTTCCAAATTTTTCTTTGAATCTTGTTATATGTCAGGAAGCATCACTATCTATTATCCACACATTTTCATTTGAATTCATCTCACTTGATAAGGCGGAGTAGAATAATAGATTTTGATCTTTCTTTGTTTTGGCTAAAGAAGCTAAAAAAAATTCCCTTTCTGGACACTTTCTAAAAGTCATTTAACTTTGTAGAAGTCATTTCTTTTGTGATTATTATTCTCTTTCCTTTTGTCATATTTCTTTCCTTTGAATTTCCTCTTTTTCCCTTTGTTATTAGAGGTTGAGAAAAGAGCTTGATTTTTTCCCTCTTGATTTGAAATGATCACTCTAGAAATTAGTCTTTGATTCTTCTGATGTGCAATCATTCTTTAGTTGATCAAAAGCTGGTATTGAAGGTCTGCTGATGACTTGGATGAATGCTTCCCAAGATAAGGGTAATCCTCTAAGTGCTATTACCGATAGTTCTTGGTCTTCTACTTTGCTTCCAATAGAAGATAGATGATTTTTAATTTCGAAGACCTTTCCAAAGTAGGACGAGGATTTTTCTCCTTTATTCATTTTAGTATTCATTAGTTGATTTTTTAATGTAATCAATCTACTTGAGTTGTTGATTTGAAACGTATCCTTAATTGTCTTGAATACTTCAAATGCCTTTTTTAGGTTTGATATGGATGGAAGAAGATGATCTTTCATGGAATCCAAAATGATTTTCCTGGATTTATTATTTCGTCTTTTCCAAGTGGCTTTTTTTGCCTCATCTTCAGGTATCGAAATGTCTGATTCAATAAAAGATTCTAGTTCTAATTCTTCAAGAATTGTAATAATCCGAATTTTCCAAGAAAAGGAATTTGCTGCTCCTTCGAGTCTGTCCTCTTTCATTATTTGACATATTGTCCCCCTTTGATTCAAGATTCAGTTTGAGAGTCTCTCTACCAATTAGACTCTAATACCATTTTAAAGAACTTAGATCTTTATTGATGGAAAGCAACTATATTTTTCCATTCTTGAATTTATTTAATTCAAATATGTTTGTTGAAGTAGTATTCTGATATAGTCTGAGATAAATATGCCAATGTGATTGATATGATCTGCAGTTAGGAAATGAAGCAAGTATATATATATATATATATGATGAAACATAACCACGTAGAGGCATGACCCTACGTCGTCATGCCTCACCATATATAATAATGTTTGCTCATAATTAATCTTATCCGATACTAATCGGTAATCACAAGTCTAAACACTAATGACCAAGCGGTGTGTAAGTCACCCAATGAAGACTCCGATTAACCAATTGGCATGAACAGAATAACAACCGATGACAATCAATCTTAAGTATAATGCCACTTGATAACAATCGGGGTGAAGGACAATGACACCCGATGTTATCTGTGGTGAAGCAAGACATATTTGAAGTGATTTAATATCTTCAACATAAAATCGACACTATGCAAGGATGGAGAATAAGATACTCATGAAACAGGAAATCTGCAGAATCATTATAAAGACAGATTTGTATATATATAGAATGACAACTACTAAGATTAACAGTAGATGTTTCAATACGCTAAATGCTAAATTCTTAACACATATACATTTCATTTTTTAATAAAATATTTTTAACTTTATAAAACAGAACTTCTTTTAAAGCTATCAGATTTCCACAATCCATAAATATTGTATATTGATTTCTGGAAAAGATTGTGTAAGAATTTTTTTCATCAATGTTTCGGATCATACTACATGATCCATCATCAGAATTCCAAAGAACTTCTTTTATTTGAATGTATAAATTGTAAATAAATTAATCAATTAATAATAAATAAAAATTGCGTACAGTGCCAATTCTTTTACTCCTCTTTTCTATGAACTTAAGAATTGAATATTGAGAATGACAAGTGGATGTCCAACCTCCCATTAAAGATTGTAACTTCTACTAGCCGCAAATATCTTACTACCATTACAGTCCATATACCTTTGCATTGATAGAATCAATTTCCAACCACTTATATCCACATGTTCTCACATCCCTGTGATTTCCTGGCAGTTCTTATCAATTACACCCCTAAAATACAAGTATAATACCACGAGTTCTAGGAGCTTTAGGTCTCTAATCTACTGTAAGTCCATCTATCAAATTCACCACACTTCAACTTAAGATCAAGAAAACAAAAAAATGTCTACAACTCAAGCATGTGAAAGTTTCCGAAAAATCTCTGACCTGAGCAAAAGCAGCGGAGGCAGCGAGCACGCAGAATAAGGCTTTCCCTGAATCCGCCGGGATGATGCTCATTTGAGCCCTACAAATGCACTCCCTGCGCGTGGCGCGCAAAAACTTACAATTCGCTGTAGAGGTGGACTGAGGGATGCCGCGCTGGCGAAGATTGAGAAGATAAGGCGAACCGGCTGAGGCATCTTCGTTGCGCGTGATACGACGTAGTCTGGCATTTACGAGAGAAGGTGTTGTGCTCCAGGGGCAGCCATTTACAGACAATGAGCTAGTTAAAACCAAGGCCATGGCTGATTTCCCCGAGTCTATGCTCGAGATTTGAAAAACATTTCCTCGAATAAAGGAAAATGCCCGGGCCAGTCAAATTACAAATTGTTTTGGTGTACTTGTTATTATTACTTTAAAAAATATAATTGTTTTGGTGGTTTGTTGTTTTGTACTAAAATTTTGGTTAGGAGTTGCATTCCAAAGAGGTGTCACAAAATATATTTAATATTTTTTTTTTTTTTTTTTTGGCATAGACAACAAATAGGATTGTGCATTAGTTGCTGAACAATGGGTGAATTCAATTATGTTATAATTTTTTTTGTATGCACAAATTTGCATATTTGAGTATCTATTGAAGGAGATTGTCGGTTGTTTAATAATTTGACTCTTAACATAGTTGTGAATATCATGCCTTACCTCTATGTTCCGCTAATGTCTATTAGTTGTTTTCTCTAGTGTTATTTATGGATTATTATAGCCCATGTCATGGGAAGTGGCATTTGCCTTTGATTGTCGAGTCACATAGGAATTATCAGTATGGTCTTGGGGTCATCCTTGTTCCACGGTGGACTCATTGATCATCACTAAAATGTCGGGTGGGTTAGATTCAGAGTTGTAAATTATATGCTTATTTCCCCAAAACTTTATTTATCAGCTCTACTTTTGTCCATATGTTCATTGTCAGCATGGTGAGTTGGCCATCACAAAGTAAGATCTACTACTCCAGTTGTTCATCATTGGTACCATTTTCTATTTTTTTTTTTATGCTTGTTGCAACACTTACTAGAGCTAGACAACTTAGTAATTTCAACATTTAATAAAGTTTATTAAAAAGTAAATATACAATATAATATTCACCTAATATTAAATATATAGAACTATCTAACAAGTGGTATCTAAATATTTTAAATACATTTATTTAAATTAATTTCAATATCATAACTTAATCGGACTATAATATGCATTTGTTCTTAACAATTATAGCAAACTGTAATGAATAATGGAGAAATAGGGCATGTCCTCTTCTCAAATATATCTATGGATATGGAGATGGTGGATCCTTCTCATCCAGCACAAAATGTTGCCAAAGGGCATGCTAATAATCTCCTATCTAGGGTTGAAACTACTTCTGAGAGCATGACTCATATCAAAAAGTTTAATGGGTGTTTAGAGGGGTCAGAAGATCAACAAGTTTTAGTCATCCAACCTGAGCCAATTTTGGATGATGTTGAATATTGGGGCAAGCATGCACTCATCTGTAAGTTTTTGGGCCTCTGTCTTTCTCTTCTAGTATTGGAATCGTGGGCACATCAGATTTGGAATCCTAAGGGAGATATGGAGATCCTCTTAGCAGTTAATAGCTATTTCCTAGTTTTTGTTTTTATTATGACAAATAGAAATAAGGTGTTTGAAGGAGACCCTTACTTCTTCAACTAGGTGGGACTTTTCATTAACCCTTAGTTACATTGGATTCAATTCTACCGAGGAGATCCCATCTCGAGTTCCTATGTGGGTTCATCTTCCAAGGCTCCCATTAGAATTATGTAGAGAGGGTATCCTTCATTCTATTTTTTTGCTTCTTGGGAAACCAATAGGTTCAGCCACACGTAGACTCAAGATCTTAATGTAATTTCTTATGCACAAAATTGTGTTGAGGTTGATTTAAATAATCCTTTGCTAGACTCTATGTAAATATGCCTGGGCTTTGTTTCATGGATTCAATACTTGGACTATGAGGCCTTACCATTTGGATGTAGGATTTGCCATGAATATGGACATTTACATTGCAAGTGCCCCAAGAATAGGTCTTTATCCATGGGACACTCAAACCCTTCTATCTCTAATCCCAGGGATGATAAGGGTAAGGCATCTTTTTGTGAGGGCCATATAGATAAGGAGGGTTTTATCCTCATGGAATCTTGAAATATGAGCAAACAAAAGAAGAGGAGTTGGATGGGTAGACAAAATTATGGTACTTTTAATAGGTTTAATGTTCTTGATGAGTTGGTTCAAGATGAAGGCATTTAGATTGAACTCCTCTTGGGAGGTGGTGTTGCACAGGAGACTCAAGATGAGGAGGCAAGGAACCAAGCTCATCCACAAGGACAATAGGGGGGACAAATGACTATCCTTTTACCCACTTTGGGACAAGATGGTTGTGGTCATGGGGAGGCACAACCCCTGGGAGATATAATCAACTCTACTCTAATCTTATAGGGATGACAGATAATGCAAATGGTACTAAAGCTCTACTAGCCTTGGGTCTATAGTAGAAGCCTTTTAAAAAGGGATCTTTAGAGAAGACATCCAAGAGAGGAAGGAAGACTAACCAGGAAAGGGTCAAGGTGATGGGGGAAGACATTAGTTGAGTCTGAGTCAATAAAGCTCATTGATTCACATTCCTCCCAATCCCTTGAATGATTATCTTATCATGGAATGTTAGAGGGTTGAACAACATCCCTAAACAAAAGTTTGTTCACAGATTAATTAATTCTCAATTTCTAGATATTGTTTTCATTCAAGAAACCAAGCTTATTGTTGATGGTTTAGCTAGTTGTGCTCTAAGGATGTGGCCTCAAGGTAGTTGGAAGGGAGTAGGTACTCAGGGAAACTTAGGTGAGATTTCTTTCCTTTGGAATTCGAGGAAGATTTTACCCTTGTGGTGGATTATGAGTAAGTCTTCTATTTCTTTGATAGCTTCTTGCCTTGTTACTCAGGAGAGGTGCATGTTTACTAATGTTTGTGCTCCTAATGACTATGTGGGTAAGTCACCTCTTTGGAACCATGTCACTTATGTTTTCTCCGTAGATCCTTTTCTCCCTTGGATTATTGCTAGTGATTTTAATGTTGTTACCAGCTTAGAGGAAAAATGAGGTGGAATTTCTCGATTGGATCTCTCTTCTTACATGCTCAGGGATAACATCGATACCTTGAATCGTATTGATGTTAAGCTGATCAATGGGATATTTACTTGGAATAATAGGAGGAGAGGAGTTGAAGCTATCTCTAAAAGGTTGGCCAAATCCTTAGTCTCTTGCTATTGGTTGCATGACAAGGGGTCCACCAACTCATAAATTCTTGTCTGAAGAAGTTTTGATCATTGGCCTATTAAACTTGTTATCACTTCTTTTAGGACTACTAAAAATCCTTCTTTTAAATTTTAGTTGATGTGGTTAAGAGACCATTCTTTGCAAGATCTTATGACTATTTAGTGGTATGAGGGGATGCCTGTACATGGTAATATTATGTTCACTTTTGAAAAGAGGCTTCAACATGTTAAATATAGAATTAAAAGGTGGAATAAATAGTGTTTTGGAAACTTGCATACTCAAAATATGGAGGCCCAATCTAGGCTAGATTTAATGTCACTTGACGAATTTGGGACCATGGTAGAACCTCTGACTTGAGCATTTTTTAGTTCTTGACACTTGAGGTGTTAGAGGAATGGGAGCTAAGGGGGGATATTTATTGGAAGAAAAAGTCTTGTGTTGATTGGTTACAGGAAGGTGATAGGAACACAACCTTTTTGCATAGCTATGTTAAGGCTCATAAGAGAAAATAACTAGGATGCAACATTGAAAACAATTAAGGAGGTCCACAAAACATTGCTGGATAAACACACTATAAGTGTACCACCCATGACATAAGTGTCAAAAAAGTGGAATTATAAAGTTTTTGCATATTGACAAATGCATAGTATAGTTTTGAGTCAGGGGGAGTACTCATGCATAAATAGGTAACAACAAAAGCTCACGCACATACTCAAGAGGAGTACAAAACTCAATTACAGAAAAGAAATATCAACTTAGGGGGAGTTATGAAATTTTGGGGCAACAAGGTATGATAGCTATGTCATCAATTTTTGCAAATTTTGTAATTTTGTATGAGATATAGATTATCTAAGCTATGCACATAAGTTAGGTTGTATATGCATCACAAAGTGTTTTTATCACTCATGTCAAAGGGGGAGATTGTTGATCTCATTTTGGTTTTCACAAGGTAGTGATGAAACAATTAAGTTGTCACTTAATAGAACTCAGTATGTACCAAGTAAGTAGTGTATGCTAAGAAATATACATAGTTAGTGCCGAGCACCAATATATGTTAGTGTTGAGCACCAATATACTGAGTGATTCAGATGTCAATTCAAGAGCTAAGTTACAACATTAAGGATATAGTGAATGCTGAGCATCAGAGCTTTCAACTGTTAAGTAAACAATTTTTGGCATAGTCGTTTGTAATGGCATAAAATCCCATGTAAACCATTTTTAGGTTGATTTAAGGATTGTTTTATGATTTTAAAAGATATATATGAAGGTATATTGAGAATCCCTATGCAATAAATGCAACCAATCAGAAAAAGGGATGTATTAAGTGGCAAATTGGATGAATCAAAATCATTGATTCCTACCTAACCCTGGGTGGAAAACCCTAAAGAGTTTGTGTGTGTGGATGAGAAGAGAAGGGCAAATGTTGAGTGCAGAGAAAGAGCATTCATGGTGACTAAGGAGGTTGCGAGAGAGGAATGAATTGCAAAATCAGTTAAAGAGAACATAACATATTAGTTAAAGGATAGAGGAGACATATCTGATCAGGAGGATCAAGGATACACTTGCAAAGAGGAAATCTAATATCTATCAAAAAAGTGTTAAATGAAGGATCAATGCTAAAACATTCTAACAGTTGAATCAATAAAAATCTCTTAATTGAATAGTCTTAACAGGATTTTGTAAATCTTTTAACATGGTGCTTGTTTTATTGCAAGTTTAAGTCCTCTAACAAGGCACACTTTTAGTAGGTTGTTGAAATCCTTTAACAGGGTAAGATTTAACAGTCTTTATAAGCCTTTAACAAGGTAGACCTTTCACAAGGTAGATCATAATTTACAATCAAACAATTGTAACCTTCATTGGATACAATTTACAACTACAGTAGTGAAGATTTGTGCATGTTATGCCCATTCTAGTTTTACCTTCTTATTGGAGGATTTTTGGTAACAAACTTATTGTGTTATGTGTTATTTATTTCATGCTATGGATGAACATGTGTAGTTAGCTATTTCAATTTACATGCTAAGTTGTGAGATGGATGTGTGGTGAATGTTTTATGGTTAAATTTTTGAACTACTGATTCACCCCCCTCCCTCTTAGAGTTTACTTCCCATTGTTAATTGCAACAATTTGTGGGTGGCCAAAAAATTGTGGATGGTGTTGTAATTACAATAGAAGCTATTCATTCTATGATAGCTTCCAAGGAAAAGGCTATGTTTATCGAGCTAGATATGGCTAAAGTGTTTGACTGAGTAAACATGGACTTTCTAAATAATATCCTACTGGCTTTTGGGTTTGATGTGGAATGGGTGAATTGGGTCATTAGTTGTGTAACTACTTCCTCATTCTTTTTTCTCATTAATGGGCAACCTACTGAGTTGTTCTTGGCCTCCTAGGGCCTATAGCTAGGGGATCCTTTGTCTCCCTACTTGTTTATTATTATGGAAGAGGAACTTGATGAATTCAAATTAAGGTTCAAGTAATTCAAGGGTTTATCGATGGGTGGAAATAGAACTATAACCTCCCAACTTATTATCATCTTCAATTTGTATATGACACTACTTTGATGGGTCTGGTTAGAGCTACCAAGGCAGTGAACTTTAGAAGAAATCTAGATACCTATTTGAAAGCTTCATCTTAGAAAATTAATGAGGATAAATCCTCCATTTACTTCCTTAATACTCCCCAACCTATTCAAAATAAGATTGCTAGGATTTTTAGATTTCAGATTGGTTCTCTTCCAGTGATGTATTTGGGGATTCCCTTGGCCCTGGGAGTTTAGTGCAAGGACTATTGGAACGATCTTTTGGATAAGTTTCAGAATACAGTTAGTCATTGGAATTATAGGTGGCTTTCTTCTATTAGCAGAGTGATCCTTCTTAAGACAATAATTTAGTCTCTTCTCTTTTATAGGTGTTTTGTATAGGTTCCTCCAGTCTCTTTCATGAGAGAATTTGATGCCCTTTCTTGCCAATTTCTCTGCTAAGGAAATATTTACTCTTCTAAGTGGAGTTTGGTCAACTAGAAAATAGCTTGCAAGCCAAGATTTATTGGTGTTCTTGGTCTCAAGTGTATGACTCTTATGGTTAAGGCTTTGACAACTAAGATAAATTGGAGGTGGTGTAATAATCAAGATCATGATTGGGCTAAGATTCTTACTCAAAAGTACTTTGCAGGGATTGATAGTCAAGAGATCGAAGCCATACTATGGTAGGAAAATGCTCTTGCATTTGTGATACTCTTAAAATAGGGGCTCACCTTATCAAGGATGGCTCATTTTGGATATGTAATGGAGGGTCATGTTCTTGTTTCTAGTAGGATTCATGGGATGGACAACCTCCCATGATCTCTAGTCATCCTCACCACCTATCTCTTGACAATATGTTTATAAATATTGGATGGACTTGTTGGTATCTCTAACTATTGTTGTCTATTAGTGTAATACTTAGTCATTTACAAGGCAGAGTCAGATGGTCATCACTATGATCGAGCTACTCTATATAGGTTGATTCGTACATAAGAAAGTATGTACCAATCTTTATAGGAGCTGAGTAAGAATATGGTCACCGAGCATTTTCAATACGAGTTGAACTCAATAGTGACCAAGAATTTTTAAAAGAATATGGTCATCGAGCATTTTCAATACGAGTTGAACTCAATAGTGACCAAGAACTTTTAAGCATAGAAATGTCAAGTTACATAGTATATGTCGAGAAAAATACAAACCAAGCAACAACAATGTCGAATATCAAAAAATAGTAAAGGCCGAGTAACTCAAAGTTTACATAAAAGTCAGAAATGGAATAGATTTTGAGGTAAAACATTTTCAAGCTAACATGGAAAGAACATTTAATAATTGTAGAGGTTGTTACAAAGAGTTTTGCATGTTAATGAAATGGATCTCAAATCTCTATGTTGTGATCAGTGATGGAGATGGAGAGGCTAATCTTGGAAACATCTAGAAAACTCTTTACATAACTCTTTAAATAGATAATATCTTAACCTAAATTAGTGAGAGTGGAGAATTATGGCATGAAGAAGAGTAGTGTATGCATGCGAGCAAGGATTAATATGTGAATAGTGAAGTCAGACAAGAAATCAGTGAAAGGGTTATGCTATCACTTAAAAGATAAACTGACCTAATCATAAGTAGTGAAGGGGAAGACAAGTATTATCAAATGAGAGGAGAGGATTAGCTAGAAAGGAGAAGACTCAAAATCAACTTACAAAGCATCCAAAATTCAAGCATCGAGTCAATTCTAACCAACTTGAATTATGGGTAAATCTCTTAACAGGGTGGCCTTAATAGATATTTGCAAATATCCTAATAGAGTCCTTACTTTTTTGTAAGTGTCAAATGCTTTAAGAAGGTGAGACCTAGAAGTTTCTTAAGCTTTTAACAAGGTAGACCACTCACAAGGTAGATCATATATTATGATCAAACACTGTAACCCTAACAAGTTCACTTTATTACTACAGTAGTGAAGATTTGTGGGTGTCATCCCCACCCTAGTTTTACCTTCACCTTGGAGGGTTTTTGGGTAACAAATATTGTGTTATGTGTTTATTTTCATGCATGTGATGGATCAGATTTACATGTTATAGAAAGTTATTATTTTAAGTTTTTGCATGCACAAGTTTACTGATAGATGTGAATGAATTGGTGAAAAGTGTAAAGTGTTTAAGATTCTGATTCACACCCCCCCTCCCCCAACTTAATATATTGTTATCCCATTTATAACTCCGTCAATCAATAATTGGTATTATAGAATTAGTTCTCTGAGAGAAGCTTAATTGTTGGGAGATTAGATCTTGGAGATGAAGGCTTTCAAACTGGACAAGGTTATTGACAATCAAGTGATTGACATCCAACTCATAGTGCTAAAACTTGAGAAATCAAGACAAGATCTTAAGGATTCCTTAAAAAGGAGAAAGGAAATTGCTATCCTAGTGAAACAATTTTCCTATGAAGAAATTGAGGCTAAAGGATTGTTTGAATCAATCAATCCAAATGATAATGTATTTGTAGATCTACTTGAAAATAATGAACTTCTAAATGAAGAAATAAGAAGACTAAAATAGAAAACATGAAATCCAATCAATAAGACTATGTGAAGTGACTAAACGAAAGAAAAAAGTTGAAGAAGACATGACTATGGCTGAAGAAGAGAAAAGAGTAATGGGTACAAGACTTGAAGAAAGGATATCAAATGTGTAGAAGCTCACAAACACACAACCAGACATGATGAATCAACTTATTCTTCAAATTTGGAATTGAATTACAAGGATGTGGAAATCACAAACCTCAAATTACAAAAGGATATACTGAAGAATGAACTAAAAAATGAGAAAGAATATATGGAGAGATTCAACAAACCTAAAGAGGGAATGAAGTACATTGAAGAACTTATGAAGTCATTTAGTTGTTATGATGGGTTAGGAAATTCATGTACTAAATGAGGAGAATCATCTAGGAATGGAGAATTGAGGAATGCAAAGTCAAAGGAAAAACCAACATGCTATCACTATAGAAAACTTGGTCGTACTGCAAATATTTGTCAAAGAAAACATGGTGTGCAAAATTTTAAAATTAATTTTAATGGTTGCTTGCAATAAACAAGGACATCAAATAGATGAGTCTAGGTTAAGACTGAGGAATGCATCTACTACACCTACATTTGAAAGATACTACTATAACTATCAGGAGTATGGGCATCAAACATATGAATGCAAATCATTGATAAAACCTTACTGGATAAATCAAAGGAAGAATTATGCACCTAACAACGCATGCTCCAAATGTCACAAGCTTGGACATCTAAGAAAGAATTGTAGGACTCAAGTACATCCATCAAATTAGACAAAAGGAAAAGGCAAAGGTAAAGTAGATATTGAGAAAATAAAGAAGGAAATGAATCAAAAATGGAAAAAAGAAAGTAGAAGATGGAAATAGTGGAGCAAATGGAGCTAAGGTCACCCAATCTAATGGAGAAGTGTGATCATGCCATCTCAAACTAACCAAGAAATTTATGTATGGAACTATATACCCAATTGATATATCATACATTAGTTCCTTACACGTAGATGTGCCAAAGTTCATATTTGCATAATAAAGATGCATAAGAAAAAATTAATGAAAATTGTTGAGTGTCAATAAAAGTGTCTATATTAACCGATCATTGCAACACAGACCAAGAACTTCAAAAGAGGAATGGTAGAGACCGAGTCATATGGAAGAGACCAAGCTATAAAGTAAAGACCTAGCTAAAAGAAATCAATATCAACTAAGATAGTTGGATTCCATCTACCTAAGTACACAACATTAATGGAGACCCTAAATTGGTCAAAAGAAGGTATATATTAAATTTTGAAGATATTATCTCATACATTGCATACAAATTTCAAGAGCACAGAGTGATTTGGTGATTTGAGCAACTAGCAAAAGTTTTCAAGAGTGATTTGGACGAAAAGATTGAACAAGTGAAGATGTGAATAATACCAAGTAATTTAGAAGAGAAAGAGGAGTAAGAAGTAACTTCAAATCCTAACAACAAATATGGAAGAATCATCAACTATTGGAATGAGCCAAGAGGTTAGTAGAATTCAACTGGTGAAGAGTGATACCTGTCCTACACCAAAATTTTGTGCTATTCTAGAAATTGCCATGAAATTGTTGGAATTCTTTATAATAACTTGGGGGGGGGGGGGGGGGTGTTGAATTAATTATCCAAGGTCTAGATGTATAAATAAAAATTTTCAGTGCTTATCAGATCCATATCCAAAACCATAACATGCATGCATCCATTAAATCATATAATTATCTCAGCTTAGTAGGTTATTGTCCTAGGTCAAAATAACTTTGCAAAAATGTAAACATGACATACCATAAGAACATTCACACAATTTGACACAAGGATTTTATGTGGAAACCCAATTTGGGAAAAACCACCAGTAACATGCTACCAATTCTCACTCTTTTGAAGTGATGCCCTGTGAAAGGACAACCCTATTAAAGGTTACAATACACACTATTAAATGTGACCTAGTTAAAGGATTTAAATCACCCTGTTAGGAGTGAGCCTTGTTAGAGGAATTTAGACAATTCCATTAGAATGTCACTTGGTTAAAGGATTTAAAAATGACTATTAGGTCAACCTTAATCCAAATGATTTTATCCACACTGGTATAGTTGTTTGAAAGTAACAATAGGACTTGATCTAATAAAAACTTACAACTCACCTGTATATTACATATCTTTGTTTTAGTCCTCCATTCTTTTTGGCATTCATACTTTTAAGCTCTGATAGCTTATTCACCCTTCAATCATTCATCCTCTTAAGCCTTCTTGCTCAACATGCCAACAATAGTCTCCTCTATCTAGCCACTAGATGAAGCAATACCCTAGACTCCTTGGCTTCCTTAGGTTCTTGAACATGACAACCATTGCTTCTGGCCAACCATCTCTATAAATAGAGAATTTAGGGTTAGGTAGGATATAATGAATCTACCCACTTTTCCATTTGGTTCCTTTAGAAACTAACTCTAAAATCTTCCTTGAATTTGCCTCAAAATTGGTTACCTTGAATTTTGTGCCACCAACTCATAATAGTTATCTTCCACATGCTTCATATAATTCAAGAAATCAAATTAGTTAGCTTAGATTTGATAAATCTTTGACCAAATTCTTAATTACTATCACTTGGCATCAACATATTGTCACTCAGCCAACACTAGTTCACTTGTCAAACACTAAAGTTTACTGATGCTTGGCACCAACTAAACTTTACTCGACATATACTAACATTCACTCAAATTTCACTATATTTCTTCTTTTCCTAGCCCTTATTGATTTTCACTTGACTTCTACTATTTTTTGCTCAAGTTTAACTAACTACTCAGCAAGGCCTAGTAGACACTTCACTTACTCGATCTTCTTCTCGTCTTTTTTCTTGTAATCTTTCATTTCAAACTTTAAGTAGATAAATAATGCACTATAGTATCAATGTCTTAATTAGTCTCAGTACTTCTTTTATAGACCAAATAACTCAAACTTTCTTAAGGTTCTCTTGTTATCACATCTTTTCAAATCCTCTTCACCAATCAACTAAATGATAGCATTCAAACCAAAAAAGTAATTGTCTCACTAGTAGGTAGCAAGTTTGACATCATTGACAAAATAATGATTGTTCCATTATAGATTCTATACTTTAAAACAATCTCTTTTCAACAAGGAGACTCAAGTGGGTGTGCTATCCTTGATACTACCCAAAGTTAGTATGATCCATGGTGTTAGAAGTTGCTACATGTATAAAATCAAAGAAGTAGGAGACTATGAGATCAAAGAAGCATATGAGAAGTTATGCAATGAAGAGATCTTGAAGGATGAATTAAAAGTTGTTAAAAGGAAAGAGTTAACTTGTGCCCTAGAATTCCCAAGAGATTTTAAGTTTGAATGGATTAAAGTTGTTTTGAGAAAAATCCATGAATCTGAAGTATTGGTATATAATGGACCCATGGAGATCATGAAGAAAATAATTCATAAGGTTATAGGTTATCCAACCTTAGATAAGAAGAAGACCATGCAATACCTAAGTCGAGAGGAAATTGAGGCAAACACAACAGCTAAGTGGAATGGACATGGTCTGTCCATTACAAACATTTTTTATCCACTAATTGAATTTTTAGTGAGAGTTATAGCTCACAAATTCTACCAATCAAGCAGATTGAACAATGTGTCATGTATGGCAGATGATCAAGCATGGAAGATAGTGATGAAAGATCATGAGTATGATCTTGCCATTTCAAAGACTACAACTAGCAAGGAATCAATAATCTATAAGGAAAGCAAAGAATTAAATGTGTAAGTTATGATCCCTCATTGTATGTATTTAATTTTACATTTAGAGGTATTGATGAATTTGTTTGGGAACAAGACAAACTAGTTACTAGACTGATTAATGAGTATATTACTCAATTAGGAGGAAATTCTGAGAATGATATGGATCCTTATTTTGATGAATTTAAGCAGAGAATGAAGTCAAGGACGAGGATACCTAAAGAGTTGGTCAAAAGATATTATAGTGACATGTTTTCTTGTAGATACAAACAACACATTTGTATAGGCAGTAAAGCCAAGGAAGGCTTGGATACAAAGTTTTGACTATGAAATAGATAGTGATGTAGTAAGTGCAAACATTGAGGCATTGTTGACTGAAGAGATAGATGCTGAGATTGAACCTTTTGGAAGATATGAGGAAGAAAATTCTAGAATAACTATAAATATCAAGATAGCTTCAAAAGAAAAGAAAAGGAAGAGAATGATTAAAGATCTAGAAGCTAAACTGGGCACCCTAGGCAAGGGAAAAGAACCATTACAACTAACACTATGTCTCAGAGAAGATAAAGTATAAGATAGTGGTGATGATGAAGAGGATGATGTAGAAGATAACAAGGGTAAATCCCTAGTTGTTGTCACTCCACCAAGAAATAAGACTAAAGGAACCAAGAAGAAGCTAGTAGTGACAATCCTCTCTCCCTTACCACCAAACAAGCCAAAGACTAGAGTAGTTACTAGTGTTGAGTAGTTTGCAAAGAAAAAGGTAGCAGAGACTACAAAGCCCAATGCCCCTAAAACTAAGAGATGGAGATTGGTCAGAGGACCACCCATAAGGCAAAAAAGGTATATTGAAGAGGTATGTGCAAACATAAGAAGATCTATAGGATTATCTAGTTTTAGATTTGTAAAGTATGATACATTGGATAATACTTGTTAATCTCATATTAGTTTTGACGAGTGAGTGTTAGAAAACTTTAGTTATTTACTTAGTTCATGTTGAACAAGTAGTAGATGCCAAGCACAAAATGTATATATTAGACCATGTCGAGTTTTACTGAGTGTCAAGCCACTCATGTGCTGAGTCACTCAAGTGTTGAGCAGACACTATATGTCGAGTGACACATGAGCTAAGTAAATAGTGGATACCAAGAAATATAGGTGCCAAGTCATAGTAGAGATATTACTCTATGCTAAGCATTAGAGATTTCAAATGTCGAGTAAGACAGTTTTGACATATTTGTTTACAAAGGCACAAACAACTATGTGAACCATTTTTTAGTCGAATTAAGATTGAATTTTGATATTTTGGAGATAAGGATGAATCTCAAGTTGGATTCCCTATGCAATTACATGCAGCCAATCAGAAAATGGGAAGGATTAAGTGAAAAAATAGATGAATCTCAACCATAGATTCATACCTAACCCTAAGCCACCTAAGTCTTCTTAAGGAAGACAAACCCTACACTCTCTATGAGTGTAGAAGGAGTGAAGAGGATAGTTTGCATGTGCAAACAAGAGCATTCATGGTGGCTTAGAAGTTATGAAGTGAAACTACATTGTAGAATTAGTTAGAGTTGAACAGAGGATAGAGAAAAGGATACAACAAAGAGACATTTGATCAAGAAGGATCAAGAAGACATTGTTTAGAGGTGATCTATTATTAGGCAAGCAAGTGCTAACTGTATGATCAAAGCTAAGACATTCTAACAGGTGATTTCAGTCAAAATCTCTTGACTAAGTAGTCCTAGTAGGTTGTATGAAATCCTTCAATAGGGTGCTTACTTAGTTGTGAGTTAAAGTCCTTTAGCAAGGCACACTTCTAACAAGGTGTTGAAATCCTCTAACAAGGTGAGACCTAAGAGTCTTTGTAAGCCTTTAATAGGGTAAACCTTTCATTGGGTAGATCATGACTCATGATCAAAACATTGTAACCTTCATTGGATACACTTTATTACTGTAGTAGTGAAGATTTGTGGGTCTTATTGCCACCCTAGTTTTACCTTCTCGCTGGATGTTTTTTGGGTAATTATATCTGGTGTCATATGTGTGTGATTGCTTATATGTTTTACATGATTTAGATGTATATGATTTACATGTTATTTAGTTTATTCATTGAATGTATGAGATGGATGTATGGTGAAAGTTTTATGGGTCCAAGTTACCACCGCCCCACCCCCCTCCCCACCCCCCCCCACCCACAATAGTTTACCTTTTCTATTGTAATTCCAATAATTGGTATCAAAGCCTTGTTCGCTGAAAGAGAAGCTTTGCAACTTTGAGGAAAGATCTTGAAATGGAAGTCTACAAGTTGGGAAAGACTATTGAGAATTGGGAAATTGAAATATAACTCATTCTACATCAACTGGATAAAGCAAGAGAATAATTAAAGAAATCCTTGAAGAGAAGGAAGGAAATAGCCATTGCGGAGAATGACACACAATACAAAGACATGGACACTACTAAGCTATTTGTAGATGGAGAATCCAATGAATTTGATGCAGTAGTTGCAGATCTAATGGAAAAAAATAGAGCCCAAGTTGAGGAAATTAGAAATCTCAAGTTAGAACAAGAATCACAAGCTATAACTACTACGTGAGGTGACTAAAATGAAGAAGAAAGCCATGGAAGACAAAGCTATGATTGAAGAAGACAAAAGAGTGTTGGCCTACAAACTAGAACATAAATCATCATAACTAACCAAGATTTCCAACATACAATTTGATACTCTAAGTCAAATGATGAATTCCAACTATGAACTGAATGTCAAGGACATTAAGATAAAAAAATTGAAACTACAAAATGAACAATTGTAGAATGACTTAAAGAGAGAGAGAAGGAATTTGCTGAAAGTTTCAACAAACCAAATGAGGCAATCAAATACTTTGAGCAACTATTGAGATCTCCTAGATCTAATAATGATACATCTAGACTGGGATGCACAAGTACTGAAGAAGGAGAATCATCCAAAAGTGTAGAAGAAAGGAACAATAAAGGTAAGAACTCCAAACATACTTGTCATAATTATGGTAAGAAAGGACATATTGCTAATTTGTGTAGGACCAAGACTACAAATTAGAATGTCAAGCCTAAGAACATGGTTCATTGCCATATGTGCAACAAGGAAGGTCATTAGGCAATTAATGCATAACAAGGACCATGCATACACAAAGACTTGAAGGATATTGCTACAATTGTCAAAAGTATAGACATAGAGCTTTTGAATGCAGATCCAAATCTACATAGTCATCAAATAGGCAAACAAAGGTAAGGAATAGTGGCAACTCTTATAACTATGATTATAATATAAGATATAGTTGTCATTATTGTCAAGAATATGGACATGTTCTTGAGAATTGTATTAGGACACACTTCAGAGGTAACTACCAAATGTGGTTGAGTCAAACCACATGTTTCAACTGTTTGAAGATTGGTCACATTAGTAGGTATCATTCGATTAGGTCAAAGGCACCAAGTTGTGAATTTGATAAAGGAAAAGGCAAGACAGGCGTTGAAAATGTTAGAGATGAAATGAATAAGACATGGAAGAGAAAGGATAATTACAACACATCAAACAAAGAAGGGATCATTTCACCCAATGGGTCAAGTGATCACACCTCATCAAACTAGGCAATCAAGAGGCATGTGGGACTAATATTGAAAGGGTATATCATACATTAGTTCCAAATGACTTAGCATTGAAAAGATTATATTAACATGAATAAAGATGCAAGATGTTGTTAGGAATTCAAGATAAATATTTAATTTTTTTATGTTGTTGCCGAGCATGAAATATTTCCTATGTGTGGTGAGTGGAATGATAGAAGATGTCGAACTCACAATCTAGGTAGTTGATACCGAGCTTGTAGTGGTTGTTGAGTGATTGGAATGCTAATGAATGACGAGTGAGCCTAAAATTGGTTGATGCCAAGCTTACAGTTGTGTAAGCACTCGACATTTATTGCAAGGTTTTCAAAGGGTATTTGATCAACTTTAGCTCATTTTTCATCATTTCAAATTCAAGAAAGAGTGAGTAGAGCAGAAGATGATCTAGAAATTCATTCAAAGTAGTCATAGAAGATTCTAGTAGTGATTCTTCACCAATTCGTCATATTTCATAAGGTATTTATCAAGATCTGAGCTATGTAGTTTAAATTTCATAAACCCTAGTTTCACATCATGGCATCAAGTTCGAAGAATGTAGAGGGAAATAAAATTTTGAATGTTTGGTAAGTAATGACCCATTTTCAAAGCTATTCCTAACATTTATTATAAGCAAGACCCTTCTGGTGCATTGTCGATGATTCCATTGAATGTGATAATGGTACAAGATGTAAGAAAATGGTACAACTATAAGATTGGTAGCATTGGTGATATGGAGATTAGGGAAGCATATGGCGGCCTTTCTGATGATGGTGTGTTAAAGGAAGAGTTCAAAATCATTGAGAAGAAGGGATTGACACAAGCCCTAGATTTTTTGAATGTATTTAAGATAGAATGGATTAGGATAATGCTTAGCTGAATTCATGATGGTTCATTAGGGGTGGACAATGGACCTATAAAAATTACTAGGAGAATAACTCATAGGGTTACTGGTTACCCAACCCTAGATCAACCTAAGACATTGAGAAGTGATTCAAAGGAAGTGATTGAGAAGAATAACGGAGTTGTATGGAACAAGAGAGGCATGACAATATATACAATCATTGATCCATTGATTGACTTTGTTGTAAGAGTTATTTCACACAAGTTTTATCAATCTAGTAGATTGAATAGTGTGTCCTATATAGTTGTGGATGTGGGATACAAAATTGTCAAGAAAGATCACACATATGATCTTACAGAGCTACAATTGTAGCAACTAATGGAGAACCTTGGAGCAATCAAAAAGACAAATAGTGTACAATGAAAATTTGGCTCTATATTGATTTGTATATTCTTTTATGTGAAAAACACATTCCCTTCATTTGGCACTATGGGGTGGAAAACCAACAGATCAATGGTAGTACAAATTGGAGAATATATTGAGCAATTAGGAGAGAATGAGAATACCAATGTCACTAGTAGAGAAACACTATGATGACATTTGTTTCCTAGTGGATGTTAACTACACTTTTGTACAAGCTACTACACCAAGGGTAAGATGGTTAAGACCCCTAGGTTATGAAATCAATGTGGATGAAGCCTCTGTAGCCATTACTACATTAATTGCAGAAGAGGTAGACAAAAATGCAAAGATATTTGGAAACCATAAGATGGTAAAATCCAAAATTATCATGGAATTCAAGATTTCCTTTGCTATGAAGAAAAAGGAGAAGATAGTGAACAAGTTGAAAGTTAAGATTTAAGATTGCAGAAGGTGCCAAGGAGGAAGAAGAAGAAGAAGAAGAAGAAGAAGAAGAAGAAGAGGATAAAGAGGAAAAAGAAACCCAATCACATGTACCACTAGCTTTGACACAAGGTATGGGAGAAGACCAAGAAGAGGAGGAGACTGAAGGTGCTAAGGGAGAAGAAGTTGAGGAAGCACCTACTCCTAACGAGACAAAGAAGAGGAAGGCTAAAGTCCAACCAGTGACTAAAGCTAAGAAGGTCGCCAAGCCAAGTCATGCCAAGCCCATTGCACCTACTTCAAGGGCTAGCACACATACAACAACTCAAAAGGCTAAAGAAAAGACTAAACCAAAAGAGCAAGGAGGCCAAGAGCAGAAAAGGCCAAGAAGGAAATATGTGGCACAAGTTGAGTCTGATGAAGAGAAAATAGAATTAGATGAAAACAACCAATTTAAGGTGGTGAGTCATAATCCTCTTTCAGACTTAAAAATATGATGTGAAAATGTAAAGAATAGTGCAAACTTATCAGGATTTAGTCATGCTGATTTTGATAATTTGGGTAAAATAGAGAAAAATCAAGTAGAAGAAGCCATATATGCTATGATGGAAAAATTCAAAACAACTCTACTGGAAATTGCCAACTCAATGCCAAAGAGTCTATATGATAGAGTTGAACAAAAATGGCACTATTGTCTAAACTTGGAGAGAAAAATTAGAGAAACCTCTGTAGCCCAAGTAATGCCCAAACTAAGGCACAAATTACTAAGGCTGTAAAGAAATATGCAATTTGGTTTACATCTAAATACAAAGCCTTCAACATTTTGCAAAATAATATTGAGGATGTTATTAAGAAGTCCACACAGATGTGGAAACTGACTGATGAGTTGACAACAATCAAGGAAGGAAAGCAAGTACCCATTGAAGTCAAGGATGATGAAGAAGATGATAAGAATGAAGGTATTGTTGAGAGAGGAGTAGAAATAAACATAGATGACAAGGCAATAACTAAGATAGAGTAGCAACAAGAAGAATAGAGTGTGCAAGACACACAATTGCTAAGTGTCAGTCCTCAACATGTAACAAGGGAGACTATCGAAACAATAATTGTTAAGGATGTTTCTAATCTATCAAATCAGAACATCAATCACATTACTAAGGAAGATCTTAAGAAGATATTAGATCACTCTACACTATAGGCCAAACTTTGTGACAATCTTATATTGGTTAGTATGGATGAGCTACAAAAATCAGTAACTGATACTGAAAGGGAAAAGGTAAATCTACAAGAACCACCTTCTATCATCCCTCTAGTCACTATTATACAACCTTTGGTCCAAATACCAACAAATACATCTAATAAGGTTGATACAACTGCTAAGGTTGATACAGTAGAAAATAACACAATGGAAACACAAGTTGCTACTATAGAACAACAAAAAATAGGTCAGATAGACTTATTTGCACCTACAACACAAGATCAAGGTGCAAGTCAAGTCATTGTGGCAAAACAAGGCAAGCTTGAAGAGAGTGAGATGGAACCACAACTGAAGGAGAAAACTAATACACAAGCCCTGGTAACATTACCAGTATCTAGCACTCCATCAAGTCATACTCTTCAGAAGTTGAGCATAGATACAACTCCACTACAGATCTTAGTGCCAAGCCTAAGTTCATCAAACGCTAAAGAACTAATTCAATATGGAGATGTGAGCCTTGATGAAGAGATCATTTTGCCAAAGTATGACTATGATACAATGACCATAGAGCATATGTGCATATTGCAACAAGCCCTAGCAAGGAAAAAGCATCAATAAATGCTTAGAAGGGAGCATAGGTAGAAGTAGGCACTACAAGATATTAAAGACATCTTTTTGAATGCATTTAGTTTGTCAACTCTAGACGAGACCAAGACACTAATGGAATAACTGATAGATATAGTGGAAAAGGTCAGTAATGAAGACCTAGATACTAATGCTAAATTGTTAGAATAGTCAGAAAAGAAGTTCCAAAACAAAGTGAATGAAAAGATATTAGGTGATATAGCACTAACACAAGTTGCATTGGGCAACTAAGGTTGAGGATGTGAAGAAGGTACTTGAGAACATATTCTCATTGTACACTAAACTATGTAACCCATCACTCTTCACCCAAGAGACCAGAAGTCACATTCTAAGTCTAGAAAGCCAAATTATTGCATCAGGTGTAAAACTATCAATGAATCTAGCTTAGAGTGAGAAGCACTTCAGGACATTGCTTTAAACCCAAAGTCATTTAGCTATATTGACAATAGATGAGGTCAACATAAGGGCCAAATTGACTAGCATCTAGGCCACTCTCACCCCCCATATGAAAATTTTGCACAAGGAGCTAGGCTCTGTCGAAACCTTAATGAAGAAAGACCCAAATATTTCTACCTTAGATGGTCTAGTTCACCTTGCTACTAAGCTAGCAATCCAAATAAAGTCATTGTATGTAGCATGTGAGAATTGGGATGCAGCTCTCAAGATGATATTGGATGTCCACAAATCTTTTTTGGACAAACACACTTTAAGTGTATAATCCATTTGACATAAGTGTCAAAAAGGGGGAGAATAAGATAAAGGGGATAAATATTTTGGGGAAGAATGAGAAAATGGGGGAGACATAAGGAAAGTGAGAAATGGGAGAAGTATTAGATGAAAGAGTGTTAAAAAAAAACAGGAATTCAAAGTGTATTATCAGAGACACATTTACTAAATAGGAGTATAGAATTTTGGTTACAAAATAGACCTATCAACTCAGGGGAAGTTATGAAATTTTGAGGTCTACAAGTTATTACAAAATTGTGACATTTCAAAGTTTTGTATATAAGCCGAGTTAAGATATGTTATGCTCATAAGATTAAGGATGTTAATGTATAATCAAGTGTTTTTGACACTCATGTCAAAGGGGGAGATTGCTAATCTTAGATTGGTTTTGACAAGTGAGTGTCAACACACTTAAGTTATTTACTTAGTTCATGCCAAACAAGTAGTACATGCTGAGCACAACATATATATATATATATATATATATATATATATATATATATATATATATATATATATATATATATATATATATAAGACCATGTCGAGTTATAGTGAGTGTCAAGCCACTCATGTGCCAAGTGACTCAAGTGCTGAGTAGATAGTATATGCCAAGTGACATAGGAGCTGAGTAAATAGTGGATGCTGAGAAATACAGGTGCTGAGTCACAATAGAGAGATTAGTGTATGTCGAGCATCAGAGATTTTGGATGCCAAGTAAGACAGTTTTGACATATTTGTTTGCAAAGGCACAAACAACTATGTGAACCATTTTTGAGCTTACTTAAGATTGATTTTTGATATTTTGGAGATAAAGATGAATCTCAAGTTGGATTCCCTATGTAATTACATGCAACCAATCAGAAAATGGGAAGGATTAAGCAACAGAATGGATGAATCTCAGTCGTAGATTCATACCTAACCCTAAGTCACCTAAGTCTTCTTAAGAAAGACAAACCCTAAACTCTCTATGAGTGTAGAAGGAGCAAAGAGAATAGTCTGCATGCACAAACAAGAGCATTCATGGTGGCTTAAAAGTTATGAAGTGAAACTACACTATAGAATTAGTTAGAGTAGAATAGAGGATAGAGAAAAGGATACAAAAAAGAGACATCTAATCAAGAAGGATCAAGAAGACATTGTTTAGAGGTGATATGTTATTAGGCAAGCAAGTGCTAACCACATGATCAAAGCTGAGACATTCTAACAAGTGATTTTAATCAAAATCTCTTAATAAAGTAGTCCTAACAGGCTATATGAAATCCTTTAATAGGGTGCTTACTTATTTGTGAGTTAAAGTCCTTTAGCAAGGCACACTTCTAGTGGGGTGTTCAAATCCTCTAACAAGGTGAGACCTAACAGTCTTGTAAGCCTTTAATAGGGTAGACCTTTCATAGGG
The DNA here is from genome assembly GCA_028749045.1 of Cupressus sempervirens. Taxonomy (NCBI): domain Eukaryota; kingdom Viridiplantae; phylum Streptophyta; class Pinopsida; order Cupressales; family Cupressaceae; genus Cupressus; species Cupressus sempervirens. The sequence continues at coordinate 575,638,739 of CM053784.1, read as the reverse complement.
TAGATCATGATTCATGATCAAAATATTGTAACCTTCATTGGATACACTTTATTACTATAGTAATGAAGTTTTGTGGGTGTCATTTCCACCCCAGTTTTACCTTCTCACTTGGAGGGTTTCTAGGTAATCATATATGGTGTCATATGTGTGTGATTACTCATATGTTTTACATGATTTAGATGTATATGCTCTACATGTTATTTTAGTATACTCATTGAATGTATGAAATAGATGTATGGTGAAAGTTTTATGGGTCCAAGTTTAAACTATGATTAACCCCCCACTCAAAAGTTTACCTTTCCTATTTTAATTCCAACAATACTAATCAAACCAATGTTGAGGAGGCTATGGTGGATATGATTGCTAATTATAAGCTTGTCCCTAGCAAAATTTAGAAAAAGATACCAAAATATTTATTTGAGAGACTAGAAAGGAGATGGCATCAGGCATAAGTAGAAGAGAAAAAGATAAGGATTGACACATTAGTCAGAGTTATGCTTGATTTGTTCTAGGATCAATATAACTCATTTTTTGAGTAGTATAGGATCAGATTTGTTCCTAATTACATAATGTTTTTGGTCTTACAAAATAGAATGGAAGCTATAACACAACAGACTAAGTTGATTTGGAAAAACATTTTTGGATTATCCACCAAAGGAATAGAGAAAGAGACAAATATTGTAAACATCAAAGATGATTATAGTAGTGGAAAAAATTTAGGTGTACTAAGTCCACAAGGTATCATGTCCCCTATACATGCCGACATCCTTAATACTCCAAAGGCCGAGTAATCAAAGCTTACAAATATAGAGGCATGAACTAAGGAAAAACAAACACGTGCAGATAGTCAAACCATTTCAGCACCTCACATTGAGTAAAATAAATAACAAAGTAAAGCTAGACTGAGTGTGATCATTGTTGTCACAAGAATAGATGCATAAGCTCAATCGAGTGATGAAACTCCATCACTAACTCCTAAAGCAATGCCAAGCAACAACACTCCTTCACTAAGAAAAATGAGATCAATAAAGGATACTTCACTAGATATTGAAGTTAGTTTGGATAAAATAATTGGGATGCCACAATTAGACTTGGAAAATCTCACCTTAGAGAAAATAGTTCTGCTACAAGAAGTTTTGGCAAAGAAGAAAAGGAAAGAAGAACCAAAGAGAGAGTTGAAGAGAAAGTAGGTACTTTACGAAGTAAAGCATAGTTTTGTTGATGTTTTTGATATTCAAAATTTTGATGAAGAAGAGCCAATCATCAACTAGGTTGTAAATATAGTTGATCAAGTCAATGTTAGTAATATGAAATCAAATGAAAATTTGATGGATTGGTTTGTTAGAAGATTTAAGAATAAGGTTGTGGATAAATTTTCCATAACCATTGCCAAGAAAAAGTGTAATTGCAAGAGCAAATATAAGTTATGAAAGAACTAATATAGAAGGTACAACATTTGTACAACATTTTTTTAGATGTGCCAAGATTCACAAATGATATTCAGGCATAAATAAATAGAATTCAAGCTAAGATGAAGAGATCCAACAATATTATTTTAGTTAGAAGGATCAAGTATTGATCATTACAATAATTTACTAAATTCTCAAGGTGCATTGGTTGAGATTTAGGTAGATGACAACAATATGAGGTCCAAATTGATCTCTATTCAAGGAACGATGATACCTCATTTGGAGATCATGTAGAGGGAGATGAAATCAACCCAGAATCTTATCACACAAGATCACAATCTTCCAGTGGCTAATAGTTTAATTGATTTAGCTGCAATATTACAATTTTAAAATCATATTTTAGAGGCAACAAGAACCACATGGGATCATGTAATATCCTTGATCACCTAAGTTCATAAGGAATTCATTGAGAAATATGGATTGCTTCCATTCATTCAACCCCAACAGTTGTGACATAAGTGTTCAAAAATAAGGGGGAAATAGATTCAAATGGGAAATGGATTTATATTCATTTTACATTATATATTCATTAGTTTTTTGAGCATTAGTAATAAGACTTAGGGGGAGAGCTCATTATTAGATTGTATTGTAAAGATGTAAATATGACAAAATATTTTTTTTGACTAATATCAAAGGAGGAGATTGTTGGTATCTCTAACTATTGTTGTCTATTAGTGTCAAACACTTAGTCATTTACAAGGTAGACTAAGACAGTCATCACTGTGACTGAGATACTGTTAGTTTATTTTATATTGTTAACTGGTGGAACCCTTGTAAAAAAACCTATTTTACTTAAACAAAAACTATCCAGAAGGTGGATGATATTAAATGGCAATTAGCCTCTATTGCCAAAGAGATTCTGTATCATTTTCCTTATCTATATTATCATTATCTCGAGCATAGGTCAAACATGGGATCAGTTGGATCAACTATTTCTCACTTCATGTCCTTCAATATGTGCTCTACATTTTTAAAAATTTATATGTAGAGAACATGAGCTTTAGATGATGGTTGATTGATCATGAATTTAAATCATTTAACAAGGCACTCAATACACTCTTTGTGCATCTTTACATGATGTGCCTCTAGAATATATGTTTCTATAATATTTCTCAAACATCTTCAATATTAGTGTGTATGATCACTAGATAATCCAATGCTTGTTGATGTATCTCTGCCCAATAATTCATGATCATGGTTTAAACAAGAAGTAAGCATGCATGAGCATTATGATTATATCCACCTGTGAAAAGATGATGCTTCTATGTTCATGATGCCACTGTGATCGAGATTATCCTAAATATTATTCACTTCTTAATGCTCAAAGCCTACACCACTTGCTTCCTTATTATGGAAAATACTCCTCTGTTAATGTATTAATAATCAGGGTTATAGAATTAGGTAAATACATTTAAGTTTTGGTAGTTATTAAATAATAGTTTAATTGCTACATGACTACATTATTTATGTAATGAATCTCACTAAACATGGGACAATAAATTTTTTATTGTGTTTTAATTATTTTTATTATATCAGATTTTTGGGCCTAATAGTGGTATCATAACAATTCTTTGTCATACATTATGAATGGGAAATGACTAATGTTCTCTTGTAATTAATGACCTAATCAATAAAATGGATGATGTCACTCATAATATTTGGTGACCTATGATGGAAGGAGGAATGAGCATCCACAACATTTTTGGATGGATCATTGCAAAGAAATCTATTTGTCAACAAATGCATGATGATAAAGAGATACTAAGAGTTTAAACTATTAACAATCTCATAACAAACTTCCACTATGTAATTTTATGATCTGTGCAAGGGGAAAGGTGTCATTTCTAAATCATATTGTCTATTTTGGGAGTGGATTCATTAACTCTTTTATTGTAGAGAGGTTTGATGATTATTTTCAAAGCAGTTACATAATAATTATTATTTTTACAAAAGAGGAGGCTATGAAATATCTGTTGCAAATACTCCTTTTTAACTATCACCAATTTTAGAAATTATAATGGTGTCTAGTACTTGAATTTAAATCCAATTATATGGCATGCATATTCTATGTGATATAAATCTTTTCTGATTCCAATTTTGTTTTTGTTGACATCATATGTTGTCCCACACTACCTAAGGTATTCAATTAGATGTATTATTATTTCAAAAAGATATGCACAAGGCATGATTATTGTTCAAAGGAAGTGGATTTGATGGCATAAAGAATTCAAAGTATTATGGTATGTCAGATGAGTTTGATGAATTTGTGTGTGATCTCAAAAGGAAGTATGTTTCTTATGACCTTCTATTTCAAATATGATCATATCATACATGCTTCAATCTATAAAATTATCTAGTTGAGTCTTCAAGATATCTAATGTTTGATTCTACAATATTATAAAGTAACAAAGGGATCAATGATGGACATTTACAAGTATCAATTAGAAAAATGAGATTAATATTAAACATGGATGGTATAGAAGATATATAGTTACATGTTAGTAATAATAGAATAAATGTGTTAGGGTATTTATGGCGATAGAAAATGATTTTGTTAATATTGGAGACAAAATTTGTAAATGTTATGATGATATTGGTACATAGTAATGTATTCCATCTATTTTAAGCAATGAAGATAAATATGTAGTATCTTATCCAATAACTTATCACATGAATTCATTTCCTCTCATTTTTAAAGGGAAGGATATTCTATATATGTCAGATTCAAGTTCAAGTGAGTGCAATTTCAAATTGAAGTTCAAGTGAGCAGTGATTATAAAAATTCATTCCAGGTTCAAGTTCTAATGAGGGGCAATTACAACAACTCATTGTATACCATTTTCAAACAAGTTTATTACACCTAATGTGTGCTATTATCAAAATGTCATATGGACAAAATAATTCCTAACACCCAATGTGTGCTCTTAGCAAATTGTAACACAAAGAGTACAAGTTCATTGCACTCAATATGTGCTGATTATGCACCAAAGTGTGCTAATTCAAAATGGACAAAATAAATCCCAAAGTAAGTCTTATCAAAATAATAGGCTCATTATATAAATTTAAAGTCCAACAATAAGTTCAAAGAAAATTTAGATCATATCACAATAAAAAGCTTTCAAAAGATGATCCAGATCAACCAACAAATGTTTCTAGTTGAGCTCCAAGTTTGAGGAGTTCAAAATACTCCTAATTTCACATAATCCTGTTCGATTAAGGGGGGGATGTTAATTTATTAATCATTAGGGTTGTAGAATTAGGTAAACCCATTTTAGTTTTGATAGATATTGAATAGTAGTTGAACTACTACATGACTATGTTATTTATGTAATGGATCTCGCTAAACATGAGACAATAAAGTTTTAATTATGTTTTAATTATTTTTTATTATATCATATTTTTGGGCCTAACACTCCTCAAGCCATGGGATGGCCCAAAGTTGCCTGCATAGATGTACTTTAGCCATGTGGATTCAATATGACAATTATTATGATTCCTAGCTCACTCGACCAAGCCAATCATATCCTAGTGTCACTTATCTTGGATCCTACATGCGCTTGGTGGAAGAATTCAGCCTGCCCTATCATATTCAATAAATGAAGGAAGCCAACATGGGGATGTTAAATAATCACAATCAGTGATACTTCATGCTAGCAATCTCCAATTCTTTTACCCAACCTCCACAAAAACATATGTTTACATCTTGCATGTTTCACAAAAACAACAAAATCATCAAATTCATATACCATCAATACCATAAAATCTATGATATATAATTGGCAATAAAATTCAATTTTTTTGAGTTAATGGAATTACTATATCGGAAAGTGAGTTTTACAAATTAATGGTAAACCTAAATTTATTTGAATATTTAAAAAATAAATCTAAAGAAAACATTTTTCAAACAAGAGTTGTCAAAGAGCTTGAGTCCATGCCTTGTGCTATTGGTAATTCATATGTAGAAGAGGAGATTGAGTTGTTCAATAGATCTATACAAGATAATTTGACTGGTGTAAGGTTATGGTTGCAAAAATGCAGCCTCAGGTTTGCTTGTGGGGAATTGAATTCTAACATTAATTTGAACTAGTGAAAAAAAGTTGGAAGATGTGTAAGTTTAGTAGAAATAAAAATAATTACAATGGAAGAATGTATTGTGATATTGCTATCAGGATTTTAACTGTGTGTAGACACCTAAAATTGTCCAAATCCCCTTTTCTTGACCAATTAAATAAATAAATATTATTTATTTAATTACCTTACCTTTAATTAAATAAATTTTCATTTGTTTAATTATATTCACCTTACCCTGATTTAAATAAACTAAGGTTTTTTTAAATCCTAGCCATTCCTTGATTTAAATAAACTAAGGTTTATTTAAATCCTAACCCATTCACTTTAATTAAGTACCTTGTTTACTTAATTAATCCCTTTCCTAATCCCACTTGGAATTAAATATTACATTTAATCTTATTTGAGCACATGGCTCCTAACTTTAACCCTCACCCAACCTCACTTTGCTAACCTAACCTATCATGCTAAACCTACCCACTTCCTTAATTATGCTTGCTTTTCCTAATCACCTTACTAGTCACCTTTTAATCCTAAGTGTGTGCTCACACATGTGTGAGGAATCTTCACACATGTGTGAGGAACACTCACACTTCCCACATCCCTCATTCCTTCCATGCCTCTTGCACACTTGTCCTCTTGCGTGAGAGTCAAGGTGTCTCACACATGTGTGAGAAGCCATGCTTCTCACACCTCTTGCACACTTGTCCTCTTGCATGAGAGTCAAGGTGTCTCACACATGTGTGAAGCCATGCTTCTCACACCTCTTGATCATGTCACCATCAGAGGTTGCTCACACATCTATGAGCATCTTCCCCCCTTTGAATGGTCAAAACCCTAATCCACATGGAGTCTACTTGGCCTCCACCTCATGGACACCTCATCGATCCTGAGAGATCCTAGCCCTTAATCTTGCATTTAATCTCATCCATTTGTTTCATCTCATTTCCTATAAAAGGAGAGCCCTCTTCTCATTTTCACAAGCACCATCTACCTCACTGTTATGCTACAAGATTTGTGAGCAACCATATCCCATAATGTGAAATCATCTACACTTGATGATCTTGTGAGGTTTGCATTGGTGTTATTTTCAATAGTTTAAGATCTTTGTTATTTCATGTCATTCTTAGTTACATGTTCTCTTAAATATTTTGAGGTTTTCATGATCACGTAGGAATAAGCATTAGTTGCTTAGTGTTTATTCCATTTATTACATTTTTATGCAATACATTTTTGAGCAACTAGCAGAAATTCCTTAAAAATAAGAAAGAAAAAGAACAAAATAATATCAAGGAATGCCATCCATGAAAATAGATGCTTGAGGCCTCCCTTCATTCTCCTATCATGTATCCATTTCCTTCCAATTCCACTTATCCATCCATTCACTTTTCCTCTTCCACTTGCACTCTACACTAGGGGCAAGCTCCATCCATACCACTCTTCCATCCATGTCTTTCATGCTTCCATCCACCATTCATTATCCTTTTCCATCTTTGATCTTGACTTTCACTTTCCTTTCATCCATCCATATACATTTTGCATGTCCCTTTCTTGTTGTCCATCCATTATCCTACATACTTCCATAATCTTTCCATACATTCGATCTTGACATACTATCCATCTCTTGCATTCCATACTCCTTGTCATGTTCATTTCATCCATTTTCCATTCATACTCCTACATATTTCCATCCCCCTTTCCTATGTCCTTGCTCTTGGTCATCCCTTCCATCCCATCCCCTTCATATCACACACTTCATCCATACCCTTCATATAATTAGGCTTTTTCTATACCCTCCCTCCCATATCCCTTATTCATTCCCCTTTCATGCCCATGTTCATGATCAATACTAGAGGCAAAATAACAAAAGGTTTATACATGCTTTGGAAGAAGACACACCTTTTCGTCCTCCACACGCTAGCCTTCGTACCATCTTTCCCTTTTCATGCATCCTTTCCCACCATATTGTCTTCCATTTTCCTATCCTTGGTATGGGGCATTTGAGCTCCTTTGAAACATGGTCCTTGGCTCCCCATTATTTGATACCATATCCTTCTGTCCACCCATTTATTATTCTTCCATTTAGATAACCCCCCTTCCCATCCATTTCCCATTCCTTGGTTATCCCTTGTCATTGGTTCTACTCTATTCCACCTTCCATCAATTTTTACTTCTTCCAATTCAATTCCATCAATTCATTTCTCCTCTAATCTAATCATATTCACTTCTTCTAACCATTTCATTCAAATCATTTCCATAATCAATTCCTTCATTTTTCCATTTGCATATACCTTGATCAAATTTCTAGTCTCCCATTCAACACATTTTCCTCTAGAGAACTTTATCATTTTCTCTCTTGCATCCCCCTTCCATTCCAATTCAATTCATCCATTATCTTATCATATCTTATCCAAATTCTTCTATTTATCTCATGACACTGAGCTTCAACCCATCAAACTGAGCTTATCAAAATAGTGATTGCAAACAAACTTACACAAATTCACACTGAGACTAAATGATTTAAGAACATTGTTCCTTTCACACTATTACCAGTGAACAATCACAAACATTTCAATACAATTCAATCAAACAATCTATTTTTTCCTTACAAGATGAATCCTTCCTATACAGGCTTAACAAATTTCACTATCAGAATCAAGTTCATGGCAAGAACTGGGAATTGAATGACTACTTGGTCATAAAGTCTTTTTATTGATTTTATCTTTGTGTGTCAGCGATAGCCTCTCCATGTGTGCCTTGTTCTTCAATATCTTGGTATCATTTGAATGGCTTGACTTGATTACACGTGTCATTTTGCAATATGATCTATTTTCATGATTCTTTAGCACATCTCTGTTAGTTTTTGAGTTATGATTATGCATTGCTCACTAGGGGCAATGAGTTAGCACACTTTCCACCAAGATCCCTAACAAGACTTTGGGTGTGCCTAGACCTCTCTAGTGTGTATATGTCATTTGCTCCATCACGACTCTAAAACCTACATCTATTGTGTTGAGAGTCTAGTCCGCGCAAAGGAATATTGTCATCTATGCTACTATAGCATTTGATGCATAACTCCTCTTGCAATATCGAAATAAGGTGTGCTCTCCCATATGAACACAAATGAATCTCATGTATTCATGTAGTTAAGTTGCATTTAGATTAATCATTATCCACTTCACCCCGCTTCACATCAATCTTACCACCAATTCATGCAAGGCCTTCTTTTTTGAGCCTTTTTGTTTCCCTTTTCCTTCCCGTGTCTATTTTTGAGAAAATGGGGCAAAATATATTCATTTTCACCCCATTTCCTTGAGGGGGCACTCTCCTCCTCTATTGTCACCCGTAGACTCCTATCCTTCTCTAGGGCAACCTATATTTTCTTTTCTTTGATATGATGCTATCTCGACATCACATCAAAGAGGGGCAAAATGTAGACGCTTAAAATCATCCCTAAAGACTATATTAATTTATTTAATATTGCTTGTAACATTGTAATTAATTATTAATAATATTGGTCACATTCTTATACTTATTTAATTAAATTAATTAACTAAATACATTCATTTTCCTGAATATTTAAATTTAATTTAAATACTCCTAGCTCTAATGTGTTAAATTAATTTAACACATGATTCTCCATAATCCCATTTTAAAATAAATCTTATTTATTTAAATCTCCATATCCCATTAATTCTTCTAAACCTATGATTAAATTAAATCCTCTTTAATTTAATCCTAAACCTAGCCTAAAGCCTAGCCTACACCCATCATTTTCATCCTTCTAAGCCTACTTCCTCATTTAATCCCACTTAATCATCCTAATCACCTTGCTAATCACCTTTTAATCCTAAGTGTGTGCTCACACATGTGTGAGGGATGCTCACACTTTCCTCACCCCTCATGCCTTCCACACCTCTTGCACACTTGTCCTCTTGTAGGAGAATCAAGGTGTCTCACACATTTCCTCTTGTACACTTGTCCTCTTGCATGAGAATCAAGTTGTCTCACACGAGTGAGAAGCCATGCTTCTCACACCTCTTGCACTTGTCATTGATCATGTCACCATCATAGGTTGCTCACACATGTGTGAGCATATTTCCCCCTTTGAATGGTTAAAATCCTAATCCACATGGAGTCTACTTGGCCTCCACCTCATTGACACCTCATCGATCCTGAGAGATCCTAGCCCTCCATCTTGCATTGAATCTTAGCCGTCCATTGCATCTCATTTGCTATAAAAGGAGAGCTCTCTCCTCATTTCCACATCTACCATCTACCTCATTGTTATGTTGCAGGAATAGTGAGCAAGCACATCCCACAACAATGAAATCATCTCCACTTGGTGATTTCATGAGGTTTGCATTAGTAAATTAAGCTATTTTTATTTCATGTCATGTTTAGTTACATGTTCTCTTACATATTATGAGGTTTGCATAATCATGTAGGAATATATGTTAGTTGCTTAGTGTTTATTCCATTTATTACATTTTTATGCAATACACTGTGTGATGTATGCACAAAGGAAAAAAAAAAACATATCTTGAAGTTGATAGAGGAAACATAATTTGATTACATTTCAAAATAATTTGATTTGGACTACTATGCTATATTTTTGTAGAATTATAATATAGCAAATAGTAGGAAGAAAAATTTAAAAAATTTAAAATATAAATTTTAAATAGAATAAGTACTATTTTAAATCAATAAAATAATGTTTTGACAAAATTAAAATGTTATAAATAAAAAATTTGAATTTTTACAACAAATATACTAATATATAATTAAAGCAAAAATAGTTTCTAATCTATTTTTTTAGTAACTAATTTTTTTAAAAGAAATAATTATTCAAACTATTTTTAATCTAAAATTAAATAACTTCAAATAAAATTTAAAATAAAAGAATTTAAATGGCACAAAGTTAACATTTGAATCAAGAAACCAATAAACTTTTGATTCGAATAACTTTATATATTAAAATTACAACTAAACTATAATACTTTATTAATGATAAAAGAATATTATTATTATAATTAGAAAATAAATGATATATTATCTTACTTTTAATAATACTCTTAAAACATATAATCTAATAAAAAATTAAATTAATTTTAATAATGCTAGATTCATGACATATTTGTTGATCTGATTATTTGTTTAAAATTTTAATCAAAGAAATTTGAAATTCATTTCTCCCTCTCATAAAATGTTTTTAAATATTCATTGACATTTTATTGATGTTGTGCTACTATGTAAACACAAAATTATTTTATTAAGTTATATGTTTTCTTATTAAAGTATTAGATTAGGTTATTTTTTCTAATATTGTTTAGCAAGTCTATACTTTATAACTTAATATAAATTTTGAGAAAAAAGACAAAATAGTGAAGGGGGTATTTGTGACATGGATAATTGAGAAGAGTGTTGGGTACACAAATGCATAGTTTAATCACTCCCTACAATACTCTTTCAAATTCACCTAATGTGATAGTTGGGAAAAAGAAAAGAAAATCAAAATCCATTCCTCATTCTGAACCTCTCAATTTTGATTCTAGCTCTTGGGTTAATCAAATGTGCTTCATCTAAGTCAATGCTCCAAATAAACGGTCCACATCTTTCATGTGTCATACAACCTCCGTTGCAGTCAATTTTGGTGAGATTTTTCATCACAAAATGATCGTTGTTTTTGGGCTAGTGGAAGCAAAGGAGATAGTCAATTTTCTAAGGGCCATTTATATGTGGAAGAAGGGGGAGTGTGAGGTTGACTTTACCGGGGCCACCAATGGAGTTGACCATTCCATTTGTGGACAAGTTGTAGCCACAAACACCCAATGAGCTTGTCATGGATATGTGGTCTCTTAAAGGTATTCATGAGGCATTAAAAGGGTTGTCCAATATAGAAAAAGAAGTAGCTTACGATGGTGTCAGATGAAGTTATGCAAATTTTAGGGTTTAGCTACCTCAAAACACTAGAATTTTAAGGAAGGGTCTAGAACACTGTCAAATTCTTCTCTAGCAAATTTAGGGGCAACAACTTCTAACTCTTGTGATTGTGTAAATTATTTTTGAATTTCTGTAAACTATATGATGATTCTACTTTTCATATTTTCTTACCATATTTAACTATATAAAACATCAAATTTGTGTATTTAGAGCCAGAGATTTATACATAGAGTGAAGAGGAGATTTTTTGTGTTAATGAGCTTTGAGTAGTAGTGTTGGATTTCACTTTAATGTTTATGTTGTCCCTAGTAATGATGGTTGTTATATCGTGTGCAAATTCAAGAGAGGGGGAATTTTTGTTGGTATTGAAGGCTGCCATGGATGATTCACATGGAGCTCTAGATGGTTCTAGAATCAATCATACATTATAGGTTACTACAACTAGAATGGTGGGTGTGATGGAGGATATAATATAGTGTCATTGGATCTTATCAACATGAATCTTTCTCAAGAAATTTTGCTTGAGATTTTGGTTCTGAAGTATCTAGTGAATCTCAACCTTGTTGTGAATAGGTTTAGTGTGAGTTTTACGACGATGAAAGTGGGGTCTTTGAGGGTTCATTGGAAATGTCAGAAAAAACTTCTAGAGTGAAGCTAGATCAGTCTATAGATTTAATTCACTAATTTTTGTGATAAAAAATAATAATTTTACTCCTGGAAAAATTAATGCCAGTAAATCAAAAATTAAGAATTTGTGACTGAAAAATAATTTTAAAATAAAATAATATTTGAATTTTAGAAATTGACTAATTTTGGTCATAAAAATTGGTTGTGGCCCTGAATGAAAATATTAGTTCTCTACCTATAGCATAGGCAGGGAGTAATAAATCATCACATGTTTTTCCTTATAAGAAATAATATGCCAATGTCTAAAAATTTATAAAAATAAGCAAGTGAATATAATACTTATCTGATGTGATGCTGAGAATATGATCATATCAAATATTATCATAAAAACTGATCATATCTGAGAAAGATAATGAAGCTCAAAGGAATTAGGATAATAAGAGTTTGGACCCAAGATACTTTGAATATACATATATACTTGAAACCTAGTCATTCGACCTTTGACAATTAGGGATAAAAGTTAATACCTAATCTAGGTTGAGTAGAGAAACTTGTCTTTTGGTCATGTAGTGGAACTCTAAATTTTGCAAAATTTATTGTTTCAATAGGGATGACTCTAAATATTATTTTAGGGTTAGTCAGTCTCAAGGGTTAGGGTTTGATGTCTAGAAACTTCCTTTTCGATGTAGAAATGCCTATATAAGGAATGCACGTACATTGTTTAGGACAACTCTAGGGTATAGTTTGTAGCTATGTGTTGAAAATTATTGTGAGGAAGGAACCTATGTGGGTTTGCATATTGTATTTCAAAATGATGTAATTCCACATTTTAAGCGATAATAAGAAGCCCATATTTTGTTCTTGCCAATTGTTGTTATTTCTTTGTTTCTATTATGTGTTTGTGGTATGAAGAAGAGCACCCTTCGTCAAGATTGAAAAGAAAAATACATTGGAATTGGTTCCTAGACCTAAGGATAATAACGTTATTGGAACTAAGTGAGTATTTAGAAACAAGATGAATGAACAAGGTAAGGTTGTGAGGAACAAAGCAAGATTGGTATGTAGAGGCTATTCAAAACAAGAAGGAATTAATCTTGAGAAAACATTTGCACTTGTTGCTAGAATAGAGGTAGTAAGAATGTGTTTTCCATATGGAACTAACAAGAACTTCAAAGTTTATCAGATGAATGTAAAATAAACTTTTCTAAATGGTGAACTAGAAGAAGTATACATTGACTAGTCGGATGGTTTTCCTTTGATAGATAAAGGGGATATGGTTTACAAATTGAAGAAAACATTATATGGATTGAAACAAGCACTAGGAGCTTGGTATGTGAAATTGGATATGTATTTGACAAGTTTGGGATTTTAAAGGTAATTATGATCGTAATTTGTATTTGAAAAAGATTGAGTACAATGACTTATTAATTGTTGAGGTATTTGTGGATGACATAATCTTTGGAGGGGATGGTGAAGCAATTAAAGCATTTGTTGAAGAGATGATGAAAGAGATTGAGATGAGTATGATTGGTGAGATGAAGTATTTATTGGGATTGAAAATTGTTCAAAATAAAGATGATATCCTTATATCACAAGCTAACTATCTTAAAGACTTGTTAAGATATTTGATTTGGAAAGTTGTAAACCTAATGGAACACCTATGATAACTAGTCACAAATTGTATAGGAAAGATGAAACCCCTACTATTGAGTAGAAAAAGTATAGGTCTATGATTGGTGGATTGCAATATTTAACACACACTAGACTTGATATATCTAATGTAGCTGGAATTGTGGCAAGATTTCAAGCTGATCCTAAAGGGTCACATTACAAAGAAGTAAAAAGAATGTTTAGATATTTGAAGAATATGCCTATTTATGGATTATTTTATGATAGATCAAATGAATTTACCTTATGTGCATACATTGATGTAGATTGGGTAGGAGTTGTAGATGATAGAAAAAGTACTAGTGGTGGAGCATTCTTTTTGGGATGTAGATAGGTTTCTTGGCTAAGCAAGAAACAAGAGTGTATTTCATAGAGCACAACAAAAGAAAAATATGTAGCAACAATAAATAATTGTAATCAGATTATATGGATGAGACAAATTTTGAAGGATATTGGGATTGAGTTTACAAATCCTGATATCATACATTATGATAACACAAGTAGAATGAGTATGCCAAAGAATCTAGTATTAAATTCAAGGAAAAAGCATATATCTATTAAGTATCACTTTTTGAGAGACAAAATTGCAAAGAAAGAGATCAAATTGGAGTTTGTTAGCACAAAGGAGAAAATAGCAGACGTAATTACAAAACCTTTGGTGAAGGATACATTTGAGTACTTTGAATGTATGCTTGGGTTTATGGCCCAACCTACTTTTGAGTAGTTGATGCAGAGATTGTATTAGAATAGCAGATGCTTGATGCTTTCTCTATGGAGGGGGTGGGGGCGGGGGGCGGGGGGGGGGGGGTGTATCTATGTTTGAAATGGGTCATGAAAGATTCTTGGTAAATGGTATTTAATAGTGTCTTTGGACACTTGATCTTATTTAAGATCTTATGAAGAAAATTGACATAATGATACCTTTTCATTGATGTCAATGGAGGAGAGTATAGATAGAAAACATCCTTCTACATTGATTAATATCAATGGGAGAGTGAAACGTGAAAAATCCTTTGATATGTATGTTTGACAGAAGCACATGATTATATGTTGATTGATGTCAATGAGGGATATATGTTTTTGAAAGGAGAAATATGATTAATGAAGAGGATTTAAAAAGATTAATGAAGAGGATTTGGAGATTTGATTGATGAAGAGGATTTGAAAAGATACTAATGTATGGGGGAGATTAACACCTTCCTTATGCATGATGGTTATAGAACATATGGCATTCAATGAAAGCATGAATGAGGGAGTAGTTGTTAGCAAAGAGATTTGGTATTCATGGAACTTAGATATTTTTCATCTATGTTTCCATCAATACCAAAGGGGGGTTTATTAGCATGACTATTGATGGTATTTAGGTATGGAGGAGTATCCTAATAGTTTTGAAGACATAATTAAGAGGTTGTGTATTGTATTCATGGCAAAATTTGTCATTGATGTCAACATACTAATTATTCTGTGAAGACTGGGAGAGTAATAGAGAGAGTTTGGCTTTATGAGGATCGAGGAAGAAATATGAGCTTATGAAAAATTTAGATAATATTCTACAAAATGTTGTGATTCTAGAGTTAAGAGTCCATGCAAAAATATGAAGATTGGACATAGTTATGTTGGTTTTGATGATGACAATGTTTAGACAAAGTTTCTAGGAAGCAGTTACTAATGTTTTGATTATATCTCCTAATAGAGATAGAATCTAGTTAAGAGGACTTGGGAAGAGGTAGAAGGTCTATGATGAAGATGAAATGGTCATACATGCACATCATAATGAGAATTGAGTGAAGAGTTATGAAGAGTGTGAGCTGATAGGTTATTTGTAGTTATGAAAATAAGTAATATTATAATGTAACATGTAAATTAATTATCTTATGTTGATCTTTTAATATTATTTTAAATTGGTAAAGCCTCAATATTGACTCAATAATTTGTTTTAAGACTTGGTATAAAGGAAAGATGATTTCCTTGGTTGATATCATCTAATGTAGATATTGTGTAATTAGTGAGATATTGTATTGTGCAAACTTTAAAATATCTTTTGGATTAGAGAAGTGATTGGTGTGGTTAAGGCATAGTGAGTTGATAAAGAACTATATCTAGAAAAGAAGTTATTGTTGAAAAATGGTTATTACACACTTGTATTATTCAGTGAGGATGGTACTAAAGCTATTTGGATAATGGGTCCATCTATCTTTCGATTCAACTCCTAACAGAGTTGGCACAACTCCTACCATGGTTGGCACAACTCCTAATAGGGTTGGTGACCTACCTCACAATAAGTGTATCATAGTCATGCTCTAGGCTATGCTTAGGAATAATGTATTCAAACTAAGGACTATTTTGCCCACTATGAGGTGCATTTAATCTTGTCGACCCAGGGACATATACTTGAAATGGTTAGCACAATATGTGTAATAGGTCTCTTAATGAGTCACCAAGCTTATGTTGTAGGAAAGTAAAATGCAAGGAAAAGAACTTACACTATTGTTGTAGGAAACTAACACACTTAACTCCATGAATACTGGAAATACAATGAAAAGATAACAAATATTCCAACTTGGTTCATCCACTATAACTATTCTCACATATGTTGCAGGAACATTTACAAAGTGCAATGCTATATGAAGGAACTTACAACTTCTACTTACAATACTAAGAATGCTTGGAAATAAATCTATTCTATCCCAATCTAATCCACCTTCCAAGTGGGCCCCCTTGGTCGACTTCACTAAACTACTAACACAAGATAGAAGCAAAAAACTATTTCATTTGATTTTAGAAATTCATTACATAACACAAAGCTGTAAAAACACAACTATAAAAGTCAACAGTCTGTTCTCATAAACTCTTTCTTCTAAGTGGCTAAAATCTAACACATTGGGGTTGATTCCTATATATATAGGAGATCAACACTTATTCCATAACATAAAATTAAATGACCTAGCTTTAAATCTATAGTAGAGAAAGAAAGAAATAACAACTCAAGGTAGGAAGAAGAAATAACGGCTTAAGGTGGGAAGAAGAAATAACAGCTTAAGGTGGGAAGAAGAAATAACAACTTAAGGTGGGAACAATAAAGTTTGGACATCTACTCACCATGTAATAAATGTAGAGAAGACAATAAGTCTTCATATCTCCTCCTTATTCACTGCCATATCTTCTAGAACCACTACAACTTTCCTCCATTGTGGATACTCCTTAGCGTTCTCTTCTCCTTGAATGCTGTTGGCACTCATCTTTCAAATTCTTCCAATCATCTTTCAATCTTCATTAATAGGTTAGTTACGATACAAAGACATTTTTGTAAACAAACATTTATCAAATTAAATTAAAATATAAGAACACACATTTTGATAACTATATGAAATATTGCATAATATTTATAATACTAGCAAAAAGGTGGCATAGTTTCTACCCATAGGTCCACAAATGTTTTGGAAAATATAAAACAGAGTATCAAAAAAGTATCTTAAAACTATTATGAAATAAAGGCAATATTTGGTCTCATCATTTGCCCCTTGCTAAACTAATGCTCATCCTAAAGCATTGCACTTCCTGGTTAATGATCTGAACTCTCCAATCTCTATCCTTCCTTTCCTATTGCTCTTGAAAGTGTAGTAAAATCCTCTTATTCTCTCCCACACTTTCCTTCTATGATCTTCCTATAGCTTGTTGAGTCTATCAAAATTAATGTCATATAAAAACCATAGGAGCATTAGAGGCTGCATGGTTAGGGGACACCACAATTCTGGTCTAGTCTGCTTCCCTAACTCTAAATATTTTGGAACCTTATGAAGTGCTACCTCCAAGTTGATAGGACTATGTGGTTCTAACTTTTTAAGAGATTCAAGAAATCTAGCCCATCTACTTATAGTACCAGTCATAGCTCTCTAAAAAGAAAAGCAAGGCAAATTTTCATAATCAACATAAGTTAATGTGAACCAATCCCTAAGGACTTCATCTGGCTTGCTACTCTATGCTCTTAGAGGCAAGGGGTTTGTCCTTTCCTCATCCTTGTAATTATTTAGTTGCCTGTCATAGTTTTCTTCATTGGACATCCAGGACATGAGGGCTCTTAAGTATATATCCCCTATGTAAAGCAAGGGATTCCATTAAGTCTTTGAAGGGATGACAAAATTATGAACATATAATTCACAAAGTAAATTCTGTTGCCAAGGTGGCAAAGTTTGATATAGTCCATAAATTCTTGTGCTGATTTGAACTCTACATTAACATTCTTAAGGGTTAACATTAATTGAAAAAAAAGAAATTGCTCTTTCAAACAGAGAGCATAAACTCTTGGTGGTGGTGTACAAGAAAGGGCTTGATCAGCTAGCTTGAGGGCATGGTCCATTCATTGCTTTTGGCTTGCTAACTATTCCTTTAAATTTGTAATTTCTTCACCTTGAGATGCTATAATCTTATTCATCTTTTTCTTCTCTTCTTTCCACAAAGCCTCAACAAATAGATGCTATCCATACAACTAAAAAAGGAGTTTCTGTAGTGTGATAGAACTGCTGTCTTGTTCATGATTTCTTTTCCTCTTCCTTTGTTCCTTCCATAAATGTTCTACAAAACTAGTAATCCATGTTGATTTATGGGGAACCGAGGCAGTGTTTAGATCAACATATTTAGGAACTATTTCATCCTTACAATTGAAAGTACCTGGTAGGTCTGCTGGGGTATCATCTATATTTTTTTTTAATTTCATCCCTACATTCCTCAATAGGATTTTTGGGAATGCTTGTAATCTCAGGATGGGGATGAGAGTGATAAAAAAAATTTTGCATAGGGGATTCCCTAGTAGATGTTTTATACAAAGTAGAGCCCTTAGAAACTTGCCCTCTCATCTTAGGGGGTCTCCTTACAGGGGTTTCTTCTTGCATCACACCCTTTTGCCTAATTTTCCCTTTGGGTGTCTCTGCTATAGGAGTAGTTGCTATAGGACTTTTCTTTGTTCTCTTTTGTCTCACAATTGTAGGGTTTAGCTCTTTTTTTTTCTAAATAGAGATTTCTTCTGGCAATTTTTGTTTCCTCTTGGCTATGCTAGAAGTTGGTTTCGAAGTCTCTTGCACAAGTGAAGGCATGGTTTCTTGAATGGGAATAGTTTCTTGCACATTTCCTTGGGTATTTTTGGCTTCAGCCTCTGGGGTATTTTGTTTAGTAGGCTCATTGGTGGGGACATTTTCCTCACTAGGTTGTTCACTAGGGGTAGCTTGGGGTTGCATAGTTTTGGCTTGCACAAATTCATCCCATGTCATGGGAGACACATCCCTAAATGACCTCTCTATCAGTAACTTGATTAAGGCATGATGAGTAATGGAATTATCTTTTCCTTTCTGTGTCTCTTCTACACTAATACAGAGCATATTATACAAGAAGTTTGGGGTGCTTCAAGAACTTCTTTTCACACTTGAAATCAATGTCAAATTGCTCTTAAATTTTCTCAAGAAACTTCACATGAATAAATGGTACTCACAATATTGTTCATGATGCAAGATTATGCCTTACACAACTAAGTAATTTGAAATAATGTGCATGCAAGTATGAGAATTTGCCTTCGCATGTAAAATACCTAATTATGTGCATGGCTAATTCATTGTATGGTAGTGATAATGAAATTCTCTTGTAACCTTACTATGTAATGTCCATTTGAGGATCAGGCAGCCTAGTAAATTAAGCTCTTGCTGACCTTGCATTATGTGTGCTAGGGTAATGTTCTCCAATTGTAGGCAACCCAGACACTTTAGCAATGTGTTCCTCTGTTACAATCACCTTTAAACCCCAAATGGAAGCTTCACCATCATTGAATGTCCTCATAAATTCGGTGGATGCCTCTTCATCATATGTAGTCAAACTTAAGAAATACCCTAACCATCCGCATGAATTGAACCTTCTCACAGCTTCTACATCTGAGAGCAACATAGTATGTTCCATTGGTTCTCTCCTCTACAACTATCTAGCCATTTCTTAACACTTTCTCTGCTTGCTTTGTTTTTCCCCTTTTTGAGTTCAAGCTACTTCATTGTTTTATAGATTCAACTCACACTTCTTTTAGGCAATTAATGTCATAACAAATTGTTATTTGCAATAATATGACTTTTAATGAAGAAAAATCATGAATATGTGTGAGAATCATCTGAAAATAGGGTTCAGATCACATAAAATTTAAACATAGGTCACATCATAGCTTGACATAGAAATTCATTCAAAAATAAGGGGTATACAACACCTCACTTGTGTACTTATGGAAATTAATTTTCATTAATGAAGAGAATGTGAAGATTTGGAAAAATCTTTACTGATAAATAGAAATCCCATTGGATATTAGTGACCTTCCCTGCCCCTTACTAAATATGGACAAGTGTCCACACTTGTCAGACCTAGTACGGGTAAGGGACTGACATAAAACTATCATCATATAATTTATATAGTATTAAATATAATTAACAAAAGCTGCGGACTATAAGTGAATAATAATGTGAAAATGTTATACCTGCAATTCTGATTTTTGCACGTACCCAAAAAAAAGGTGGCAAAAGTTATATCAGCATTTGTGACATTCGTTAGCATCTTGTAGGTTTATTAGAAACATGGGAAATTGATGACATGGAAAGTGGGTGGATGGAAGATAAAGAAATGAGATGAGGTGGATGGGTGGAAGGTAAAGAGATGAGATGGAAGGAGAAAGTGAATGAAAAAGTGAACTTTATGTGAACATACAGTCTTTATTGTGAGCATGAACAAAGAAACTAATGTTGAAGAGTGGCAGTCAGAAGGTTGTGACCTTTGGCTACGGGAAGAGTTCCTTGATGTATATTTGAATATGGCCATTGAAACTGCTGTAGGAAGTCCTCTTTGGTTTGGGGTAGTTTATATAATCTAAGTCTATGACCATTGACTAATAATTTGAAAGGTACTATATCAATGGTAGTTAGTTGAACAACTCCATTATCAAAGACATGACTAATTTTGTATGGTCCTAGCCATCTTGTCTGTAACTTTCCTAGCATATCTTTAAATTTGGAATCATATAGTAGTGCCTAGTCACCAACTTGAAATTGTTTCTGTTAATATGAGAGTCATGCCATTGTTTTCTTTGTTTTTGTATCAATTCTATACACTCCAAAGTAGCTTTGTGCATTTCATCTAGAGAATTAAGATGTAGAAGACATTGTCTTTGTGTTATAGGAAGTTCAATATCCAATGCCAATGCTATCCTTAGAGTTTTATGTTCAAATTCAATTGGAAGCATTGCTATTTTTCCATACGAGAGCTTAAATGGTATAAATCCTATAGTAGTCTTCCAAGTTGTTCTATAAGCCCAAACAACTTCTTCTAATCTGCTGGTCCAATCCCTACGATGTAGATGAATTATTTTTGTTAGGATGTTTTTTAGTTCATGGTTTGTGACCTCTACTTGTCCATTAACTTGAGGGTGATAAGGATTGGATTTTTGATGTCTAATGTTTAATGTTTCATCAACTTTGAGATTATATTAGAGGTAAATTGTGCACCTTGGTCAGTGACTAACTCTTTGGGTACACCATGGCGAGTAAAAATTTCTTCATACAAAAATTTATCAACTTTTTCATCATGAGCATGCTTCATGGCCTCGACTTCAACCCATTTTGTTAGGTAATTAGTGCACACAAGAATATAAGATTTCCCATTAGATTGAGGATCAATTGGACCAATGAAGTCAATGCCCAATTTGTCAAATGGTGCTAATGGCATCCAAGGATTAAGAGGTATTTCATTTATTCTTGTTGGTCTACCCATCCTTTGACACTTGTCACACTTCCTTGTATAGTTGGTTGCATCTTTGTGAAGTGTAGGCCAATAATAACTAGTTCTCAAAATTTTCAAGGCTATTCTTTTTACTACATAGTGTCCTCCGCATGGTTCATTATGACATGCATGTAGAATGTCAGATGTCTTATCTTCTCTAATGCATATTCTCATAACTTGATCAGGTCTAGTGTAGAATAAGAGATTATCTATCCAGGAAAAATAGAAACTTTTCTCTACAAGCATCTTCTTTTCCTTGTAAGAAAAATGTTTTGCTATTTTATTGGCTATAATGTAGTTAGCAATATCTACATACCATGGAGTTTGAAAACCAATATGATGCTCATCCAGAAATGTATCATCTACCAAAGTAGTGTCATTATCATCATGATGGATTCTTGATAAATAATTAGCTACAACATTGGGCTTTCCAGGCTTATCAACAATAGTTATATCAAATTCTTGTAACAATAGTAACCATCTTGCTAATCTTCTTGTTATAGTAGGTTTATTCATGAGATATTTAATTGCTGCATGATCAATATGAACAAATATGGAATAGCCAATTATGTAATACTGAAATTTGTTCAGGGCATAAACTACTACTAACAATTCTTTTTCTATCACTGTGTAGCTTAATTCTGGTCCATGAAGGCTCTTTTTGATATAATAGATTGCATCTTCAAGATTTTGGGATTGTTGTGATAGAACTACACCTATGGAATAATTAGAGGCATCTGTATATATATGAAAAGGTAAATTCCAATCAGGGCCTTGTAAGACTAGGGCTATAGTCAGAAGTTTCTTAAGCTGTAGGAAGGCTTCATCACATTTAGATGTCCAACTAAATTCAACTTCTTTTATGAGTAATTTATGCAAGGGACTAGCTATTTTGTTGAAATCTTTTATGAAACATGTATAATATCTAGCATGGCCTAGAAAATATTTTACATCTTTTGACTTTGTAGGTATGGGCAATGTTTGAATTACCTCTATCTTAGTTGGATCCACTTGGATTCTTGCAGTTGATATGAAATGACCAAGTACCACGCCTTCCTGCATGAGCATGAAACACTTTTCACTATTAATTGCCAAATTATGTTCTTGACACCTTATCAAAACCTTTTCAAGATTCACCATTGCTTCTTCAAAAGTGACTCCAAATGTTGTGAAGTCATTCATGTATATTTCCATACAATCATGTGATATATCAGCAAATATGTTAATAACTACTCATTAGATTGTTGTTGGAGCATTACATAGACCAAATGGTAAAATAGAGTATGCAAAAGTACCCCATGGACACATAAATGTGGTTTTGTCTAGATCTTTAGGAGCAATATTGATTTGGTTATAACCACTATACCTGTCTAGAAAAGAGGAATACTTCTTTCCAGCTAGTGTGCCCAAAACTTGGTCTATGAATGGTAAAGGAAAGTGATTCTTTTTGGTAGCCTTGTTTAATTCTCTATAATCTAAACAAATTCTCTATTTTCCTCCTTTTTAAAGCACTATGACCAGGGGTGACACCCATCTACTATAATATATAGCATAAATAAAACTAACATCAAGCAATTTTTGCAATTCAGTTTTAACTATTTCTCTAAGGCTTGGATTTATCCTTCTCTAGGGTTGACAGAGTGGTAGACAACATTCATTGATGCATATCCTATGGGTGCATAGTGTAGGACTCAACCCTTTCATATCACTATAGTCCCATGCAAAGGATTTTTGAGTGAAGTAATTCTTTTAACTATTCCATCTGTGTGGGTGTTAATTTAGGATTAACATGGAGATTATGACCTTTAGCCAGTTCAACAGTAGTGGTGGACTCTACCATAGTAGCTTCAAAGATTGGACTTGCTTCTAATTGACATAGTAAGAGTGGATAAAGAATTTCAGGTTCTTTAAGCAAACTAAAATTCTTATCACATTCTTCATATGTGATTAATTCCAACATAGAACTTTCAGATACATCTTTTTCTACCACACAATTGTTAGTGAGGATAATCTGAAGTACTAAATTTTCCTCTTCAGTTTTAGAAAAGACTATCTATGTAGCATTATGAGCTGTACTATGGAGTTTAACTCTTCTTCTTCATCTCCTAAATTTCACCAAACAGATGTGCTTAGATCTAGTAATGGTTGGGCTGGAGGATATAAATCAAATTTCTTTGTTGCTTGGCCATTTGAGATGGTCATATTCCTTGATCTACAACTTATATTTGCATCAGCTATGGCTAACCATGGTCTACCTAGGATGACAGGGTAACCAGATAGATTAACTTTGGGGGATAAAATCATGAAGTCTATAGAATATTCTAGAGAGTTTAAAGTTACAACTATGTTTTTTATCATCCCATCAGGGGTAATAGTAGAACTATTTGTAAATTGTAGAATGGTTGGTGTGGCCCTTAGCCCTTCTATTTTCAACTTCTTCATAGTATCTTTGGTCATGACATTTATAGCAGCTCCAAGATCTATTAGAGCATTTTTAACAAATAGACCATTATACTAACATTTACTATTGGACTTCGTAGATCAGAATATTTTGGTGTGATCAATTTGCCTAACATGATGTCAACTAATTGTCCCACAACATGGATTGTGGTGGGGTCCTTTTTCTTCCTTTTAGGCTTCTTCAAGTAAGCTTCCCTAATAGCTTTTCTGTAAACTAGAACATCCTTAATGGCTTGAAATAGGGTTATTTGGATAAGTATGTTTTTCAGTTGATCAACAATATTAAAATGCTATTCCTCTGTTTGTTTAGGTTTCTTTTGTATCAACCTTTTTGGAAAAGGAGGTTCCACTATTGGTTGAGCTTGGGTTGACATAGTAACATTGGTTGAGTCAACGGTTAAAAAAACTAAGGGTGTTGGAATTATAGATGGAGTAATTTGGGGAGGGGGGGGGGGAGGGGGGAATCAGTTACCACAAAAATAAATCCACAGATCCCTTAGATGTCTTAAACAACTAGTTATTACTGATACTCGATAAACACTATAAAAATGTTGTAACTCAGTAGATTAACTAATTACTGATCATCTAGCATTCATAATTATTAATATACATGTAAAGGTTAAATAAAATGAACACAAGAGACACTAGATTTAACGTGGAAACCCAACATGGGAAAAACCACCAAGTAACTAGCTACCAATTTTTCACTCTTCTGAAGTGAGCCTTGTTAGGAGCCAACCTTGTTAAAGGTCACAGTATACACTATTAGGTGTGACCCTATTAGAGAATTTAATCACCCTGTTAGGAGTGGCCTTGCTAGAGGTCCTTAGAACAATTCAACTAAGCTATCACCTTTTTAGAGGATTTACAAAATGGTTGTTAAACCAACTTTGTTAAGAGATTAGAAATCACCGCTACAATGGTTAGAAAGTAACAATGAATTGACCTAAATAAGATGCAACTAAATTTGCTTATAACAGATCTCCATTCTGCACTATTAGATCCTTCTTGATCAAATATAACTTTGCTGCTCCTCAATGATCTTTGGTCATCCTTCAAAATTTCCTCTTAGTCCTTCTTCTCATTCACAAACACACACTTAGAATTCGCAACTTGACCTCTTGTTTATACCATTCAAATTATCAAGTTGACTCATTCACATGTTACATTTACCAATAAACCATACATTAGTCAGCTACAAATATTATTTTAAACAAATAGATGTTATTTCATAAATCAATAAAATTATTCATTGGTCGACCCTACTCGATAAATACTGCTTCCAAAAATAATTTCCTCAGTTAACCGACTTAATTTGGTTAACACTGCAAAAGCTACAAAATCCTTTGTCTGCTGAGTAGACTCGGTAAGAACTAGATTTCCTTCATTGTCCATGAAAGCTCGGTTAGAATTGTTTCCTGCACTATTTTCTCTTGATGACTGAGTGAGCTTGGTAACAACTAAATTTCTTTTCCTAAACCTTGAAAGCTTGGTAGCAACTACCTATGCAAAGTAAAGTCTAAGAATGCTCGGTAGACACTGTAAACCTTCTTTGCTAACCTTTTGAACTCAGTAAACTTTGTCTTTTGCTTTGCTGACCATCTGAGCTTGGTAGACTCTGTCTTTTACCTTGCTG
This sequence comes from Cupressus sempervirens, assembly GCA_028749045.1. NCBI lineage: Eukaryota > Viridiplantae > Streptophyta > Pinopsida > Cupressales > Cupressaceae > Cupressus > Cupressus sempervirens. The sequence continues at coordinate 575,613,074 of CM053784.1, read as the reverse complement.
ACCAATTGAGCTTGGTAAAATCTATTTAATGACTAATATGACTTTTGTGTAACATCAAGGACAACACACAATTAAACAATTGCATGCAACAATGTCCCTCTTTGGCATTGATGGCAATACAACATGTCATAGTAGAATGACATTTGAAAATGGGTCAAAATAGACCTTTACTTTATAGAAATCTTCCTCTTTCATAATAATCTCTCCCTCTTACACAAGCTCTCATTTTCTTGCAAATTTTAGAAAGATATGACAGTATACTCTCCCTCTTTTATGACACATTCCAAAGACAATGATAATCAAATGAATAGCATTGTACCTGATGTACTGATTCATATGTAATGTCTTTATTACTTTGCTGCATCAACTGATAGATCTTTAATTCTATTTCTGTTGATGCATCACTTAAAACTTTATTTTAGTGAGTTTTAGATAGGAGAATGACCCCTAACTTCTTAGATACAAGAATATATCCTTAGGTAAAGGCTTTGTGAATATGTCATCAATTTGTTCCTTTGTATGGACATATTCCAATTTGATTTCCTTTTCTTGTACCAATTTTCTAACAAAGTGATACTTTATAGCAATATGCTTGGTCTTTGAATGAATCACTAAATTCTTGGATATGTTTATTGCACTTGTGTTGTCACAAAACATAACAACATGTTCTTTGATTTCTTGCTTCATACCTTCCAATAATTGTTTGAACCATACAAGGTTTGAGCAGTTTATTGCTGCTGTAATATATTCAGCCTCTATTGTGGACTAGGATGTACTGTTCTACTTTTTACTTGTCCAAGAAACCAACCTCTTTCCAAGGAATAAAGCTCCTCCACTTGTACTCTTTCTATCATCAACATTCCCTGCCCAATCTACATCACTGAACACTTTTAAATCCAAATTTTCTCCAAGTTTATACCATAATCCATAATCTTCAGTTCCTTTCAAGTATCTCATGATCCTTTTGATTGCCATCATGTGATTTTCTTTTGGTTTTGCTGAGAATCTTGCTACAATTCCTACTACAAGGGCAATGTCTGGTCTTGTATGCATTACATACTACAACCTTCCAATCATAGATCTATACAATATCTGATCCACTTCTTTTGATTTATCATCTTTGGTAAGTTTCAATCCAGTACAAATAGGAGTCCCAACTGTATTGTAGTCTTCCATACCAAAATTTTTCAGTATCTCTTTGATGTATTTAGATTGAGTGATGTAGATTCCATTCTTGCTTTGTTGAATTTGAAGACCAACAAAGAATTTGATTTCACCAAACATTAACATTTCAAATTCCTTGTTCATTTGTTCTGAAAATTCTTTGCAAAGATCATCATTTTCTGTGAACAAAGTATCATCTACAAATATCTCTACTAAAACAATCTTATTATCTGGTCCTTCCTTTATGTACAAACTACTGTTATCATTAGTTCTTTGAAAACCAATCTGAATAAGATAGTTATGCAATCTTTCATACCATGCTCTAGGGGCTTGTTTCAGACCATATAATGCTTTATGTAGTTTGCAAACCATGTCTTTCTTGTTTGGATCAATAAAACTTTCAAGCTATTCAATGTAAACCTCTTCATCCAATATACCATTGAGAAATGCTGACTTGACATCCATTTGATAAACTTTGAATCCTTTGTATGCAGCATATGCAAGTAAGGTTCTGACACCTTCCAATCTTGCAATATGAGCAAAAGTCTCACCATAGTCTACAACTTCTTCTTGAGAGTATCCTTTGCATGCCAGTCTAGCTTTGTTCCTTGACACTTTACCATCTTCATTTAACTTGTTTCGAAATACCCACTTTGTTCCAATTACATTTTTGTCTTTAGTTCTAGGTACAAGAGTCCATGTTTTGTTTTTCTCTATTTGTTCTATGTCTTCATTCATGGCTTCAATCCAACTTTCATTTTTTAATGCATCTTTGACATTTCTAGGTTCAAAATTAGCAAGTAAACAAGTGCCTTTCAACTTACTTCTTTTCATTGTTCCTTCTGATTTATCTCCAATGATCTGATCTAGTACATGATGCTTCCTAATATACTTGGCTAACATAGGCTCCTTGCCTTTTGAATGACTTGCATTGTTATCCTTTTGTGTCTCAACTTATGGTTCTGGATCTAGTTGCTTAGGCTCTATAGATGTTGATTCGGTGGCTTCTATTTGCAACTCAGGTTCTTGCAAGTTGGTAGGCATTAGCTCGGTTTGAACTTCTTGTGACTCGGTTATTGAAGACTCTAGAGTTGAGGATTCTTGATTAATAGGTATACTTGGCATTGTATCAGGTTCAATGTAAACAAATCTCCTATAGTCTTCAGGTTCCCTTTTGTTTTCTTCTTCAGATCTTTCTGCAAACTCATCAACTGTCACATGTGCACTTTCTATGACTTTGTGAGTAGACAGATTCAAACATCTATATGATTTAGTTTTGCAAGAATATCCCAAAAATATTCTTTCATCACCCTTTACATCAAATTTACCTTTTCTAGATTCTTTCAAAATGTAACATTTTCTTCCAAATACTTTTAGGTAACTTACATTGGATTTGTAGCCATACCATAACTCACAGGAGGTCTTGAATGAGTCCTTCTTCAACTATACTCAGTTCAAGGTATGAACTACAGTGCTAATAGCTTCCTTCTAGTATTTGATAGCAATGCTTTTCTTAATCATTAAGGTTCTTGCATAGTCCATGATAGATCCGTTCCTTCTTTTAGCTATTCCATTTTGTTCAGGAGTTCTTGGTGCTGAAACCTGTCTTTTGATTCCCCTTTCAATGCAAAAGTTATTGAATTCATGTGAAATAAATTCACCACCTCTGTCAAACTTTAAACATTTCAGTCTTTTGCTTGTTTCCTTTTCCACTCTGGCCAAATACTTTGAATTTTTCAAATGCTTCTAATTTCTCTCTTAGGCACATGATAGTCATCATTCTTGAATAATCATCAACAAAAAGAATAATTTTTTTTTCACCAGTATAACTTTCAATGCCAATAGGTCCACATAAATCAATATGTACAATTTCTAAAATTTCTTCAAACTAATAGTTCTTGCTTTTAAAGCTAGTCTTTCCCATTTTACCAATTTGGCAATTCTTGCATAGACCAACCTTAGGTTTCTTTATGTTAGGAATGCCTCTTACTTTCTTGAATTTAATTATTTTTACCAAGTTGTCAAAGTTTACATAACATAACCTCCTATGCCATAACCAACTCTCTTCAACTTGAGCAATAAAACATGAACATTCACCAAGTTCAAGATAAAACAAGTTACCTTTAGTTTGGGTGCCTGATCCAATCCACTTTTCTTTGCCATCTAGCAGTCTTTCTTTTCCATGCATAAATTCTACTTTGAATCCATTATTGAGTAGCTGTGCCACACTTAGTAGATTGTGCTTTAGTCCTTCTATCCAATATGCATTATCACATATAAGTTCCTTTATTAGTGAGATTCTTCCTTTTCCTCTTATACAACAAGGTTAATTGTTACCAAATCTTACACTGCCACCATCATAGTCTTCAGAGTGTTCACACTTAGTTTTATCACCAGTCATGTGATGAGAACAATCACTATCTATAATCCATGTATCATTTTTGCTCACATGAGAAATGAGTGCCATTTCTTTGTCACTATCAGATTCATCCTTTACAGCTATGTAAACAATTTCATCTTATTCTTCATCATCAGAATCATTAGAATCTTTAGCCATGAAACATGTTTTCTTACCTTTGTCCTTGAATGATTTGAAGTCTTTCTTGCCATTGCACTTGTGACCCTTTTTCTCATCCTTATTTTGTCTATTTAGGTACCTTGCAGCAATATGTCCAATTTCTTCACAAGAAAAATAGATTAGAGGAACCTTAGCCTTGTATTTTCCTTTGTCTCTTGAATATTTTCTTGCTAGCAAAGCTTCAACCACCTCAAGATCACTGTCTAAACTTTGTTTTGATTCTTCATCACTATTTGATTCAGGATCCTTTAACTTTTTGCCTTTTTTTTTTTTAGTGAAAGCTTAGCTTCAAATGCTGATTCAATAGTCTTGGCAGTTGGAACATAATTATCATAGTTGTCTAGCTCAAATGTAGTCAATCTTCCAACTATGGCCTCTAAATTTATCTTATGATTTGCTTCACATCTTCTTTCTTTAACTGTAGAGACTCTGATTGCATAAATGGGAAGTAGAGTTCTAAGAACTCTACTTATAATTGTCTCCTCCTTGATATCTCCTCTAGATGCCTTGATTGCACTAACACATGCTTTAACTCTTTCAACATATTTTGCAACATTTTCATCCTCTCTCATCCTCATTTGATCAAATTATCCTCTCAAACTTTTTGCTTTGGCTCTTCTCACATTATCATCTCCTCCATAGATTTATTTTAGCTTGTTCCACATTTCAAAGGTCATTTTGCAATCCTTGATGTCATCAAATTCTTCATAACTCAGAGCAGATGCTATATCTATTATCATGTTGTTGTGGGTCTTTTTTTTAGCAATATCATTGACAGATAATGTACCAGCAAGTTTTGCATATTTTTTATCAAGGTACTTCAATCTTGTATCACCAATAGAAGCTAGATGAAGTCTCATCAACCCTTTCCATGCTGAGAAGTTGTCCCTGTTAAGTCTTGTAATTTCCTTGTTATAAGATATCTTGACCTTTGGCTTAGATCCTTGAAATCTTGTCTTGTGAGCACCAAAAGCTCTGATACCAATTGTTGGAATTATAGATGGAGTAATTGAGGGGGGGGGGGGGGGGGGGGGTGGGGTGAATCAGTTACCACAAAAAAAAATCCACAGATCCCTTAGATGTTTAAATAGCTAGTTATTGTTGATACTCGGTAAACACCATAAAAATGTTGTAACTCGATAGATTAATTGATTATTGATCATCTAGCATTCATAATTATTAATATGCATCCAAAGGTTAAATAAAATGAACACAAGAGACACTAGATTTAAAATGGAAACCCAATATGGGAAAAACCACCAAGTAATTAGCTACAATTTTTTCACTCTTCTGAAGTGAGCCCTGTTAGGAGCCAACCTTGTTAAAGGTCACAATACACACTGTTAGGTGTGACCCTGTTAGAGGATTAAATCACCTTGTTAGGAGTGGCCTTTCTAGAGGTCTTTAGAACAATTCAACTGAACTATCACCTTGTTAGAGAATTTACAAAATGGCTGTTAAACCAACTTTGTTAAGAGATTTAAAATCACCGCTACAATGGTTAGAAAGTAACAATAAATTGACTTGAATAAGATGCAACTAAATTTTCTGATAATAGATCTCCATTCTACACTATTAGATCCTTCTTGATCAAATATAACTTTGCTACTCCTCAACGATCTCTAGTCATCCTTCAAAATTCACTCTTAGTCCTTGTTCTCATTCACACACACACACACACACTTAGAATTCGCAACTTGACCTCTTGTTTATACCATTAAAATTATCAAGTTGGCTCATTCACATGTTACATTTACCAATAAACTATACATTAGTCAGCTACAAATATTACTTTAAACAAATAGACATTATTTCATGAATCAATGAAATTCTTCATTGGCCGACCTTGCTCGGTAAATACTGCTTCCCAAAATAATTTCTTGAGTTAATTGACTTAACTCAGTTAACACTGCAAAATTTGCAAAATCCTTCATCTACCGAGTAGACTTGATAAGAACTAGATTTCCTTCACTGTCCATGAAAACTTGGTTAGAATTATTTCCTACACTATTTTCTCTTGATGACCCAGTGAGCTTGGTAACGACTAAATTTCCTTTGCTAAACCTTGAAAGCTTGGTAGTAACTGCCTGTGCAAGGTAAAGTCTAAGAATGCTTGGTAGACACTGTAAACCTTCTTTGCTAACCTTTTGAACTCGGTAAACTTTATCTTTTTCTTTGCTAACCATCTGCACTTGGTAGACTCTGTCTTTTACCTTGCTGACCAACTAAGCTTCGTAAACTCTGTCTAATGACTAATATGACTGTATACACTAAAAATTGTCCTAAATGACTTTATTAATATAATTAGTACTAGTCACATTACTCTACTTATTTAATTAAAGTATTTTAATTAAATAAGTTCATTTTTGTCTAAGTATTTAAATTTAATTTAAATACTTCCTAGCTCTAATGTGTTAATTTTAATTAATACATGATTCTCCACATATACCTTTTTTATATAAATTTTATTTATTTAAAATCCTCCATATTCCCATTAATTCTTCTAGACCTCGATTAAATTAAATTTCATTTAAATTAATCTTTATTCGAACTGCCTAGAAGTATGTGCATTCATATGAGTTGTCATCACATCTTTTAAGCACATGTCTACAACTTGAGAATTTTCTACACACACATGTCATCTCATCAGTCTTATCTATCTATTTAGAATGTGAGATAAGGTGCTTAGTTGTCAATTCTTATCCTTATCTCATGTGCTTAGTTGTTAATCCTTATCCTTATCTCCTAGTGGTTTCTAAGCACATTCTAGATTCTTCCTCCATCCACTTTAAATAGATGCCTTGTCTCAAGCTTTCCATACACACAGAGACGAGAGGCCAAAGAGACGAAGAGAACCCCGGCTGGGTTAGGAGTCATTAGAGGTCCATTATAATTTCTTATCATTGCATCATCATTCAGTCATTTTGATTTTTCATATCATCTAGGCTAGGTACATATTTCATCATTCCATTTGCATTCACACATCCAAGAGATTCATCCATTGTTGTGTTCCTAAGAGCATACCGAACATTTTCTCCATTGCTATGTTCATAGTTTGAGGTTTTGCATAATCTTGGTTACAATTTTATGCAACACATTTTTGGCACGCCCGGTGGGACCCACTTTGCGGGTTCAAATTTGTTCAAAGCTAAGGTTGGAGGCTCGTGGTTGGAGAATAACTTGCGTAGGGAGCATCAAATCAAGCCATGAGGTTCGTCACCATCTTTGAAGCGCATGAGGTGAGTACCCTATATTTTGCTCTTCTTTTTTGAAAAAAAAAGGTATAGGGGTTTCGGGTAGGTTTTCTTCATTTTTTTTATGCCATTTAGGTTATTAAAAATAAATAAATAAATAAATAAATTAGGAGGGTTTTGTTTATTAAAAATATAAATTTAAAAAAAAAATAAAAAAAAATAAAAAAAAATTCTTTAAAGCCAGAGCCGCCGCCGTCGGCGGCTCCCTCTTTTTTCTAGCCCGAGTCGACTCCATCGGCGGCTCCCCCTACTTTCAGCGGCGGCGGCGCCGCTCCAGCGGCTCCCCACCTTCCGGCGGTGCCGCCGCCCTAGCCACTCTCTCTTCTGCCACCCAGCGGCCGCCTCCAGCAGCTCGCTGGCCACTGCCACCGGCAGCGTCGCCATAGAGCCGTTGCAGCTCCTCGTCGCCTGCGAGCCACCTCGGTGCCGCTCTCCCGAGTTCCTCTGCTGGCGTTTAAACCACCGACATCTGCACTCTGCCCATTCTGCAACCTGCTTCGCCCAGTTCTTTCTCCAGCCCAGCGCTGCCGCCTCCACCAGCGGCTTCTTCCCGGCGCCGCCGCCTCTGTCAGTGCTTTAGCTCCCATTCTACACTCTCTGCTGCCAACCTTACTTTCGTGCCCCTCGCGGCCGATCACGCCGCTCCGCCCCCTCCGACTGCTGGACCCCGCGATGCTATTCTTCCATCCCGTGGCCCTGCTTTCTCCCGTGGCCGCGGCCTGTTGGTGCCGCCCCCGCTTTTGCCCGCAGTCGCCTGCCGCCGCCGGCACCTGAACCACCCGCGGCTAACCCACATCCTCCACCGAGTTCTTCTCCATGTCAATCACTGGCACATTCAGCTTGTAATTGTTCACCTCCTCCTCCAGCTTGCTTTAAAAAAAAAAAAAAAAAAAAATAATAATAATAATAATAATTTAAAAAAAAAAAAAAAAAAAAAAAAACTAAAAAAAATAAAAATAAAAAATAAAATAATTAAAAATAAAAAATTTTTAATTTTTGCTTTTGTATTTCCTTTACTTTTACTTTAGAATTAAAATTATTTTGTGCATTTAGATTTTTTTTATTCCTTTTAGCCAAAACATTCAAAAAACTAATTTTTTTTTGCTTTTCGTGTCCCTGATTTTTGCAACATTGAACGAACATTTAATATTTTAATCACGTGTGTCTGCAATTAGATTAGAAAACTTAAAATTTCTTTGGTAACGAACAAGTGTCTTTTAAACCTAAGTCCACTTACATATTCTCTCCCCTCGTGCCTTTGGGTGACCTTGGGTGCACAAGAAATAAGTGGACTTGTTTTTTATGTTTCTAGGAGGCCTGCTTGGAGATTTCATCACCCCTTGGGATGACCTCAACTCCAGCGTTCTGGCAGAGTCTAAAAATTGGGAGGTGAATTGAAAGACACCTCTCTTGGAAGTGTAAATATTGTCACTCTTGGCTAAGCCCCAAAGAACTTTATACCTTTGGGAAGTGAAGGAGGAGATTGGGTTACCGTTTCCCCCTGGCTGTGTGGCAGTATTTCCTTTCATCTATAGAATTGGGCCTCACGTACCTTGTGTATATCGAGGATGCCCCCTAGTTGAGCCTTGTACAGCCTCATTTAACCTTATAGGATTGTTGGTGTGTTTGACGTGTTTGAAGCACATTTGCATTGTACATATTTCATTATTCACTTTTGCATCTTAAACCTAAAAATTCAAAAAAAATAAAATCATAAAAGTTCAAAAATCCAAAAAAATCAAAAACATTTCAGAAACACAAAAAACACCTCTTCTTAATCATCATTCCAAATCATTTCACGTAACATATTTCTTCCATCTAAGACACCGTTCCCTCTTACATATCTTACCTTCATCATTCAAAACATTGCTTGACATCTTCATCTTCTTCATTTATTCAAATCATTTCCTTGTCATTTAATCACATTCCTAATCATCATCCTAGTCATGATTCATCATTATTCATACTCAATTTCCCTATTCAAGCTCATCATGCATTCTTAATTTGATCCTTCAAATCAGCATTCTTCTAATCCAATCCCTTGTCAAATTCAGTCATCCAAGTCATAATCAATCTCTCAAAAACTTCATTCACGTCTTCTTCTATTTCAATCTGACATCACATATTCTACTTCGGACATAGGAGCATTGTCTTATCATTGGACTGTCATTCAAATCACACATTCACTTTGTTTGCACTATCATAGGGTTCTTATCAAATCAAATCGAACCCTCATCCAATCCAAATCCAAACCAAATCAATATCAAATCAATTCAAATTCAATCAAATCGAATCATATCAAGTGCAATCAATTTCAAATCAAATCAAATCGAAGTCCAATCAACACAAAGCTCCTAATTCCAAGTTCATATTCCCTCTTCAAATCTTTTCATCTTGCATCCATGGATTCAAATCCGCTTCTTTCAATGATTGACAATATTGCACGACAACATGGTCTTGTATTTCCTCCATATCAAATTCCTTCTCAACACTTCAATTCTAATCTATCTCATGTTCATCATTCTCCTACCTTTGACAAGGGAAATCCATTTCCTTATCTTTCATCTATAGACAATTCCATCCATAGCCAATATAAATCCTCCGTCATAAATGACCTCGCCATAGAAATTGAGAAACTAAAGAAAACACTCTTGGACAAACTAAGTCCGCAGGAAAAGGTCATTTTCTTTGCTATGTGTCCTTCATTTTCTAGCTCTCATATCCCTCCATACAATTCCATTCATGGCCTACACAATGCCTCAGACGTAAATACCCTTGCCAAAAAAATAGAGGAAATGAAGAATTGTCTCTCATATCTCAAAGGCATTAGTTCTCATATCCCATCCAATCCTAATCCTCCATGTAATCCCCCTTGCTATGAACCTAATCCAAATCCTTTATCCATAATTCCACCTCCACAAAATCCTAATCCTATAATAACATCATCCCCTAATCCTCCAACAACATCATCTCCTAAGCCTCCAACAATGTCATCTCCACCTCGTCAGGGGTATTTCACATCACTTTTGGCTAGATTGAAAATTCAGCATAATGTGAGCCAATCACCTAAAGCCACACCTTTAGTTTTGTCTCAAGACCTTCCTTCAAAGCATGATGTTTCTCCTCTAGATTTGAGCACTTCTCCATCCCATCATTCCACTATCCCTCAAGATTTATCCATCCCTCCTAGTCCATCTTCTAATTCCCCTCCTAATCAAGATCAAGACATTACACCTACCACACACATTACCGATTCCATTCCATCTCTAGCATTACCATCCATAGATATTCCCCTTCATGAAAAAGTTTCTTCCACTCCATTCACTAATACTCCTCCATGTCAAGATCAAATTACTCCATCTCATGATTCCATTTCCTCCACGGCCACATATGATGATCCACTTACCATGTTATATGATCTTCTTTCACCACATGATTCCATTCCTTCCTTGTCCTCATATGATTCTAGTCCATTTCATGATCCACTCCTTGAGCTATATGATATTCTTTCATGTCAAGATCAAAGTACTCCATCTCATAGTTCCACTCCCTCCATTCCATCTCATGAACTTATTCCATCTCACAATCCACTCGTTCCACTCAATGATCCTCTTCCAAGTCAAGATCAATGCAACCCTTCATCCATATTTCATGATCCTTCTCCATCTCATGATCCTATTATTCCTCATGATCCCCCTCATAACCCTACTCCTTCACATGATCCTATTACACCTATCCAATCTCCTCACGAACCCCATACACCTAGACTCGCATCTTGCATTGTGAATACTAAGTATCCCCTTAAAAAAATAATTCCTCAAGATGTTGGTACACCTTCCACTTTTTCCAATTCCAAGACTCTTCCTTCCACACCTAAAACTCCTCCTTCTTCATCTTCCAAGTCCATTTTAGGTCCTTATAGTCCATCCATTCTAGGTTCTTATAGTCCATCCATTCTAGGTCCTTATGTTCCATCTTCAAACTCTTCTTCCCTTCCTTCCATATTAGGTTCTTATATACATCCTCCCACCTTATCCACGTTTTCCAAATTATCCCCTCATAAAGATCAACAAAAGTGCACATCCTTGAATTCCTCCCAATGTTCACCTTCCATATGTCCTCCATCTTATTTACCTTCATGCACCCATACCATGGAAAATGGAAGCAAATTGGATGCCAAAGAAAAAGAAAACAAAGTCACGAATCCACAAAAGCGCAAGGATCAACATGTCCCATCTAAGCGACATGTCCAAGAAAAGAAAAATCAGATCCAAAATGCAATAAAAAAGCCACAAAGGCTAAAAATCAAAAGTACAAAAGTTATGTGGATACCAAAGTTACTTAATGTAGCAATGGATTTCAAAGAAAAATTCCAAATGACATCCAATGCTAATCCAAAGGCCTCCCTCCTTCATAAATTCTCCCAACCTCCATTTTCTAAATCTATTTTGGGTCCTTATACAACCAAATCCACCATCCCAACTCTATCATCTCCTTCATCCATTTTGGGTCCCTATATCCCAAAATTCCAACTTTCTCCTATACATCCTTCACAATTTACTCCTTTCCACCACCCTTCAAGGTGTGTGCCAATGAAGATCTTTCCACTTCCTTCACAAGTCTTCCAATCTAGTGTCCATCAACCATGTCTTCCTCCTACCTACTCAACTCCCTTAATCCAAACTTTTTCATAGGTCATTGTCGTCTATTCCCCAATTCACTTTAGCATTCTTTTCCTTACCCTATCAACATCTACGAGAAAATGCCAACAATTCCTTGAAAAAAATAAAAATAATAATAAACAAATATCAAGGGATACATTCATATACCTAGATGCTTGAGTCCTCCCTTCATTTTCCTACTATATATCCATTGTCTTCCACTTTCACTTACCTATCCATTAACTTCCCTTTTTCCACTTGCACTCTACACTAGGGGCAAGTTCCATCCATATTGTTCTTCCTTACCTATCTTCTATATTCCATCTATCGTCCATTGTCATTCCCATCTTTGATCTTGACTTACACTTTCCATATCCCTTCCGCATTATCCACATGTCTTTATACTTTTCCCATAATTCTTACATATATTTGATCTTGACATCCCTATCCTATAGTCCTTGTCATGTTCATTTTCATTTTTCCATTATCCATACATTATCCTATATACTTCCTACATTTCTTCCATATGTTTGATCTTGACATGTTATCCCTATCTTGCATTCCATAGTCCTTGTCACGTTCATGTTCCTCCATCCATTTTCCATCCATATGCATACATATTCCTATCCTCTTTTCATGTTCATTCATATCTTTTCCATCCATAATCTTATGCACGTCTATCCTTCTTCCATATACCCTTGATCTTGGTTATCCCTTTTATTTCATCCACTTCTTATCACACATTTCCTTCATATCCTTCATATCATTATCCCTTTTCCATCCATATCCTTCATATAATTATCCCTCCTCCATATCCTTCGTATCCTTATCCCTTTTTCATGCTTTCCTTCATTTCACTTTCATACCCATGCTCATAATTAATACTAGAGGCACAACAGCAAAAATGCTCATACATGCTTAAGAAGAGCACATACCTTTTCTTCCTCCATATGTGAGCTTTCACACCATCCGTCCATTTTCATGCAATCCTTCCTCACTATTATTTCCTTCCATTTTCATATCCTTGGAATGGGGCATTGATGATCACTCCTTTGAAATATGGTTCTTAGTTCCCCATTATCTGACACTATATCCGTTGGTCATCCATATTATTCCTCCATTCATATATCTACCCAACCTTCCTATCCATTTACAAATACCGTGGCTCTACCTTGTCATTGGTCTCAATCCATTCTATTCATTTCTATTCACTTCTATTCATTCATTCATATCAAATTCAATCCAAATCTTTCACATTCATTCATGTCTATCTCCCAATCTATTCAATCAATTCATTTATCCTCTAATTTCATCATATTCTCTTCTTTTAATCACTTCATTCACATCATTTCCATAATCAATTCCTTCATTCTATTTGCATCTACCTTGATCAAATTTCTAGTCTTCCATTCAACACATTTTCCTCTAACAGAATATTTATTATTTTCATTCCTTCCATTCCATTCCAATTCAATTCATCCATTATCTTATCTTATCTTATCCATATTCTCACCACACCGAGCTTCCATCCATAAAACCACTCTCATCAAATAGTGATTGCAAACAAGCTTACACAAATTCACATTTAGACTCAATGATTTGAGAACATCATTCCTTTTACTGTCATTGCCAGCAACCCATCACACATATCTCATTTCAATTCAATCAATCAATCAAATTTTTTCCTTACAGGATGAATCCTTCCTACACAGGCTTAACAAAATTAATACATTTATCAGGTTCATGGCAAGCATGGTGAATTGAATGACTACTTAGTCATAATGTCTTTTTGTTAATTTTATCTTGGTGAGTCAGTGATAGTCTTCCCCAGTGTGCCTCGATCTTCCATATCCTGGTATCATTGGAATGACTTATCCTGATTACACCTATTATTTTTCAATATGATCTATTTTCAAGATTCTTTAGCATATCTATGTGAGTTTCAAGTTATGTTAATGCATTGCTCATTGGGGGCAACAAGTTAGCACACTTTCCACCAAGCTCCTTAAAAAGACTTTGGGTGTGCCCAGACCTCTCCAGTGCGTATATGTCATTTGTTCCCTCATGACTCTGAAACCTACATCCATTGTGTTAAGAGTCTAATACACGCAAAGGAATCTTGTCATCTATGCTTCTATAGCATTTGGTGCATAACTCCTCTTGCAATATTAAAATAAGGTTTGCTCTCCATATGAACACAATTGAATCTCTTGCATTCATGTAGTTAAGTTGCATTTAGATTATCATTTTCCATCATCCTATTTTTCTTCTTTCCTTCCCTTCTTTCCGTTCCAAGACCTTTTCACGAAAATTGCCCAAATTTGTATTTCTTGCACAATTTTCGTGAGGGGGCATCCTCAATTCTCCTTTCTTCTCTGGGGTAACCTGTATTTTCTTTGATATGATGCTGTGCCGACATCACATCAAAGAGGGGCAAAATGTATACACTAAAAATTGTCCTAAATGAATTTATTAATCTAATTAGTACTAGTCACATTCCTCTACTTATTTAATTAAAGTATTTTAATTAAAAAAGTTCATTTTTTTCTAAGTATTTAAATTTAATTTAAATACTTCCTAGCTCTACTGTGTTAATTTTAATTAGCACATGATTCTCCACATATGCCTTTTTAAAATAAATTTTATTTATTTAAAATCTTCCATATTCCCATTAATTCTTCTAGACCTTGATTAAATTAAATTTCATTTAATTTAATCTTTATTCGAACCATCTAGAAGTATGTGCATTCATATGAGTCATCATCACATCTTTTAAGCACATGTTGTCTACAACTTGAGAATATTCTACACACACATGCCATCTCATCAGTCTTATCTATCTATCTAGAATGTGAGATAAGGTGCTTAGTTGTCAATTCTTATCCTTATCTCATGTGCTTAGTTGTTAATCCTTATCCTTATCTCCTAGTGGTTTCTAAGCACATTCTAGATGCTTCCTCCATCCACTTTAAATAGATGCCTTGTCTCAAGCTTTCCATACACACAGAGACGAGAGGCCAAAGAGACGAAGAGAACTCCGGCTGGGTTAGGAGTCATTAGAGGTCCATTAGAATTTCTTATCATTGCATCATCATTCTGTCATTCTAATTTTTCATATCATCTAGGCTAGGTACATATTTCATCATTCCATTTGCATTCACACATCCAAGAGATTCATCCATTGTTGTGTTCCTAAGAGCATACCGAACATTTTCTCCATTGCTATGTTCATAGTTTGAGGTTTTGCATAATCTTGGTTACAATTTTATGCAACACAATGACATTTGTGTAACATCAAGGACAACACACAATTGAACAATTGTATCCAACAGAGAGTTCTAATGCTATAGGAGGATCTGGTATTTCAATTATAAGAGGTGGTTTAGGCACTGGTAAAGTCATACCAAATCTCAAGTGTATATCTGCAACACTTAGAGCATAAGCAGGATACTATTGAGCATCAACACTATACATGGGCTACTATGGCTATTGGCTATTTGGGTTTTGTTGAGGTTGTATAGGTAACTGTGTTTTCTTTTGAGGTCCAGGATTTGCGAGTGGTGGCATTAGAGCAGGTTATTAAACTAGAGGTGGTAATTATGGAGCACCAACATTTTGGTTAGGCCATTTTTGAGATCCCCTCCATTGGTTGTTAGACTACCAATTCCTTTGGGGTGGTTGCCATTAGTTTTGCTAGTCTTACCAATAGTTCTATTGGTTCTGCTATTGGTTACTCTATTGGTTAGGCCAAGGTGGTTAGGAATTTTGAGGCCATTGGGATTGTTGTGGGTTGTTTTGCCCAACATTGTCCCAATTAGGTTGATTTTATGGAGGACGTTGGGAATTATGGTTTTTCCATTGATTACCATATGAATTTGAATTTTTCAAAGGGTCCTGAGGCATACCTTGACATTGAGTGCATGGTCAATTTTGAGCAACAAAGAATACTTGCTCATCATCTCCATCTATCTCGATGTACTCAGTTGGAAGATGTTGGTTCTCCATGCTTGCAAACAGTTTACATTGAAAATCCTTCTTTTGCTTTTAGCAACAAGGACAATATTTAGCTAGTTGTAACTTAGTTTTTGCATACTTCTTTGCAGACATTATATCAAGATGGGTAGCGAAATAATTGATGATGTCTTGTTTGAAATCTGCCAATAGGTTAGATATCTCAAGCTTTGAAATGCCTTAACTAATTCCTTTAGTGACTGTGGAACAAGATTCTTGGCCTTTCTTCATGGTTGGCCTTTAATAATTTTGACATATCTTCTTGAGGTCTTCCTAGCAAGCTTGATATACATCAACACCAACCATCAGGTCTAGTGCTTCTAAATAGTCATCATTTACACCTCTTAGAAAAACTAGCTTTTGTGAATCCTCAGACAACACATGCTGAGGGTTCTTCTGCGGTGTATATAGAAAACATGAGACATAGTCTTCCAATGTTTCTTCCTCCTTCTGGGATATCTTGAAGACATCATCTCCTCTTGAACTAGATGCTTTGCAATACTCTTTGTAATTATATAAAAATATAGTTTGCATCTCATCCCAACTTCTTGCTATATTGGCTTCTAAGCCCATGAACCATCATAGAGCTGATTCTTTCAATGTTGTTGGAAACAATTTAAGCTTATGGGCATCAATGTTGTAGTTAAAACTAAGACAAAATATGTCAAATTCAAACAAGAAAGTATTAGGGTCTTTGGTTGCAAGGCCATAGAACTTTGGAAGGACAGGTACAAGTATATTCTTCAGATTATCAATATTTACAAGGCTTGGGAGAGAAAATGGAAAAGTAGGTTGTGCCATGACTAGAGGTATTAGATTATGAGGTTACTGCTGAAAAGGGACATTGGGTATTGGATAATTAATAATTGGTGGGTTCAGAGTAGTGTTATCAAGAAAACTAGCCAATACTTCAGTGAAAGGTTGAAGACCAGTTATATCTATTGGCTCAACTCTTGATGATGATGCTGTGCGAAAAATAGGACTTGTGTCTTCAAAAGGTAACTCAACTTCTTCTTCTTCAATTTCTTTTTTCAAATTAACATACTCTTGTGGAAGGAATCTGCCATATTCATCTCATTGTCTTCCTCTTCGATGCATGTAATTAAAATTTTCACACTAGTGAAGGAAACTTCAAACTGGAGATTTCTAAAAAAAATTTATATAGGAACTATGACTCAAAAATGCTCCTAGCTTAACACCGTCATCGACAATGGTGCCAAAAATGACTCACCTCACAATAGGTGTATCATAGTCATGCTCTAGGCTATGCTTAGGAATAATGTATTCAAACTAAAGAATAGTTTGCCCACTATGAGGTGCATTTAATCTTGTCAACCTAGGGACATATACTTGAAATGGTCAGCACAGTATGTGCACTAGGTCTCTTAATGAGTCACTCAGCTTAGGCTATAGGAAAGTAGAATGTAAGGAAAAGAACTTACACTATTTTTGTAGGAAAATAACACACTTAACTCTATGAATACTAGAAATACAATGAAAAGATAACAAATATTCCAACTTGGTTCATCCATTATAACTGTTCTCACATATGCTGCAGGAACATTCATAAAGTGCGATGCTACAGGAAGGAACTTCCAACTTCTACTTACAATACTAAGAATGCTTGGAAATAAATATATTCTATCCCAATCTAATCCACCTTCCAAGTGGCCCCCCTTGGTTGGCTTCACTAAACTACTAACACAAGATAGAAGACAAGAACTATTTCATTAGATTTCAAAAATTCATTACATAACATAGAACTGTAAAAACACAACTGTAAAAGTCAACAGTCCATTCTAATAAACTCTTTCTTCTAACTCGATAAAAATTAACACACTAGGGTTGATTCCTATATTTATAGGAGATCAAAATTTATTCCATAACAGAAAAGTAAATGACCTAGCTTTAAATCTACAAGAGAGAAAGAAAGAAATAACAACTCAAGGTAGGAAGAAGAAAAAATGGCTTAAGGTGGGAAGAAGAAATTATGGCTTAAGGTGGGAACAATAAATTCTAAACATCTACTCACCATGGAATAAATTTAGAGTCTTCATAGCTCCTCCTTATTCACTACCATGTCTTTTGGAATTGTTACAACTTTCCTCCACCGTGGCTGCTCCTTAGTGTTCTCTTCTCCTTGAATGCTGTTGGCGCTCATCTTTCAAATTCTTCCAATCATCTTTCAGTCTACATTAACAAGTTAGTTACAATACAAAGAGATGTTCACAAATAAACATTTATCAAATTAAATTCAAATATAAGAACATACATTTTGATAACTATATGAAATACTACACAATATTTATAATACTAGCAAAAAGGTGGTATAGTTTCTACCCATAGGTTTATCATAGGTTTGGTAAAAATAGGTCCACAAATATTTTGGCAAAGATAAAATAGAGTATCAACAAAGTATCTTAAAACTATTATGAAATAAAGCCAATATTTGGTCTTATTAGTTAGAATCTCCTAATAGGGATTCAAAGTCTCCTAATAGGGGCTGATATGTACTAAGTGCATTTCATTGACTTCTAATCGGGTCCATCCTTTCACAATAAACTTTTATATTAGTACATCATTTTGTGGTTACCATCCCCACCAGGGTTTCCCCTTTGATCAAGGCTTTCACTAGTTAATAGATATGGTGTTATTATGTATGGTTATCTTTCCATGCTTGTTGCGTCTACTATTTACATGTTTTAGAATTAATAAAGGTATTGTTGTGAGTTTTTTTAATTGTTTAACTGATTCACCCCCCACCCTTTAGTTATCTTGGCAAACTTTACACTTTAACACGTACATCAACAAAACCTTGGAATAGTTTTTTGACAAGCTTTTTCTTTTAGTATATATAGAAGAAGGCTTCATTTTTACTTGGAAAGTAACTAATTCACATATACTTATCATGTGTGTGTAAATGGGCTTAGCCCACTTGTTGTTGCAATAATGATGGTAGAAATAAAGTTGTCAAAGCTCATTAATAGATATTTTATTTTAAAAAATTAGTAATTGAATCTATGCAAGATATGGACAAGATGAATCAACCATTGATGAGTGTTTACTATATTATCAGGGATTCTTTTATCAAGGAAAATGTAAAAGATGGTATGAGAAAAGCTTAGAATTATGATACTAATTGAGCTATGCAAGATATGGACAAGATGAATCACATGTATTGATGAGTATTTATAGGTGTACTTCACCGATTCTATTAGATCAAGGAAATTGAAAAAGAGCAGTATGAGGAAACCTTAGACTTATGATAGTACAATTATGGTTGCTAAAAAAAAACTGTCATTTGTCAAAACAATTTCTTTTATTTCCTCTTGAAGCCTCAAAGGAACATGTTGTTAGTATACTTTGAAAAAGGCCTTTCTTTTGCTACTTGCACAACCACCTTTGAGCAATAAAGCCTTCTTCCATTAGTTACCTAACTACTTGAATCATAGTACATGACCATTGTACAAAAATAATCTTTAAGGCATTCCCACTTACATGTCATTTTGTTAAGAGGGTTTATATGTTGATAATCATTTCCCAACCGCTCAAAATGTTGAATAACATTTCTATTATTGATCCACACTTGTTGAGTAGTTTCAATATTCTGTGCATTTTTGGCGCATCCTTTGGATATATTTTTAGCGCTGAGTAAGTGGAATCTAGTAAGACAAGTGTAATTGGAGGGATCTCCGTCTAATTTGCAGCTTCTATTGATGCCACACTCTCTGTATTGTTCACATATATTTCCCATCATTTTTTTAATTGCTGATAGAAAAGTGAAAAATATCATAAAAGGGGTTTAGGAGTGGCAACCATAGTTGTATGATGAGTGGTAATGGCCTTGTATTGCCCTTTCTAGACCTTTTTAGGACATCACATTGGGGGAACAACCATAGTGCCATCTTGAATTATATGCAAAGTATGTATACTTATAGTTTTTATTTATTTTTAAAATTTAACATTTTCTCTTAAAATGGTATGATTAATAGTTAAACAAATTATTGATTCCATTCTTTGTGTAGTCTAAGTATTAACTATTTTGAAAGTTATAAATCAAGATGTTTTATATTTTCAATTTTAGTAATTAAATAACAGAAATATATAAACACTTCTCTGACATATAGTAAATAATTATTGAAATATTTTAAATTTTACATAATTATTTTTGGATACATATAGAAGTTAATTTAAATAATTTATAAATTATTTTTATGTCAATTAATCTTTGAAAAATATGATATGTAGATTGTATGTTTATGATATATAGATTGTAGGTCAAAATAGAAATGATGCAAACCTATTATCTGCCTTGCCTCAAAAACCCAAAAGCATCCAGAAAGAATTTTTGATGGAAAATTGTGTAGTAGATAAAAATTATCCTTAAATTTTTTTTGTATGCATATAGTTCAAAGATTAAAGGGCATAATACCTAGAAATTATCCTTAAAAACTTAAATAGTTTAGAAAGTTGAATTAATTTTTCTAGGTCAACTTGCTGCATTTGCATTAATTTATTATAAGAGATATTGGATATCACTTGAAATAATTTATATTACATTGTTGAAAATTTTGACTGGGAGTAAGATTGATATTCATTTAAAAAGAAAACCATTGGACAAAATAGAAAATGTAGATGAGTACAAACTAAATGTTACTTCCATGTGCGATGTCAAAACCCAAGTCATATTAGTTTATTCATTATTTTGTTTATTTAAAAGACTATTCAAACACTTCTTTAGCTCTCGATTTATCTTCTATTTATTTTAATAAATTTATGTAATTAGATATGTAGAATATTATAAGAGATGAGATTTTGTAAAAAAAAGGGTTTGAATATGAGTGAAACCACAGGCCAAC
Organism: Cupressus sempervirens; assembly: GCA_028749045.1. Lineage (NCBI taxonomy): Eukaryota > Viridiplantae > Streptophyta > Pinopsida > Cupressales > Cupressaceae > Cupressus > Cupressus sempervirens. Next base: position 575,592,547 of record CM053784.1, on the reverse strand, counting down.
ACAAATCAATAGTAACAACCAAGGTCCCTTTTTGTGATTATAAACCTTGTTTTTTAAATTTATCTATAATCAAGAAACTAAGAGCAAAAAAGTTCCATCCTATTATAGAGGTAAAGGTGTGTGCATACTAGTCTAATCACTTAGAGTCCCAATGGGGAAGTATAGAAGAAAAAAAGGCAAATATATTACAAGAAATTCTAGAGGACAATTTTTTTAGGAGCACCCTATCTAGGCCTCTTTCTAAGCCACAAGGGTTCACTTTAGTGGTGAATTTTGCCTACCAACCAACGTTAGTTTGGAATTTTTTTTCTAAATATGTGGTGGTCACCCCAAGGCTACCAATAATAAGTCAAACCCTAAGGCCCATCACCACATGAGTTATCCCATCAGATTTCCTTTCGAAACAAAATAGCTAATCATAAATATTTTTTTCACATGGAAAATTAAACACATTCACCTATGATTTTCAAAGTGGAACTTCTTGGATAGCCTCAATCCTTGGTTTTAAAAAATGTTTTAGGAGAGGGACAAAATTTTCCCCCAAATATGCAGACACGTGTCACACACTAATTCAATTTTATCAACTATATTATGCATGGTCATATTGTTGGAAATATAGATGGAGTAACTGAGAGGTGGGGGGGGGGGGGGGGGGGGTGTGAATCAGTTACCACAAAAATAAATCCACAGATCCCTTAGATGTCTTAAAACTTAATTATTGTTGTTACTCAGTAGCCACACAAAAGAATGTTATAACTTGGTAGACTAATTGTGTATTAGCTTGTTACTAATCTATTCACAATTGTAAACATGCATGCAAAAGAAAATAACATGAACACAAGAGACACCAGATTTAACATGGAAACCCAATATGGGAAAAACCACCAAGTTACTAGCTACCAATTTTCACTCTTCTCAAGTGAGCCCTGTTAGGAGCCAACCATGTTAAAAGTTACAAAACACATTGTTAGGTGTGACCTAGTTAGAGGATTTAATCACCCTACTAGGAGTGGCCTTGCTAGAAGTCTTTAGAACAATTCAGTAGAACTATCCACCTTGTTAGAGGATTTACAAAATGGTTGTTAGACCAACTCTGTTAAGAGATTTAAGAATTACTGCTACAATGGTGAGAAAGTAACAATAAGTGACTTGAATGAGATGCAACTAAATTTTTCTAATACAGATCTCTACTCTACTTCAATTGACCCTTACTAATCAAATACAACTCTACTAATCCATAAGGGTATCTGATCCTTCTTCAAAATTTTCTCACACTTCCTCTTCACACAATCAACTCACTTGCATTCTTGCTCATTCATCCATCCATACATTCAAAATCACAACTTGACCTCTTATTTATACATTGCAAATTATCAAGTCGACTCATTTACAAGTTACATTTACCAATAAACAATACATCGATCAGCTACAAATATTACATGAAACAAATAAATATTATTTCCCAAAATAATAAAATCTTTCATTGGCCAACCTTGTTCGGTAAACACTACTCTAGAAAATGATTTCCAATGTTAACCAAGTGAAGCTTGGTAAACATTGCGAACCCTGCAAAATAATTTGGAGATTGAGTGAACTTAGTAAGAACTAACTTTCCTTCGCTGATCTTGTGAGCTCGGTAGAAACTGACTTCAGCCACATAAACCTTTAGTGCTCGAGTGAGCTTGGTAGAAACTATCTTCACATTGTAAACTCGAGAAATGCTGGGTAGACTCTATAATTCACTTTGCTAACCTTCTGAGCTTGGTAGACTTTGTCTTTTGCCTTGCTAACCAAATGAGCTTGGTAGACTCTAGTTGATAACTGATATGATATTTGTATAACATCAAAGACAACACACAATTGAATAATTGTATCCAACAATCTCCCTCTTTGGCATTGATGGCAACACAACATGTTATAGTAGAATAAAATTTGAAAACAAGTCTTTTTCTGATAGAATGTTTCTTCCTCTTACATTTGATTCCAAAAAATCCTCAAATACAGTAATCTCCCTCTATGAAGGAATTACATAGCTTCTTTTCAAACATCAAACTCTTCATAAATAGATTCAAATTTTAGAAAGATATGATAGTATACTCTCCCTCTTTGACAACACATGGCAAAGAAAACACAAACCAAATGAATAGCAATGTACCTTATGTAGTAATTCATATGCAATATTTCCATGATTATTCTACATCAACTGAAAGATCTTCAACTTGATACCTGTTGATGAATTAGTAAAACTTCATTTTAGTGAGCTTCAGATAGGGAAATGACCCCCAACTTACCTCTTAGATACAAAAATGCATCATTAAGTAAAGGCTTAGTGAATATGTCAGCAATTTGTTCTTTTGTATGGACATATTCCAATGTGATCTCCTTATCTTGTATCAATTCTCTGACAAAGTGATATTTTATTGCAATGTGCTTGATTTTTGAATGTATCACTAGATTTTTGGATATGTTGATTTCACTTGTATTGTCACAAAACATAACAATAAGTTCTTTGATTTCCTCCTTCATAACTTCCAATAATTGTTTGAACCAAACAATATTAGAATAGTTTATTGCTGCTGCAACATATTCTGCTTCTGCGGTGGATTGGGATGTACAATTTTGCTTTTTACTAGTCCAAGAAACCAACCTCTTTCCAAGAAAGAAAGCTCCTCCACTTGTACTCTTTCTGTCATCAATGTTTCCTGCCTAATCTACATCAGTAAACACTTCCAAATCTAGATTACCTCCAGATTTGTACCATAATCCATAATCTTTAGTGCCTTTCAAATATCTCATGATTCTTTTGATTGCCATCATGTGATATTCTCTTAGTTTTGCTGAAAATCTTGCTACAATACCAATTGCAAGGGCAATGTCTAGCCTTGTATGCACTAAATACTACAACTTTTCAATCATAGATCTATACAATGTCTAATCTACTTCCTTTGATTCATCATCTTTGGTAAGTTTCAATCCAGTACACATAGGAGTCTCAACTAGTTTGTAGTCTTCCATACCAAACTTTTTAAGTATCTCCTTGATGTATTTAGATTGAGTGATGTAGATGCCATTCTTATTCTTCTGAGTTTGAAGACCAAAAAAGAATTTTATTTCACCAAACTTTGACATCTCAAATTTCTTGTTCATTTGTTCTAAAAATTCTTTGCAAAGATCATCATTTCCCATCAACAAAGTATCATCAACAAATATTTCTGCCAAAACAATCTTATTATCAGGTCTTTCCTTGATACACAAGCTACTATTATCATTAGTTCTCTAAAAATCAATTTGAATAAGATAGTTATGCAATCTTTCATACCATGCTCTAGGGGCTTGTTTCAGACCATACAATTCTTTGTGTAATTTGTAGACTATATCTTTCTTGTTTGGATCAACAAAACCTTTAGTTTGCTCAATGTAAACTTCTTCATTGAGTATACCATTAAGAAATACTGACTTGACATCCATCTAATAAACTTTAAATCCTTTGTATGCAGCATATGCAAGTAAGGTCTTGACACCTTCCATTCTTGTAATAGGAGCAAAAGTCTCTCCATAGTCTATTCCTTCTTCTTGAGAGTATCCTTTACATACCGGTCTACCCTTGTTTCTTAACACCTTACCATCTTTATTCAACTTATTTCTGAATACCCACTTAGTTCCAATCACATTTTTTTCTTTAGGCCTGGGGTACAGGAGTCCATGTTTTGTTTTTCTCTATCTACTCTATCTTTTCATTCATAGCCTCAATCCAACTTTCATTTTCTAATTCATATTTGACACTTCTAGGTTCAAAATCAAGAAGTAAACAGTACCTTTCAACTTACTTCTTGTCATAGTACCTTCAAATTTGTCTCCAATGATATGATCTAGTGCATGATGTCTCCTGACATACTTGGCTAGTATAGCTTCCTTGCTTTTTGAATGCATTGCATTCTCATCCTCTTGCACTTCAACTTCAAGTTCTGGCTATTCTGTCTATTGCTCAGGTCCTTCAGACTTGGTAGGCATTGGCTCGGTAACATCTAAATGTGACCCAGTTTTGTTTAACTCGGTTTGAACTTCATGCAACTCAGTTACTGAAGACTTGGGAGTTGAAGATTTCTGATTGATAGGTGTATCTGGCACCGTATCATGTTCAATGAAAATAAATCCTCTATAGTCTTATGGTTCCCTTTTGCTTTCCTCTTTAGTTCTTTCTGTAAACTCATCAACTTTCACATGTGCACTTTCTATGACTTTGTGAGTAGACAAATTCAAACATCTATATGGTTTATTTTTGCAAGAATATCCCAAAAATATTCTTTCATCACCCTTCACATCAAATTTACCTCTTCTAGATTCTTTCAAAATATAACATTTGCTTCCAAATACTTTAGAAAACTTACATTGGGTTAATAGCCATACCATAACTCATAGGGGGTGTTGAATGAGTCCTTCTTCAGTTGTACTCGGTTCAAGGTATGAACTATAATGCTGATAGCTTCCTTCCAATATTTGACAGCAATTTTCTTTTCAATCATTAGGGTTCTTGTACAATCCATGATAGATCAGTTCCTCTTTTTAGCTATTCCATTTTGCTCGAGAGTTTTAGAGGCTGATACCTATCTTTTGATCCCTCTTTCAATGCAAAAGTTATTGAACTCATGGGAGATGAATTCACCACCTCTGTCTAACCTCAAAAATTTTAGTCTTTTGCCTATTTCCTTCTCAACTCTGGCAAAATACCATTTAAACTTCTCAAATGCTTCTAATTTCTCTCTCAGGTACATGACAGTCATCATTCTTGAGTAATCATCAACACAAAGAATGAAGAACTTTTCACCAGTATAGCTTTCAATTCTAATAGGTCCACACAAATTAGTATGCACAATTTCTAAAACTTCTTCAAACTGATAGTTTTTACTTTTAAAGCTAGTCTTTCCCATCTTACCAATTTGACAATTCTTGCATAGACCAACTTCAGGTTTCTTTATATTAGGAATGCCTCTTACTTTCCTAAATTTACTTATTTTCACCAAGTTATCAAAGTTTACATGATACAACCTCCTATGCCATAACCAACTTTCTTCAACTTGAGCAATAAAATATGAACATTCACCAAGTTCAAGATAGAACAAGTTACCTTTTGTCTGTGTGCCTGATCCAATCAGCTTTCCCTCGACATCTAGCAGTCTTGCTTTTCCATGCATGAATTCCACTTTGAATCCATTATTGAGTAGCTATGCCACACTCAGTAGATTGTGTTTTAGTCCTTTTACGCAATATGTATTATCACATACAAGCTATTTGGCTAGTGAGATTCTTCCTCTTCCTTTTATACAACAAGGTTCATTATTACCAAATCTCACACTACCACCATCATAGTCTTCAAAATGTTCAAACTTAGTTTTGTCACTAGTCATATGATGAGAGCAACCACTATCTATGATCCATGTATCATTTTTTCTCACATGAAAAATAAGTGTCATTTCTTCATCATTATCAAATTCATCTTTCACAACAATATAAACAATTTCATCTTCTTCATCATCAGAATCGTTAGAATCCTTAGCCATGAAACATGTTTTGTTACCTTTGTCCTTGAATGATTTGAAGTCTTTATTGCCATTGCACTTGTGACCTTTCTTCTCATCCTTGTTCTGCTTATTTGAGCACCTAGTAGCAATATGTCCAATTTACTCACATGAAAAATAGATTAGAGGAACCTTACCTTTGTATTTCCCTTTGTCTCTAGAATATTTCCTTGCTAGTGGAGCTTCAACAACCTCAAGATCACTGTTAGAACTCTGTTATGATTCTTCTTCACTTTTTGACTAAGAATCCTTTATCTTCTTACCTTTCTCCTTGAGTGAAAGCTTGGCTTCAAATGCTGATTCAATGTTTTTGGTAGTTGGAACATAGTTATTATAGTTATCTAACTCAAATGCAGTCAATCTTCCAACTATGGCCTCTAAATTTATCTTATGGTTTGCTTCACATCTTCTTTCTTGAATTGCAAAAACTCTAATTGCACTAATGGAAAGTAATGTTCCAAGAACTTTACTTATAATTGTTTCCTCTTTGATATCTCCTCTAGAAGCTTTGATTGCACTAACACTTGCTTTGACTCTTTCAACATATTTTGCAATATTTTCATCCTCTCTTATCCTCATCTGATCAAATTGTCCTCTTAGACTTTCTACATTGGCTCTTCTCACATTATCATCACCTCTATAGATATCTTTCAGCTTGTTCCACATTTCAAAGGTAGTTTTGCAATCTTTGATACCATCAAATTCTTCATAACTTAGGGCAGATGCAATATCTATCATCATGGTGTTATGAGTCTTCTTTTTAGCAACATCATTAACAGGTAATGTACCAGAAGGAGTTACACATGCTTCATCAAGATATTTCAATCTTGTGTCTCCAATGGAAGCCAGATGGAGTCTCATGAGACCTTTCCATGTTGAAAAGTTATCCTTGTTAAGCCTTGAAATTTTCATCTTGTAAGACATCCTAATCTTTAGCTTAGATCCTTGAAATCCTTCCTGCAAGCACCAAAATCTCTGATACCAATTGTTGGACATATAGATGGAGTAACTGGGGGGGTGAATTAGTTACCATAAAAACAAATCCATAGATCCCTTAGATGTCTTAAAAATTAATTATTGCTATTACTCAATAGCCACACAAAAGAATGTTGTAACTTGGTAGATTAACTATGTATTAGCTTGTTACTGATCTATTCACAATTATAAACATGCATGCAAAAGGAAATAACATGAACACAAGAGACACTAGATTAAACATGGAAACCCGATATGGAAAAAATCACCAAGTAACTAGCTATCAATTTTCACTCTTCTAAAGTAAGCCTTGTTAGGAGCCAACCTTGTTAAAGGTTACAAAACACACTGTTAGGTGTGACCTAGTTAAAGGATTTAATCACCCTGCTAGGAGTGGCCTTACTAGAGGACTTTAGAACAATTCAATAGAACTATTCACCTTGTTAGTGAATTTACAAAATGCCTATTAGACCAACTATGTTAAGAGATTTAGGAATTACTACTACACTGGTGAGAAAGAAACAATAAGTGACTTGAATGAGATGCAACTAAATTTTGCTGATACACATCTCTGCTCTACTTCAATTGATCCTTACTGATCAAATACAACTCTGTTGCTCCGCAAGGATATCTGATCTTTTTTCAAAATTTGCTCACACTTCCTCTTCACACAATCAACTCACTTGCATGCTCGCTCATTCATCCATCCATACATTTGAAATCACAACTTGGCCTCTTATTTTTACATTATAAATTGTCAAGTCAGCTCATTTACAAGTTACATTTACCAATAAACAATACATCAGTCAGCTACAAACATTACATGAAACAAATAAACTTTATTCCCCAAAATAATGAAATCTTTCATTGGCCAACCCTATTTGGTAAACACTGCTCCAGAAAATGATTTCCAATGTTAACCAAGGCAAGCTCAAAAAATACTGCAAACACTGCAAAATCCTTAGGAGACCGAGTGAACTCAGTAATAACTAACTTTTCTTTGCTAACCTTGTAAGCTTGGTAGAAACTAACTTTTTCCATAGAAACCTTCAGTGCCTGAGTGAGCTCGGTAGAAACTGTCTTCACAGTGTAACCTCCAAAAATGCTTAGTAGACTCTGTAATTCACTTTGCTAACCTTTTGAGCTTGGTAGACTTTGTCTTTTTCCTTGTGATCAATTGAGCTCAATAGACTCTGATTGATAATTGATATGACATTTGTGTAACATCAAAGACAACACACAATTGAATAATTGTATCCAACACGTATAATGGACGAACCATATTTGCCTTAGAAATTGTAGAATGCATATTTTTATTACATGGGCTTTCCCAAAATTTTGTATGCATTATAATATTCCCGCAGAATTTGAAAAAAAAGAGTGGTATAAATACATTCATAGATTAGTAGGTTGTCTCAATTCTAATCAATAGTGAAGCCTCAATTTCTCATACTGTAGTGCCTACCCCTAGTTTGCATTTTGTTATTTTTGCCAAACTCTTTTAGGCCAGTTTTATGTTTGATGATTAGTAGCATTGTTTTGAGATTATCAGTTATTGTTTCAGATTTAGTTGATTAGATGATGAGATTACTTGGTACTCTATACTTCATGTATGCATGATGATTATTCAGTGTTTTTAGTTATTAATGATGATTAGTTAGATAGATTATCATATGTTTTTTCTTATATATACTTACCCCATACTGCATGTGTATGGTATGCGTGTATGTTTTCTTTATGTATGACATTTTTGATGTGGTTAAGGAAGGGAGTCATAGTCATCTGCTAGTTGGGATCTACATGATGCAACACTTCCTGCCATTTCCTATTTAGCTTAGTATATATGTGTTTCTACATATATGAATTTTATGCAGATTATAGGTACCAGGTATCAACTTCTCTAAATTGCTAGGATGAGTGTACCCTATCGCATTATCTCAATGGTAAGAGAGGGGAGATAAATTCTTAAGTCTAAATTCTAAACCCTTAAGCCATTTGTCCTAGAAAATTAGGACAAGTATCTGAGTTGTTTACCTTTTGAATGCGTCAAATGATGTTAATTTGTGATTATAACCCTTTAGTTTGATCTTGTATGTGCTTTTCTATGATGGGTTTTCATATTTTGTTTTATGATTTTTTGGTATTTTTTCTGTTAGTTAAGTCAAATTAAATAAGTAAATTAATGATTTAATTTAATAGAGAATTATTATGATATTTTAATATTTAATTATATTTAATTAATTAAGAAATTAATTAAATGAAAAGAATTAAATTTAAAGGTAAAAATTATAAGTTTAATTTTAGAATGTAATAATATTTAATAATAATATATTTACAGTCAATTTTTAAATAAATGCTAAATAATATTAGTATTCAAGTTAATAAATATTTTATCAATTTAATGTTCAAAAATAATTTAAGAAGTGGGAAAAGAAATTAATTTATTAAAAGTTTCATAATTGCATAAAACTTATGCATGAAATTAAAATATAATAATTTAATTAAAGAGAGAGTAAGCAATTGTTTAATAAAGTTTATTTTTATTAAATTGCATAAAGCATATGCATGAAATTAAAATATAATCAACTAAATTAAAGAGAGCAAGCTAATTAATTTAATAAAGATATTTTAATTAAATATCTAAAAGTTTGTGCATGAAAAGGTAAAAGATAACAAGTAACAAACAATAATTGATCAACGAGTTCCCTCGCATAATTGCACAATTAAAGCTTAAATTAAGGAAGAACTCTTTATCAAAAATTCTATGATTGCACAATTAGAGCCCCAAAATTAAGGAAGAACTCTTTATCAGAGATCTAGAGCTCATTCTCCAATTACGCTGGTTTTGGAGTAGGAATTTCGAAGAAGGAAGCTATCAGAGAAAGGGGATTATTTTTGCGTGCTTCGTGTGATTGTTGTTTTAGCATAAGATCTAGGTAGAATCTCGTGGTTTATTTGTATAGTGGTTTTTTGTCCTTTGAATTTCTCGTCTTCTCTGTGTCTATTTTGTTTTTGTTTTCAAAATTATTCTGGGTTGAGACCATTGTTTTGCATATTTATTGTTCTTCATTTTCAAAAACTTCTGTAAGCAATTTAATGATTGAAAACCTTGTTTGTGGATTTAATTGTTCATCGTTCTCAGGAAACATCTATATACAAATTGGAAACTAGAAAACCCTCGTGTTAAGATTTATTGTTCTTGAATACATCTATGAAAGAGTTAAATTGAGGTTTTGTATATGGAATTGTTAAATCGGGTTTTGGGTTCCGAAAAGAAAACAAATTACATTTTATAGAATTTGAGTGGTTGGTTCGAGTTTCTATATCAGGGCTATTTTTAGAAACTCTCTACTTATAGTAGGTTTTTATTTTTAGAAAGTCTCTATTTTTAGTAGGTTTCTATTTTTAGAAAGTCTCTATTTTTAGTAGGTTTCTATTTTTAGAAATTCTCTATTTTTAGCAGGTTTCTACTTTTAGAAAGTCTATATTTTTTAGTAAGTTTTTATTTTTAGAAAGTATCTATTTTTAGCAGGTTTCTATTTTTTAGAAAGTTTCTATTTTTAGTAGGTTTCTATTTTAGAAAAGTTTCTATTTTTAGAAAGTTTCTATTTTGAAAAGTTTATGTTTTTAATAGGTTTCCATTTTGCAAAGTTTCTATTTTTAGCGAGCTTCTATTTTTAAAAGGTTTTCTTTTTGGAAAGGGTTTTCCAAAGTTTAATTAATTTAAAATTATTATGGTAATAATTGATAATAATAATAATTATTAATTTTAATAAGTATTGTTAAAATTTAAAATTTAATTATTTGAAAATTTTATTTATTACTTTATTAATTAAATATAATTCTAAAGTAAATTTAAAATCGAAGAAATTTATTTGGGAGAATTAGTGTTTTCTTTTATAAACTTGGATGTGTTATATGGTTCAGATATATGAAAATGGTTTGTAATACTGAGGAAATTTTATTATTCAAAAACCTTAGCAATTATCTTTGAGAAAATGAAAATTGAAACATTGCTATTAACTCAACAATGTGTTTTTAAATCAAATCAAACTATGAAACCTACACTTTGTTATTTGTATGTTGTCTATGTTTTGGGTTTGGGTTGACTAGAGTGTTGACCAGTCTTAGGATATTACCAAAGGCTTGGGAGTTTTGCATTTATGAGGTTATGATGATTTGATTTTGATCTTTTATAATCAACCATGGTAATATGTCTGGTATGCTCTATGATGTGTGGTGATCTAATGATTGTTATTGCTTTCTAGTGTTCTTGTGTGAAGCTAAGGTGAATGTTATGACCTACTTGACTTAACCATTTGAATCTTCGATCAATTATTTTGGGATGTTGTCCAGTTGCTCATGGAGAACTTATGTGTTATTGTGATTTATCTTTTGATGCTTTCTAGTCACTTATTGTGATTTTATATGATTATGTTATTTGTGCTTTTATGAGCCTAGGGTAGGTTATCTATATGCAATGTCAGGAAGTAGCTTGCAATGGAGGTTGGGGCCCTAAGTGGCTACCGGGGTAACCTATTGTAAGTTGTTTAATAAGTGAAAACACTACACTAAATGGGAATAAAAATAAACTTGATAAGAGTCTTTGTATGTTCTCACCCATGCCTCAAGTGCTAGTACATACTAGGATGGGAGTAGAGAGAATTCTTGGTTGCAACCTTGCATCTATAGTATGTCTTGTCAGTATGAGAGGATACTAGTGGACGCATAGGGATCACTAGGGGGCCGGGGTCCTAAGAGACTGGTAGTATAACTCTAGCATGATTCATGTGATGATACTTGCCTACTTACATAGTAGGTTTTCTACATGTCTTTGTGTGCCTCTGAGATTAGATGTCAACCTATCTTGGAACCTTTGAGTTACATTGCATTTAGGATTTCCTAGACCTAGATATTACTTTTAATATTTGGTTTGTTATCTTGTTTGGGACTTGAGACTATCTCCCTAGCATGGTGGGAGTGGGCCATTTAGGTTCCATGCGGTTAGGTGGTAGTGCATTTTACTCTTATAATTGAGATCCGTTTGTTGCTACTGTGGCTAGAGTTTCCTTGTCTACATTTCCTTTTATTCTATGTTTTATCATTATGATGGATGGTTATATCTTATGATGGATGTTTATATATTTTATGATGGATGGTTTCATTTATGGTATTGTACTTTGTATCATGGATCTAAGGAGGATGATGTAATCTATTTTATAGATGTATATTCTTTTAGCTTTTCATACCCTGTGACATGTATAGTGGATAATTGAGCATTCTAAATTTTATTGCCAAGTGGCATTTGGAAAAAATGTATTGTAATGCCCCACTCGGATATCCTTGGAAACAAGGATGAAATGCAAGCAATATAATTTCTTTTTAAAAAAAAGTGTAAGTGCACATGATAACAACCTACATAGATCATAAAGATCGCAACAGAAGATTGACAATCAACCAAACACCAACAGATCTCCAAATGCCACTACTAACCAAAACATAAATAATAAAACATACGAGATCAACCAAGCTAACAAAAAAATGCTAACTCCTAAAAATTACCTAAGTCTGAAATCCTGAAGCCCTGAAATTTGGCTAAGTCTAGATTTTTGAAGCCCTGAAATTTCCTAGAATCTTTATCTTAGCTCGTAGAGGTCTAGAACCTATCTCAAATGAATTGTTGCATATATTAAAATATATCTTAAGTATAACTAATATACGTCAACTTATACTTAAACAATATATTTTAAACCCCAAGGGGCTGACTACAAAAACACCCACAAACAAAATCAAAATGTGACACCATAGGGTTGAAGAATACCAGAGAGGGTATCCAAATCAACTCTCAAAAAGTTGGAAAAAAACCAAAAAGTGCCCACTACCCACCTACAAAGGTTTTTTTACAAAACCCAGGCAATACTTTAATATAGCATAGGAAAGTATCATGCAACATTTCTAAAGAAGGAGGGTGACATTCTCAGGGACTGGGTGATAGTTCTCCCGAAGGCGTGTGATACTTTAAGGGTATCGTATGACATTTCTTACAAGGATGTGCAATACTAGAAAGTATCGCATGATATTTCTCCAAGAGGCATGCGATAGAATTAGGGGATGCATGATATAGTTTCAATGGGCATGTGATACATTTTTGTGTCACACCATGTTGATAAAAAGTCACCCAGGGAACTCAAGAAAAACACTTAAGGACAACCAATAGACTAAAATTGAGTTCAAAACCTCCACACCAGGGAGTACCAGATCCATAATTCGAGGTGTGAACACTTGAACACACTATTGAAAGATGTAATCTACATATAACCATCTAACAAGTAGAAAGAAACAAAGGTACAAAAGGAACATCACAATGTACTTAAAGCAACATCACAATAATTGAAATAACATCGCAATGTATGAAACAACCCAACTAAGTATGCAGTTCCTCCCAATCGTCAATGGCATCATAAGACCATTGTGGGCCTTAGCCATCCCTCATGCATAACATCCCAAGCCACTGATCAAATCATTGGTACTGTCATGATAGGGATGTCACCACTAAAGATGCTAATAACCAAAAGCATAAGGAAATCTAACATGCTAGTGGTACAAAAAAAGATAAACTTGCAAGTAGATAACATCACCTATCACATGCTAATCATTATAATAAGAAATGCATCAAAACTAAGATCATCCAAACATGATAAACAACATCCTAATGAAAGCATAAATCATAAGAAGCATACTCCATAAATGAAAGTACCAAGTGAACACATCCAACAACGGTCACACTAAGATACAAGACCATCTTTGTATACCGGTCCCTAGTAGTGGTGAAGGTAGTTACACCTCCTAACCATGTGGCACCTGTAGGTCCACACCCACTATGCTAATGGAGATAATGATCCAACCACAAACACACAAAACAACATCCATGGCTAACACGCATGCCAAGCAGTATGATGACTGGATCCAAGATATAGACAATGCATAAACTATAGGTCCTGGTCAAACATCTCAATGGGCAACTATGTAGGGACTGACATCATGGAGAGTTGCTTGGCATCAAAAATCCCAAGCTCGGATCTATGTAGACTCAACTCCCTTAACAAAAGGCTCATACACTGTGTAGACTCAACTTCCTCTATAGAAGGCTCATACACTGAAATACTATTTTATTATCTTTAATGTTATTACCACCCAATGTTTTATTTAGTTATCACTTATATAAAGCTTCCTCTGCCAACCTCTTGCACCATGAACGTCGAGTTGCAAGATAGAAGCCTTGTAATGCCCCACCTAGAGATCCTTGGAACAAGCATGACATACAAGCTAGAATATTTTTTTTTACACAAGTAAAGGTGCACATGTCAACAACCTACATGGATAACAAATATTGCAACCCTAGCAACCAACGAATCTCCAAATGCCACTACTGATCAAAACAACTAAATACAACGAACACAAAATTGAATTTGAATTAAACACATCTCAAATTCAAAATACGACACAATAGGGTTGAAGAATACTAAAGGGGGTATGCGAATCAATTCTAAAAAAGTTTAGAACAGAGCGAAAAGTGCCCACTACTTGCCTACATAGGTTTTTACAAAACCCAGGTGATACTTTAATATAGCACAGGAAAGTATCACACAACATTTCTAAAGGAGGGTGACATTTTTAGGGATTGGGTGATACTTCTCTTGAAGGTATGCAATACTTTAAGTGTATTGTATGACATTTCTTACAAGAAGGTGCGATACCAGAAAGTATCGCATGACATTTCTCTAAGAGGTGTGCAATAGAATTAGGGGACGTGTGATAAAGTATCAATGGGCATGCGATACATTTTTATGTCACACCATGCTGATAAAAGATCGCCCATAGAAACACAAGAACACTTAAGGAAAACACAAAAGGGGAAAAATAGAATAAAACTGAGTTTAGAACCTCCACACTGGGGAGTACTGGATCCACAATTCAAGGAAAATCCACTCAAGCAGACTAAGGAAATATGGCAAGATCAACATCTAACCATCTAATAGATAAGAGTAAAAACATAGAAGGAACATCGTAGAGAATTAAAGCAACATCGCAATAACTGAAATAACATTGCAATGTAAAAAATAACCAAACTAAGTACGTGGTTCCTCCCAACTATCAATGGTGTCATAACACCATCATGGGCCCTAGTCATCTTCCGTGTGTAATTTCCCAAGCCACTAATCAAATTATCAATACTATCTTGATAGGGACGTCACTACTAAAACATGTTGATAAAAAAAGCATAAAGAAATTTAACATGCTAGTGGTAAAGCATAAGATAAACCTGTAAGTAGAAAACATCACCTATCACATGCTAATCATCATAATAAGGAATGTGTTAAAACTAACATCATCTAAGCATGATAAAAAACATCCCAATGAAAGCATAAATCACAAGGAAGCATACTCCAAAAACCAAAGTACCAAGTGAAACATATCCAACAACGGTCGCACTAGGATACAAGACTATCTCTGTACACCGATCCCTAGCAGTGGTGTAAGTAGCTATGCTTCCCAACCATGTGGCATCTATAGGTCCACACCTATCATGCTAATGGAGATAAAAGTCCAACCAAAAACACACAAAAGAACATCCATGGCTAACACACATGCAAAGCAATATGATGACTGAACCCAAGAAATAGACAATGCATAAACTACAGGTCTTGGTCAAACATCTCAATGGCTACTATGTAGTGGCTAACATCATGGAGAGTCACTTAGCATCTACAAGCCCAAGCTCAGATTGTGTGTCCTCAAACTTAAATGGGTTCTCACACATTGTGTCCTCAAACTTAATCAAGTGCTCACACATTTTATTATCTTAAGTTTTATTACCACCTAGTATTTTATTTAGTTATCACTTGTATAAAGCTCCCTTTGCAATCCATGGCGCCATGATTGTTGGGTTGCAAGATAGAAGCCCCCTCTATATGCTACCCTAACCTACGCATTCTCATCCAATGATGAGTGCCCATAGGCATGCAAATTCCCAACCCAACCCCAATAATCACAACTTCTGGAAGTACCATAGAAGATTAGGCCTCACAGGTCACCTGACATATGTACTTGTGTGTGACGCACCGCCATCACAAAGATCAACATAAGGACTGGATGAGAACCCAAAAAAATTTCAATTAATCGAAAAAAATTGGGATGATAGATGCTACACACATCCCAATACAACATAAGGTGCAAAAGAGGTTTGACGGGTTTCCAAATGGATCATCTAAGTCCATGACCCACATTGTGCCAAGAAAACTTGAGAAAATAGGGCGGCATGTAAAATGAGGCAAAAACTCCAAATTTTGAATTTTTTTTGAAATTAAAACCCATTTGGCCTTTGGGCACAAAAACCACAAAAATCCAAAATTAATTGAAATTGGACACTGTATGTAGAAACAATCAGCATAACAGCTCAAAAAACCAAACCCCCATTTCAAAAATAGGGAAAACATTTATGCTCGACCAACTGGGTAGAACCAACATACAAAAATGGAGGGGACCACTAATTCTAAACCTCCTAACATACTGCTACAAGAAACAAAAGTTGAAACAAACCAAAAATAATAAAATGAGAAAGCCCTACCTGACAGGAAAAGGGGTAAAAATTGTAACTCACACAATAAAATAAATCACCTGCCAAATCTGCTGAAAACGACAACAAAGCATAAAATCCCCGATTTGAATCCAATGAGACTAACCTCATTCAGATCCCATGCTCACAGCTCCCAGAATGAACAAAAAAAGAATCCTTTATAAGAGAATTTCCAAATTTGCTCTCAAAATTCTATTTCTAAAATGTGAGAAGTGAATAATGAATCCACTTTTCCAATACTTATTAATTTTTGAGTGAATAATCGATTATGGAAAATAGCTAGCTGGAGTAGCCAAACTCTGAATCAACCCAAATGAAAATAGGTTATTATCCATAATGGAAATTCACCTAAGGAAAATTTGCTAGAAATTAAATCCAAAAAGATTTAAAACCCAAAACCCAAAATTATAGAAAATAACTTAACACTTTTGCGATAAATGCAAACTTCTAAATGCATAGACACACTCACTAGTCTAATCACATAATGCAGATGAGTTTGGATTTACTAATCATTGAAATGTTTTAATTAAAACAACTAAATAAGGGTATGTTAACCATACAGGGGAAACATTGGCAAAATATGAATAGCTAGATCACTATCTCCATATGCCACTATCAGGGATATAATTCCTACACACTAAAACACACGATCAAGTGCAATTGCATATAATATCATAGCTAAAGAAACATGTATTAAAATACCTATTTAATCCATTTAAATCACTCATGTTTGCACAAAGAGTAAAGATACAAGAATGAAGTAAATCACCATAGTATAAAATCCATCGCATAACATAAACAACAAATATATCCAAATAAACCATATAACCAGATATCATCATAGATCTACTGTCATCTCAAAAAAAGCATCAACATGCAAATATGATAAATTAAACAACATAGCAATATAGCATCTATGGTACTAAATCAAAGTGTAACATTTGACCCTTGGGTCATCACAAGGTACAAAATAAGAGTGTCAAGTATCTCTCAAATCAAAATAGACAAGGTATAGACTACAAACGTGAGAGGCACTACAATCCCCCTCTATATGCTACCCTACCCTATTCATGCTCATCCAACCATAATTTCCCATAGGTATGCAAACTCCCAACCCAACCCCAATGATCACAACTTCCAGAAGAACCATAGAAGATTGGACCCCATAGGTCACCTGACATATGTACATGTGTGTGGTGCACTACCATCACGAAGATCAACACAAGGACTAAGTGAGAACAAAAATAAAAAGTCAATCAACCAAAAATATAATTAGGATGATGGATACTACACACATCCCAATGCAACATAAAGTACAAAAGTGGTCTAACAAATATCCAAACGGATCTGTCAGAGTAATTATTTTGTTTCACTTATTAATTAGATCATCTTGATTTAATTAATTAAGTGGTTTATTACTCTAGTTCTTAAGCTTTCTTTTAGGTGCATATAATTAATACTTTATATTAATTATAATATGCAAACCTAGTTAGGGTTTCATGATTCCTTTTATAAGGATTCACCTCTTTGTATTTTTTCATTCACTTATTGGATCATAATAGAGATTGCTCTTTGCATGTCCATAAGATGTCTCTAGCTTTTTGGCCTACATAATTTTTTCTTGCTTCTATTCTTTGCTTCATCCATGTGACAGGGTTATGCATGCAGGTGTTCTTGGGAGATTAGTTTTTTACCTAATCTAACAGGATCATCCAAGTCCACGACCTAGATTATGCCAAGAAAACCTAAGAAAATAGGGTTGCACACAAAATGAGGCAAAACCCCAACATTTTTGAAATTAAAACCTAGTTGACCTTTGAGTGCAAAAACCTAAAAAATTTAAAAATAATTGAAAATGGGAACCATATGCAAAAATGGCCAGCATAACGGCAAAAACTCGAACCCCCATTTCAAAAAATAGGGAAAACGTTCATACCTGACCAACTAGGTAGAACCAGCATACAAAAATGGAGGGGAACACTAGTTCTCAAACTCCTAACATATTTCTACAAGAAATGGAAGCTCAAATAGAGAAAAAACAATAAAATAGGAAGGCCCTACCTGATAGCAAAAAGGGCAAAAATTGAAACCCGCACAATAAAATAATCCACCTACCAAATTTGCTAAAAATAGTAGCAAAGCATAAACTCCCCGAGTTGAATCCAATGAGACCAACCTTGTGAAGATCGCCTGCTCACAGCTCCTAGAATGAACAAAACAAGAATTCTTCAAAAGAGGATTTCTAAAATGGCTCTCAAATTTCCATTTCTAAAAAGTGAGAAGTGAATAATGAATCCACTTTCCCAATACTTATTCATTTTTGAGTTAATAATCGATTATGGAAAATAGCCAGTTGGAGTTAAACTCCAAATCAATTCAAACAAAAATGGGTTATTATCCATAAAAAAAATTCACCTAAGGAAAAGCTGCCAGAAATTAAATTCAAAAAGATTTAAAACTCAAAACCCAAAATCACAGAAAATAACTTAACACTTTCATGACAAATGCGAACTTCTAAATGCACAAACACACTCACTAATCTAATCACATAATGCAAATTAGTTTAGATTTACTAATCACTGAAAGGTTTGATTTAAACAATTAAAATAAGGGTATGTCAACCATATAGGGATGACATTGGTAAAATATGAATAGCTGAATAACTAACTCCATGTGCCACTACCAGGGATATAATTCCTACACACTAAAACACATATCAAGTGCAATTGCATATAATATCATAGCTGAAGCTACATGTATTAAAATACCTATTTAATCCATTAACATCACTCACATTTGCATAAAGCATGAAGATACAAGAATGAAGTAAATAACCTTAGCATAAAATTCATCTCATAATATAACCAACAAATATGTCCCAATAAATCATATAACCAAATATTCTCATAGATCTATTTTCATCTCAAAATAGCATCAACATGCAAATATGATAAACTGAACAACATTGCAATTTAGCATCTATGGTACTGAATCAAACCATAACATCTGACTCTTGGGTCATTATAAGGTACAAAATAAGAGTATCAAGTATCTCTCGAATCAAAATAGACAAGGTACAAACTACAAACATGAGAAGGACTACATCCTGCCCCATTAGCATAGGCTTACTCCTAGAAGCCAGCAAAAAAATATGGGTACAATCCCCTCAGTTGTGAAGCATCTTCCCAAGTTGTAGAGGTCTCATTGCTTGGGTTCCATTGGACCCTTACCTGCTCTATGTCTCAACCTCACAAGGTCAGCCTCTAGTGTTGTAGGATATGAATGGGCTCCAAAGTAAGCTACCCATCCACTACTTGCAAAGTATCCCAATCAAGAACATGGGTCACATCTAGAATATATTGTCGCAAAACAAAAATATGAAAAACATCATGGATGTGCGATAGGCTAGGTGGCAATGCTAGTTGATAAGAAACATGAGCAATCCTCTCGAGGATCTCAAAAAGTCTGACAAAATTTGGCACCAACTTAGAGCCTTTCCCATAATGGATGAGGCTCTTCCTTATATGCACTTTCAAAAACACTACACCAATAGAAAAGTAATGATCCAACCTATGGGAATTTGCATACTTTTTCTTCCTATCCTGAGCAGTAACCAAATGATCCCTAATGTGAACAACTTGCTGCTCCATATCCTAAAGCATCTCTAGACCTAGAAGAACTCATTCCTCTAAATGATCCCAACTTAAAGGGGTATGACATGGTCTACTATACAAGGCTTGAAAAGGTAACATGCTAAGAGAACTATGATACCCATTGTTGTATGCAAACTCAACAAGGTACAAATAGTCCTCCCACTGCACCTACCTACCCATAACATACATGTGAAGCATATCCTCCAGAACCTGATTCACTCTCTCAGTCTGACCATTGGTCTCTGGGTGATAAACTGAACTAAAATTGAGTTGCGGACCCAAAGCATGCTGGAGAGATGTCTATAGTGTAGAAGTAAACACTAGATCTCTATCCAAAATGATCCAATGAGGAATCCCATGCAAATGAACAATATCCACCAAGAAAACATGTGCTACAAAATAAGTTGTGTAGGATGCTCTCATGGGTGAAAAATATGCTACCTTGGACAACTTGTCCACTATCACCATGATACAATCATGTCTACGTGATGACATAGGAAACCCTATGATAAAATCAATAGATATCATGTCCCACTTCTACTTTAAAATGGTATGTGGCTGCAAAAGACCCGCTGAATGTTGATGCTCTACCTTCACTCTCTAGCACTTAAGGCATCTAGCAACAAAATCAGCAACATCTCATCTCATTCCTACCCAAAAGTACAATTGTTTGAGATCAGCATGCATCTTCTTAACACTAGGATATGCAAAATATAGTGCATGATGAGCTTCAGACAAAACTAAGGTACAAATATCACCCAAAATAGGTACATATATATGCCCCATGTGATGTAGTAGTCCATTAACCTCAAGCATATAACCTAAAAACCTCCCCTCAAGGGTATGTCTAGACTTGATCTCTGCCCTCACCTCCTGATATCAAGTGTTACTAGGCAATGCCTCCAAGATACAGCCTCGTAAATCCACTCCTAGTGACAAAACTAATACCTCATGTTGCCTTCTACTCAAAGCATGCATGACAACATTCTCCTTCCCTTTAATTTAATGAACATCAAAGTCATACTCACAAAAGAACTCCATCCAATGACACTATCGAGCATTCAGGTTTGTCTGAGTAAAGATACATTGCAAGCTCCTATGGTCACTATGCAATTCAAACCTCTATCCCAAAAGAAAATTCCTCCAATAGACAAGGGCATGCACTATGGCCATGAGTTCCAAATCATGAGTGGGGTAGTTAAGCTCATGGTCTTTGAGTTTTCTAGACTCATATGCAATCACTTGACCATCCTGCATCAACACTGCACCCACACCTTCCAACGAAGCATCTGTGCAAACCATGAAATCACCTACAAGATTAGGTAGTGCAAGGACTGGTGCATAGGTCAAACACTCCTTAAGAGCATTAAATGCTACCTTGTACTAGTCTGACCAAACAAACTTCTTCTCTTTCCTCTAAAAAGAAGTGATGGGATGAACTACTCATGAGAAATCCTTCATGAAGTGATGGTAGTAACCTACCAATCCCATGAAACTATGAACTTCTTAAGACATTAGTGGGTGTCAACCAATCAATGATAACATGAATCTTCTCTAGGTCTACTACAATTCTATCACCAATGATGATGTGTCCTAAATACTTCACCTCAGATTGGAAGAACCCACATTTACTTAGGTTTCCATACAACTAATGGTCTCTCAAGCACTGCAATACTTGACATAAATGGACTTCATGCTCCTCCACCATCTTCAAATAGATCAATATGTCATCCAGGAATACAATGACACACTGATCAAAGTAAGAGCAGAATACACCATTCATCAAACTCATAAATATTGATGGCACATTGGTTAACCTAAAGGGTACAATCATCAACTCATAATGCCCATACCATGTACAAAAAGTTGTTTGATGAATGTTAGCCTCTTGGATATAAAGCTGATGGTATCTTGACTTCAGATCAATCTTTGAGAACACTCATGCTCCCTTCATCTAATCAAACAAGTCATCTATCCTCAGTAAGGGATAATGATTCTTCAGTGTCACCTCATTCGACTGCTGATAATCGATGCACAAATGCAATGAACCATCCTTCTTGTTCAAAAAGATGACTGGTGCACCCCACGGGGATACACTAGGATGAATATGGCCCTTGGCCAACAATTCCTCCAACTACAATCTAAGCTCACTCAACTCCTGAGTAGTCATGTAATAAGGAGCTCATGAAATTGGCTTTGCTCCTGGTATAAGATTAATCCTAAAATCAATGTCACACTATGGTGGCATACCTAGAATCTCATTAGGAAACACATTTGCATACTCACAAAGGAGTGGGTGATCATCAAGAGTCATCGTATGACCCTTGACTTCCTTGAGATCACTAAGAGACACAAGAAACAACTAGTGACCCTTCCATACACTCTGCTTCAGTTGATTAGTTGAGATCATATGAAGCGAGACTGGTTTTTGAACTCCCAAAAGTTTCACCTACCCACCTGTGTCATCAACACACTGTACCACCTTATGATGGAAATTGATATTCGCTTGATGGGTGGCTGACCAATCCATGCCCAACACAATGTCATATGATCCCAAACATATAATGTGTAAATCCACTATGGTGGTGAAGGTTCCTAAATTCAAACTACAACTCCTAACCAATGAGTCAACAACCACCCTTAGAACCTATGGCTAACTCAACCTGCCACCTATCAACTTGATGCATTTCCACTAGCCCACATCACTAAACAAGAGATGATGAAATGAAAGAATTTGAAGCAACAGAGTCAAATAAAACTAAAGTTGAAATACCATGTAATGTACCTATAGCCTTGACTACCATACCTTGATGCTCAGCTTGACAATTGTCAACCACCACAAAGACTCTATGATTTTGACTTGCATCTCCTATAGTAGGCTTAGATCTCACTATGCCCTTACCAAGTCCTACAGATGGTTTGATCGAACAATCATAAGATTTATGGCTAGGTTGGCCACAAGAATAATAGTTCCCAGAAAAGTTGGCTCCTATCCCATGACCACCCTAGGTAGCACTAAGGTATGGTGCACTACCTCTACTAAAATTCTACTAAACACTCTGAGGAGAATAATCCTGCTAAGATTTTTGTCCCTAGTTCTTGTTATCACCTTTCTTTCTAGAAGTACCAAAATATTGTTTACCCTTTCCCCAAAATCCTCACCGATAGCCATGAAATTTACCATGCTGAGAAGGTTCTAATTGAGTTTGACCCTTTCCCAATGATTGGCTAAATTATGCATCCTACCCTAGATTCTTAGCACTTTGGTTCTAAGAACTAGATTTTTTACTTAAACCTCTAGCCAGATTCTCCTTAGCAATATGTGCCTTCTCTATAGCAAGAACAAGAGTCCTAGGTTGATGCATATGAACTTCTCCAATGATGGAGTCCTTAAGGCCTCGGATGAAATGATGAGCTAAGAGTAAATCATCATTTTTATAACATGAATACTATGTTAGTTCAAAGAATCAAATTTTGTACTGATCCACTATCATGTTTCCTTGCCGAATTGCATGGAACTCATTAGCACAGACCTCTTTGAACTGAGGAGATAAAAATATCTCTCAAAATCTCTCCTCAAAGATCTCCCAAGTGAGATCTACAATAATAACTTGAAGCTTTTGACTCTCAATATTCCACCAAATGGATGCATGGTCCCTCAACAACATAATTACACAATGGGCCCTCATGTTCATTGAATATGGGTACATCATGAGGTAGCGCTCCATGTCTAACAACCAAGTCTTAGCTTTGAGGCCACTTCCCTTGCCATCATATGGTGGTGGTCTAGAACTCTGAAGGGACTTCATGATATCAAATCTGATGGAATCCTCACTGTTGTAGTCCCTACCACCCTGATGGTGCCTTTTGCCACCTTGTGGAGTAAGAGAATGCTCACATTCATGTTCCTCCTCTCTATGCTCTAAATGATGGGAATCTCCATGGTGAGACCCCTCTTCTCGATCATGATCCTATTGGCACTCCTCAATACAAGGGCCCAACCGAGCAAGAATCTCTTAGAGTATTGGCAACAATACCCCCACACCATCCTGATTAGCGTTATTACCTCTTTCCCTCTCTCCATCCTGATGTTCCTCTTCATGGTGTTCTTCCTTTTGAACAACCTGTTGGTTACCACCTCGACCAAACCTATGTGTAGGATGCATCACTATAGAAGAAATAAGATAATTTTAGAACAATTAGATCATAAGCATAAGAGTCAAAAAAATGAACCAATAAGATATCAAATAATAAAACATAACATAACAATACACAATGGAAATCAAAACCATAGTGGGAGCATAACACAGAGATCCCAATGTTGCAACATGGGCTCTGATACTAGATGTAATGCCCCACCTGGAGATCCTTGGAAAAAAGGATGAAATACAAGTAAGATAAATTTTTTTTAAAACAAGTGTAAGTGCACATGATAACAACCTACATAAATCATAAAGATTGCAATGGAAGACTGACAATCAACCAAACACCAACAGATCTCCAAGCACCACTACTAACCAAAACATAAATAAGAAAACATACAAGATCAACCAAGCTGACAGAAAAATGCTGACTCCTAAAAATTGGCTAAGTTTGAAATCTTGAAGCCTTGAAATTTGGTTAAGTCCAAATTTTTGAAGCCCTAAAATTTCCTAGATTCTTTATCTTAATTCGTAGAGGTTTGGAACCTATCTTAAATGAATCATTGCATATATTAAAATATATCTTAAGTATAAGGAATTAGTTGAATGATATATTTTAAACACCAAGGGACTAACTATGGAAACACCTAGAACCAAAATCAAAATGCAACACCATAGGGTTGAAGAACACCAAAGAGGGTATCCAAATCAAATCTCAAAAACTTTGAAACAAATTGAAAAGTGCCCATTGCCTACTCGCATAAGTTTTTTTACAAAACCCAGGTGATACTTTAATAGAACATAGGAAAGTATCATGCAACATTTCTAAAGAAGGAGAGTGACATTCTCAGGGATTGGGTGATACTTCTCCTAAAGGTGTGCAATACTTTAAGGGTATCATATGACATTTCTTACAAGGAGGTGTGATATTGGAAAGTATCGCATGATATTTCTCCAAGAGGCATGTGATAGAATTAGGAGACACATGATATAGTTTCAATGTGTGTGATACATTTTTGTGTTGCACCATGTTGATAAAAGGTCACCCAGGGAACTCAAGAAAAATACTTAAGGAAAAACAATAGACTAAAATTGAGTTTAGAACCTCCTCACTGGGGAGTACTGGATCCACAATTCAAGGTATGAACACTCAAACACACTACTGAAAGACATAATCTACATCTAACCATCTAACAAGAAGAAAGAAATAAAGGTACATAAGGAACATTGTAGTGTACTTAAAGCAACATCGCAATAACTGAAATAACATTGCAATGTAAGAAACAACCCAACTAAGTATGCGGTTCCTCCCAACCGTTGATGGCATCATAAGACCATTGTGGGCCCTAGCCATCCCCCGTGCATAACATCTTAAGCCACCGATCAAATCTTTGGTACTGTCATCATAATCAAGAATGCATCAAAACCAAGATCATACAAATATGATAAACAACATCCTAATGAAAGCATAAATCACAAGAAGCATACTTTGTAAATTGAAGTACCAAGTGAACACATCTAGCAACGGTCGCACCAGGATACAAGACCGTCTCTGTACACCAATCCCTAGTAGTGGTGAAGGTTGTTATGCCTCCCAACCATGTGGCGCCTATAGGTCCACACCCTCTATATTGATGGAGATAATGATCCAACCACAAACACACAAAACAATATCCATGGCTAATGCACACACCAAGTAGTATGATGATTGCATCTAAGATATAGACAATGCACAAACTATAGGTCTTGGTCAGACATCTCAATGGGCTACTATGTAGGGACTTACATCATGGAGAGTTGCTTGGCATTGAAAAGCCCAAGCATAGATTTGTATAGACTCAACTCCCTCAACAGAAGGCTCATACACTATGTAGACTCAACTTCCTCTACGAAAGGCTCATACACTGAAGTACTATTTTATTATCTTTAATGTTATTACCACCCAATGTTTTATTTAGTTATCACTTATATGAAGCTTCCTCTACAAACCTTTGGCACCATGAATGCCGAGTTGCAAGATAGAAGACCCCTCCATATGCTATCCTACCCTACCCATGCTCATCCAACAATGAGTGCTCGTAGGCATGCAAACTCCCAACCCAACCCCAATGATCAAAACTTTTGAAAGAACCACAGAAGAACGAGCCCCATAGGTCACTCAATAGATGTACATGTGTGTGGCACACCACCATCATGAAGATCAACACAAGGACTAGATGAGAACACAAATAGAATGTCAATCAACTGAAAACATAATTAGGATGATGGATGCTACATGCATCCCAATGCAACATAAAGTGCAAAAGTGGTCCAACATATATCCAAATAGATTATCCAAGTCCATGACCCACCTTGTGCCAAGAAAACTTGAGAAAATAGGGTAGCACACAAAATGAGGCAAAAACCCTAAATTTTTGAAAAATTCCAAAATTAAAACCCATTTGACCTTTGGGTGTGAAAACCTGAAAAATCCAAAAGTAATTGAAAATGAGCACCGTATGCAAAAATGGCTAGCATAACGGCTCAAAAACCCAAACCCCCATTTTAAAAAATAGGAAACATGTTCATTTTTGACCAATCGAGTAGAACCAACATACAAAAATGGAGGGGAACACTAGTTCTCAACCTCTTAACATATTGCTACAAGAAACAAAAGCTGAAATAGAGCAAAAAAAATAAAACGAGAAGGCCTTGCCTGTCAACAAAAGAGGCAAAAACCAAAACCCACCAATAAAATAATCCACCTACCAAATTTGCTGAAAATAATGACAAAGCATAAACTCCCCAAGCTGAATCCAATGAGACCAACCTGGTGAAGATCCCCAACTCACAGCTCCCAGAACAAAAAAAACAAGAATCCTTTAGAAGAGAATTTCCAAAATGGATCTCAAATTTCCAATTCTAAAAAGTGAGAAGTGAATAATGAATCCACTTTTATAAATACTTATTCATTTTTGAGTTAATAATTGATTATGGAAAATAGCTAGCTAGAGTAGTTAAACTTTGAATCAATCCAAACAAAAATAGCTTATTATTCGTAACAAAAATTCACCTAAGGCAAAACTGCTAGAAATTAAATTTGAAAAGATTTAAAACCCGAAACCCAAACTCACAGAAAATAACTTAACAATTTTGCAACAGATGCAAACTTCTAAATGCATAGACATGCTCACTGGTCTAATCATATAATGCAGATGAATTTGGATTTACTAATCACTGAAAGGTTTAATTTAAACAATTAAAAAAGGGTACGTCAACCATACAAGGACAATATTGGTAAAATATGAACAACTGAATCACTAACTCCATGTACCACTACTAGGGATATAATTCCTACACACATGATAAATTGAACAACATAGAAATATAACATCTATGGTACTGAATCAAAGTATAACATCTGACCCTCAGGTCATCATAAGGTAAAAATAAGAGTATCAAGTATCTCTCAAATAAAAATAGACAAGGTATAGACTGCAAACATGAGAGGCACTACATGTATATTATTTGAATGGACATTAGAATTTTTAATTATTCTTTCATATGGATGTGGCATCTATTAGACTTAGTATTAATTAAATGTAAATGTGATTCAACATCATGGGATCCTTAAGGAATGTAACCTATTATTTATGCTTATAGTTGATTGTACGTTATTACTTCCACTACTTTATGTTTGATGTTTATGTTATTCTTCTTGTTCAAAAAAAAAAAGTTTGGCAAACTTAGTAAAAATTTAGGTTATTTCTTTTGGATCCCTTGGTGAGGCATTACACATACTACCAAGATTATTATCGAGTAAGTCACAAGTACGATGACTACATTTTAGCCAAAGGTGAGTAACTCAGACCCATATCTAATTGTTCTCTATAGTTTTTGTCTATTTTTATTTCATAGACACAAGTTATATTGTTAGTTGTTAGTGATCAACTAGGACTAGTGACCAGTACCACTAAGTCTTGTAGTAACTAGGGAGACCTAGGACATCTATATTTTTTAGTGTAGGTTGTACAACCAATGAATACTATTTAGATAAATATATGTAATAAACTATAGTTGACTATCACTTTTTGAATAAGTTGAATTTTAGGGCTACCTATGTTTCTTGGGAGATTTTGAACATGAACAAGAGTAAGAGTCCTACATGTGATGGAAGTCAAGAAAGGCCAGCCAAGCACACTCACAAAACCTTGTCATTATATTTTAGTGGTCAAAATCATGAAGCTACAACATCACAAGTACATTTATAGGATTCCCAACCACTACAACTACCAATTCCACTGGCACATATTGAAGAAGTTGGTGAACCTGATATTTTTGATCATGATGAAATTGAAGAATATATTTAGGTAAATACCTAGACTATCCAAAATAATATAATAGACTTGGATGATTATCCCAAAGATGGTGATGGTGCATGAACAAGAAAGGGAAAAAGGAAATACAACGCAAAAATTGATGTAGAATAAAAAATAGATCGAAATTGGGATCTATCGATCAAGAATTTTCAAATAGAATGGGCCTCAAAGTATCTATTCATTGAACCTATATGCAATCCAAAAGAAGGATTGCCTCTAATAAAATGGATATGTACGGTATGCACAAGGATAAACAAAAAGGAAAAGAGGTTGTAGCTAAAAATTGACACCATACAAAAGCATATGGGTAAAGTTTATGAGAAGAAAATCATAGATGGAGTAGAAAAATCAGTGACAAGATGGAAAACCAAGGAGGAATGTCAACAAGTTAAGAATTTAGAAATCTTAGAATTTTAGAAGAAAATATAGATGAAGCCTACTGAAGTAAAAAGCTCCATTGAATCTCTTATTGGAAAAGTAATGGAAGTTCAAGACATTTTTAAAATTCTTTAGTTAAGTGTTGTCTTCTATATTTTGAGCAAAGGGCATACCATGGCAGACTACCCATCATTGAGTGGTTTATTACACTCTATGAAAGTTCATCATTATCTAAGTCATTGGTTAGTAAACAATGGATGGGAATGGGCAAGTTGTCTCGCTGAGGTTGAAAAGGAAAACATCAAATAAAAAATTAAAGAGTCAAATTTCACTGCATTATCTTTAGATGAGGTGACAACAATAGATAATACTTCTTGGGTAAACATGCATGTCTATACTATACACAATTTTTTCCACCTACCCAACCTACTAACTGTTGTTTAAATGAAGGGTAATTCTATAGTGGAAAACATATTTGAACTAGTAAAGAGTTTTCTAATTGAATATGGAGGTATAGATGAAATGACGATTGTCCAAAAGTTGGTGTCTGTTGGAGCAGATGGAGCTTCAGTTATGTGAGGCCACAAGAATGGTATTATCACAAAGTTAAAAGATTTTCTTGCACCTTACATTTTTGTTCATTGTAGGGCCCACAAAATGAATCTAGCTTTTGGAATTATTAGCAACTCTCCAGAAATATATAGAGTTGAAGTTTTAATCAAAGAAACATATAGGCAATTTTGTCAAAGTCCTAAATGATTCAGGGAATTTAAATAGTTTTTTGAGGTACTAACTAATGGAAGAAAGTTTTTTAAGGATAATTATACCAGATCAATCTCTTTGGATGAACCAACTCATCAACATTTTTTTGAATATCCATCATTTCTTGGTACAATGGAGTCAACTCACGACAATCTGGGTGGTCAACAGAAATATGGTGAGCTACTGAAAGGTTAAGTAATATAGAGACACTATTAATGTTAGTAACCATTCTCCCTATGCTAGAAGAAATGAGAAATATAATTAAGAAGATCCAAAAAATATTTATAGATATCACAAAATTTAATACACTATATAAAATGACATGTGTGGCCCTCGATAATCTCTATAGAAATTGAGATTCATTTTATGTGGATGAAAAACTTTTAGGGTGGATGAGAATCAAAAATTTGGATAATGTTGATAAATTTTTAATGGTTTATGAAAAGGGGGGATTATGTGCAAGGTGTTGAGATACCAATGCACTACTATGGAAGGCTCGTGTCCATGAGAAAAAGGAAATAAATCCATGTAACCAAAATTAACTATTACAAAGGAAGTGTTTGAACAAATTTTTGAGTCTATAATATATTATGCAAATGATATTTCTTATAATCTTATCTCAGATATTAGATAAATATTTCCTCAACATGAATTACTTGAATCAATGTGTATTTTATTTCCCCATTATTGGAGTTTAAGAAGTCCTAAATATTTTAGAGGTTAGTTATTGGTTTTGATTAATCAATTTTGCAAAAGAAAACAAATCAATGTGGTGACCGCAAATAGAGTTTTAGATGAATCTCATTTGAGAGAGAAATCCCATTTTTTTTCTAATACAATGAAGGAACAATATGATGTTATTTAGAACCCTAGAGAAGAAGGATCAATAACCAAAATTTGGAGAAATCTAGCTCCAAGTGAAGTGTTGTAGGATTCAATATCACATTTTTTCAAGCTTGTTGAATTGTGTTTGACCATAATATTGGGGTTTGTAGAGGATGAGAGAGTTTTTAGTGCTTTGGGGTTCCTAAAGTCAAAGGTAAGAAATAAACTAGAAAAATTTGAAAAATTGTTTGAGGTTGTATACATCCAGATATGAAGTCAATACTTTTCCTTTCGAAAGGGCACTAAAATTATGGCTGAATAAATTTTAAAGAAGAGGTTTGGGAAATGTTTCAAACAATGAGATCACTAACTCAAGTAGTGGTACTAGTATTGGTAGCATTGATGTTGAAGTTGAGGATCACTATCTGGCAAGTGAAGGTATGTAGACTAGAGGAAACATGGAGCATGATGGGCTATTTAAACTTGATGGCAAGGAATCCAAAGATTTGGTTGATAAGATGATGTGGCAAGTTTAACAATTATGGTATGATGTGTCAATTATAGATTTATTACTTCTTAGTAATTACTACAGCCCACATTCTAGATTCTGGACAGTATTCTCTAAATCTAATCATGATTCATGTATCATGCATAATAAGTTATATCATTTTGTAAATGTCTAATGTTAAAAAAACATGTACATTTTATGTTAGATGATGCCATGACTCAATATTTATTCAAATTTTACCATTACTATTATTTTTTATTTGCATTATGATGCTCATATGATACATTGTTATGGTACAATCCTTGATGATTTTTATGAAAATATAGCAATTCAAATGATAAATTTCATATTCATTCTCATTAATTTTTTCACACATGATAATTGATCAAATTCAATAAATTCAATTTGAAAAAGTTAAATTTGAATACCTAATCTCATAATCATGATTTAAAAGTACTAAATTTACAGCCATCACATTTAGAAAATGATCCTAAATTCCCTTATATATAAATATAGAAAGAAGGGAGCAACAACAACTTTAGGTCAATTTTGCCTCATGGGAAGAGTCTTAAAGTAGCATCAACTCTAGTATTGAAAACATTTTTTTCCTTTGCATTTGATAGGCCTATTAAGAAAAATAGCATTTGGATTTTTCTATGTTTATCATGTTCAAGAAACAAAGTTCAGACTTTAATATCACATCAAACAATTACAAATAAAAATAAAGTAAACACTACAAAGATAATTAAAATCACTTTCCAAGTTTCACATACTCTGATGCCTATTGGATGTCTTATGATATGATTGAAGATTTGGTTAACCTTTTTAGGATGTTGAATTTTTCTTTATTTGGAGTTTGAACATTTGTTATGTTATAGTAGATGACCTTTAACTTCATTAGACTTCTATATTTAGAAGATTTAATTGAAAGCAATGCTACATCCAATAGTGCATTCAGATTCACCAATAGTTTGATGCAATTCAAAATGCCTTCAGAGTTGAATCTTGAGGAAACTTGACTACTTTAGACATCATTTTGCCCCCCAACTCTTTTGGTTAGTTTCCCTTCCAACAAATGTCATTGATGAATTACTAGAGAAAGGATTAGGAAAATGAAGACTTATCATCAATTTTTCTCTGTCATCCATCTTGGTGAGCTTTTTCCTAATTGAGTTCAAATATTCCTATCCTTCCCTTGTACTCTAGCATTTTTTAATGATAGCCAGTGACTTTACTAATGCACTAATGCAATCATGAACTCCTTGGCTGGCCAAATAACTATCACTATGTGTGTTGATTATGTGTATAATCTATCTTGCAATCTTCTCAAGCTTAAAAAGGTATTTTTTCTTCTCAATCTATTCTTTGATACTCCCACAAATAACTCAAAAACTTTGATGCAATTCAAACCAATCACATAAGCTATTGGTATTTTCCATAATTTCTCCCCACATTTTTTCTTTAATTAGCTTGATTGAATTTTGTATTTTTCATTTGACTCAAACAAGTTTTTCTCCTAGGTTTTGATTGTTTTATTTTCCTTTTGTACCTCTTGTACCATTTGTGACAACTACTTTTCATGTTGTTTCTTTATTTGCTTGGCTTTATCTTCCCACTATTTTGCATTAATTTTCACTCTCACCGTCCAATTTCTTAGTTATGTTACTGATTGTATGTCCACAATATTCTAAATTTTTGAAATTTGTACTATAGATACTCTTTCATCCTCAAGTTATTTATTTGATTCTTACAATTTGTCCTTGAGTTGTTCAAAGTTTACATCTACATCCATATTAACATGATTCAGAGTATCACTGACTTTCTCATTGCTCTGTTCTAATTGTTCCTTCAACATCTTGAGTTTTACTCTCTCTACATTTACATCACATATATTTTTATTGCTTTCTTCCAATTGTTCCTTCAAAATTTTTATTTCTACCTCCATATATTTTTTGGCTGCGGTTGTGCACAAGCTTCTTGAGAGGAAGCACTTGTAATCCTTTTTTGTATTTCTTTGCACCTACTATATGTTGCTTTCTACTTTTCCTTTACATTTTTAAGGTATGCCTTTAACTTTCAATTACCTTCTCCAACCCTTCTCTCTCTCTCTCTCTCTCTCTCTCTCTCTCTCTCTCTCTCTCTCTCTCTCTCTCCATCTTGAATAGTGAATTGTAGACCAAAAAGTTGGTCTTTTTTGCCTGACTAACTTTGTCCACATTTTTGACTTTGGAGAAATCCATAGATACTGTGCTAACATGAAAATCTATTAGATTTATCTCTCTCTAGTGGATTATTATCTACCTATGGGGGAGAAACAATCATAAACTCCATCATTTCTTTTTTTGTGTTATATGTTGGAAATATCCTATTCGATGCAGGTTCTTAAAAATGAGCCACCTCATACACATCCTTCTTGAACACCTTATTATTTTTTCTATTCATTTTTGTGGTTTCTTGATAATTTGTTACAAAATTATTGAATTTTAAATTTGGGTTTGTTGATACAATATGATGTTTGAAAGGATAAAGAGTACTTGCAACATTTTACATGTCTCCACCAATGCCCTAGGTTGTAATAATTGCATTTTGAGGATTACCAACAATATCACCCCTTCTTAATCTAGCCCCACAACCACTATTAAGTGTAGTTTTTGGATTGTTCTGAAGGTTTTGTCTTGAGGGAGTTGTTAATAGAATTATATCAGTATGAGTATCTAAAACCTTTTGCTTCTTCTCACAATGACCTTCAACCATAATATTTAGCTCAATTTTCAGTCCCATCATACTTTTTGAAGATGAAACAACATGGGAAGTTAGATTTACATCATGCATGAATAATGACATGGGTTCACCTTTTTTTTGAAGAACATGATGGGTCATTTGACTCATCTCCAATGATTGGTTTATGACTATGTTTCAATGGCTTTGGTATTGGGAGTGGATACCAATTTCCTTGACCTATTATGCCCAACCCACCATCGCCTAGATAAACCCCTTTTTTTTAATCATCTTTGCCCCTATGCCATAATTTTCCCTTGTCTTTTGATTAAGTACAATATATTATCCAACTGAATCAAATATACTACACCTAATAGTAGTTGGAGTAGCAGATTTAGTGAAACTAGTGGCAGTGCCTATGGCAGTGGATGAAGGATCCTTACAAATCTCATACTCATTGTCTTCATCATCTACACCATGTTGTGCCATTGATGCATCTAGATGCTCATTATCCCATAATTTGCTAAATGTTTCATCCTTAGGTAAGTCTTCAAAATCTACATAGGTCTTAGGTTTGTTGAGATTCTTCCTCATTTCCCAAAACACATTAATTTTTAATCGACACCAATGTGTAGCTACACATTCTTTATTTATGACATCTGGAAGATATTTTTTACTTGGATTATCTACTATCTGGTAGAATTTATAGGATGTCATGAGCTACACTTTTTCTTTCTGTCTATGCAATTCTTTAATTTGTGCTGACAATTCCTGCATTGAAATATTGTTTTCACTAGAGAATTTCTCTATCTCTATTTTGACCTCTTCCTGCAAGTCCATGTTTTAAATATTTCAATCTATGATTTCCATCTTTCATACATATTCCAATGCAAATACCCTCTTTTTCATATGTATTGGAAGTTTGTAGGATTCTACAGCTGAATCGTAAAATCTTAATATAGTGTACTCTTCCATAAAGTACATGTTAGGCAATTGAATTAATCATTTACAAGACATAGACAATTGAGGAATTGAAGTGTCTATACTTTTATGATAAAGTGGTGCTAAAAATAAGTCTACAAACTAGTTGTAGTTCCCTTGGAGATCACCCATCCTAATCACAAATGTCCATTTAGATATTGGTTTATCAAACTTAAGTTGAAGCTTGTTTATCTCAAAAATTTGATGATGCTTTGATAATGGAAGATGGCACAAGTAGGTCATATATTTAAATGTCCTCTGTGATAGTGGGTCTGACCCTTTTTCAATCATCAACAATTAGTTGTGCATGTGATGGAAAATGTGCCCAATATAATTATATCTTACCGATTGTTTTAGATAGTGAATATTGAAAATCATTTCCAAAAAATTGGCACCCATTTTCTCAGTACTTTCCAAACCAAAACACATTGATAACAAAGATACAATATCCTAAACCCATTGTGAAAAAATATCAAATTCATAAGGAGGTTTATGATCACAAGGTAGATTGAATTCATTCTCTAATCCTCTAATACAACAATATTCTTTATTTGGTCCTAAGTTGTCATATGTTTATGCTAGTGTTTCCAAGTTAATGTGGGTTGGGTTTTGTCCTTATACCATAGGTCCAATAGTCTACCAAATTAACTCTGTGTGATTGACATAATTACCCCTTGTGTATTTTGATTAATAATTTACCTTTTTTTCCATCATAGTTGTCAACACAAACCATTACAAATTCTAGACAAGGGAATATTTGAGGGAACCCCATGTGAGAAATTACCCTAGTCCATGTTGCAAATTTATTTACAATGCACCCTATCATGTTCTTCAATTTAATATATTTTGATTCATTTTCTAGATCATTCTACTTATCTTCAATTGCATATTTGATTGCCTTAATATTCCTTCCATAGATAACATGATCCCAAATATCATGGAATTCATCAACAAAACTTGATGCTTTAGCCAGTTTGTGCATGTCAAAATATAGTTTCCTAGTCCCTTGTAAATTCTTTTACATCGACACAAATTATAATTTATAGACATGATTAAAATTTAAACCCTAAATTGTATTTCAAATATTTAACTTTGTAAGTTACCTAGCTGCTAGAAAGTAAATAATTTAGGCTTACAATGCATAATAAATTGAAAATTAAATCCTGAATTCTACAACCGATATGAGTTATTTAACTGTTAGTAAAAAAAATTGTTCATGATCTTACCTAGAAAGTTGAAACTCTAATTGATAACTATTTTCTTTGACACTATCTAGGAAGACTAGGTTTGAATTGCAACTTACAAATTATGATTTGCAACCCCTTCTGATGCTCCAATGCTTTTACCAAATCTTGGATTGGTAGTTTGTGCAGAGATCCAAGATTGAATAATGAAAACTAAACCTTATAGTCTACATAAAAGAAAATTTTACAAATTGTAAAATTAACAGAGTTGAGAATGTGTTTGATATTAATTCTTACATATATTATAAAATGGACAACTGATATTATAATTATTTGTGAAACCATAAATGTATGACATTACAGTATAATTTAGGATTAACTCTAGTGATTATTGCTAATATCTGAACAGTTGATGACTTCAATTCTTTCTCAAGAATTCTTTTACAGGGATTTAAAAAAAAAATAAGGGTGGCCAAAATTGGCCCAAAAAAAGTCTTGAGTCATCCATTTTTGATGCTCCAATGGTGGTAGTTGTTGATCTTTACATGTCTTATCACTACACCACAGTCTGTGTCAATGCCTTATGTCTTCTTTCTCACCTGATATGTGTATGGAACATGTCTTCTTTCTATGACATTTGAGAAAGCAAGACTACTCTTGGCAAAATTAGCTTGAAATATGACTAGGGCCATTCGATCTTTATTGATCAAATAATGTGTAAAGGATGTCGATACCTCAATAGATATTACACCAAGTATGCCACATGTCCTCTTTCTAGGGAATATGGGAATACAAGTTGAGTGTTCTTGAAATTGGTCCAAAATTCATTTGGAGTCATTGATCTAAGTTGATCGAATGGTGGTCAGACTATTTCTTTTTTTGTACAATGTAAATGATGCTCTATCACTGAGTCACATGTGTCACTATGATATTTACCATGGGTCCACCATCCATGTCAAAATGAATAGTGAGTAGTCATAGGTATTACATGTATGTAACGTGTCTTCTCTCTAGGGTGATTTGGGAAAAGGAGTTGAGTGCTGCTCAAATCAGCCTGAAATACATCTTGAGTCATTGATTCTTGCTCATCCAATGATAGTTGCAGCATCCCTTTAATTATATTAAAATTTGCATCATCATATTAAATTATAATTATAATATTAATTATTATTATATATTAATAATAACAACATTGTATTAACACTTGTTAAAGATAAAAAATTTCAATTAAAAATAAATTGAATAAATATGATTTATGTTTTATTTTAAGAAACAATTTGACTTATTTGTGTTATTTTTTTAAAATTATTTTGTGATTGAATAAGAAGATATTCATAACAAATTAAATAGAAATAGGAATCTATGTATTTGTGCATTGAATTTCAAACTCAACCATTGAAATTAACAAAAAAAAATCTTATTCTATGGTTTTGATGATGATTAATGAATAGTTAAGAACCTAATACAATATAGTTAAATTATTCTAATTTACATAGCATACTTAAAGTTTTAGTTAAAACTTAAAAGTCATTACAATATGAATAATTGAGTGTTTATAGCATAAAGTTTTTATATCACATATTTATTAGTTATTAGAGACTACAGTTGACATGTGTCTTTTTTCTGGGTGCATTTATAAAAATTCTTGAGCATTCCCTAGATTTGCCTAAAAGTCATCTCTTGTCATTGATCTAAGTTGATCAAATGGTGTTACCATGAGTATAGTGATTTCACAACTGATAGATGTTTTTCATGTGTCTTCCTTCTAGGGCATTTGGAAAAGCTAGTCGATTGTTGCCAAATTCAACTTGAAAAATATCTAGAGTCATTGATCTTTGTTCATCCAATGGTAATTGCGACATCACCTTTACAATATTACTAACATAGTTCTTAAATATATTAGAATATTTCTAATTTTTTAAATAAAATAGTTTTTCAATGATACTTTATATTTGATTGTAAAATAAGCCCATCCAATGGAGAACTAAATTTGATTAAAAAAGTAACTATCAATTTTGTTCCACATATTCTATTATTTAGTATTGCTGAAACCAAACATTGAAGTGATTTAATAATTAAATTAATGACTAAATATTAAACCTCAATATGTTAATTTTAATTTTATGTCAAATGTTATATTTTGTTTCTTAACAATTTAATAGAAAATTTTCAAATGCCAAAACATTGTATAAGCAAGCATAACAATAATATACAATTTTAGATGGAACTCAAGAAATTTCATTGGTATTCCTTTAAAATTACAATATGAGGAAGACACATGTGTTGAAAAGAGATTGTTTGAAGTATGGAACCTATCATGGAACTATCATTATTTTGTGAATGATGTAAAACCTACTACTTGCTGTACACTCGAAAGTGTCCCACTCTAAACCCTTCTATCCAAACGATTCCATGAGATTGGAATGTTTGGATGCCGGCTTAGAGCTCCCTATCCATGGAGTGCAAGAGAGTATATTTCAAGAATAAGAAGGCTCTCAGATGAGCCTTAGAGATACTCTTCTTGCTAGTAAACCATGCAATGGGAGGTTCCAAAGACAAGATGCAAGAATGCAAATGTCCCAAGGAGTTCCTCAAGAATGCAATGCAAATGAAGATTAAGCTAGAATGAATATGAAAAATGCAGTTATTCTAAGAATGGATGAGAGTGTTACAATCCAACTATTAGACTATATGATTTAAGCTAAATGTAAAAATGAAGCTAAGCTAAGCTAAAATGTTATGGTATGAGAGAATGTAGACAAGAAATAGAAGTTCTCCACAAAGCTCCAAAGAAACCTGTTAGAAAACCTGCAGCATAACAATGTTCAAAAGATGGATCGATTGAGGGGGAAAGCTCTCTCCCTTTTAAAGATGTATGGACGGTGGAGATCAAGATGAAGATGGTGGATGATCAACGGTGGAATTCGAAAATAGGAGTGATCCATGTGCACACACAAATCAACCAATAGAATATAAGTTGACTTGTCATATAAGACAAAAGTCACAAAGCCTTTTCTTTTAATTGCAAAATAGAAAAAAGACTTTATGTGTGCACTTTAAGTGGGTTAGAAGAATGGGGTCTTTTATTTAATTAAAAGGGGATATGTTCTTTTAATCAAATAATGAACTTAGGATAGCATAGTCAAACTATAGGTTATAATCAAATAAATTGATTATTAGCAATTTGGCTTAGGTAAGTGATTAAATTAATTTAGCCAAAATGTTGAAAAGGGGGCTAATAGTCTAGATGACCATTTTTAGGTGATTACATTTGCCCCTCTTTGACTAATGTGTGATCGATCTGGGAACACATTATGTCAAAGAAAATCGAAGCCAAGTAGGCGATGATAGATATAGATGTCTAATTCCGAAGAGTGAAATGCAGAAATAGATAGCAAGTCCTAAATGCACAGCCTGATAGCAGTAGTACTGAACACTAGGAAGAGATGATGTTAGAATTCAAGAAGAATACTAACACATAGAAAAGCAGATAGAGTGAGAGCAAGTGAGAAGATCAAACAAATGCTCCTAAGCAGTGATAGAGTATTTCTGCCCCCTCGGGATCGAAATTGAAATGAGGTAAGGGGATGCAAAAATTGGCTAGAAATGAGAAAATTAGAATATAGCAATGTCCAATATGACAGATAGATGATTAGAACTCAAGAATGACTATTAGAAACTGACAAAATGCCCCAGTTTGACTAGAGTTGACCTTGAAGGATATAGCATAAAATTAGGTCAAATCTAGTAGAAAGATGATTTAGATGTGAAACAGTGAATTGAAGTAGATATGAAGTATGGAAATGATGAAGTCATGAATAAATGAAGATGCCCCAGTGATGATTCGGAGATTAGACCTCAAAAGGTCAGCTAACTGCTTAGAAGAAAGTAGAATTTTAAAAGACAATTTTGACCATCAAGATGAACTCGAATTTGGATTTCGATCCCGAAAATGAATCTAGGATGTTGAAATTATTTAAGAGGTCAAAAATTTATATAATGTGATGATAAGATAGAAAAGAGATGAAGTGAAAGATTAAGAAGGTGAAAAGACATGAACAAGAAGAAAGTAAAGAAATATATGAAAGGAGTTAGCTGATATGTCCACAAAAAGATGAAGAGAGAGCTCTCCCCATATGCAAGAATGCAAGACTAAGCTAGAAAATGAACCTAAAATGCAAGCTAATATGCAAAGTGGTTTACCAGCAAGAAGAGCATAACATTTAGACTCTTAATTTCATCATTGAGCATTTATTAGGGACATCATGAGATCATACAACCATCACTAGTATAACTATGAGGATATGAATATGATCGATATTAGATAGGTATGTGAAAATCCAATCTAAGCATCAGAGACATGTAAGTCAAGATAACTACACGATTAGATTCCCTAAGTTTAATTTAGCAATATTACACTTATATCAAGGCATAAGCGCCAGGATAAACCCTGAGTGTGATCTTGCAAAACAGTCAAGGATGATACATTTATAAGTCAAAGTGTTGAATAGGTCAAGCATAAATGCTTACAACACTATAGACAAACAAAAGTATATCCACAAGCAGAAATCAAGAAAATATGTCCCATGCCCCCAGTCTTCTAGTCAATGACATCCTTGAAAGACTATTAGGGAGGGAACACCTGGCAAAGAAATCATCATAGACAGCACACAAAGTAGATAAAGATCAGCATAGCTCAGTCGTTTAAGTGTTAAAGTGCGTGTGTGTAAGTCACTTGGCCATTTCTTCCAGACTTGATTCTGATAGTGAGATATCGCGACATCGGAGACCGTAGGTAAACTATCTGTAAAGTGTTAAAAAACACTTGATGTCAAAGTGGGGGAAGTGTTGAGAAACACTATTTTGTGAGTTGTCAAAGAAACCCAAATGCATAAGAATACCTCAAAAAGGCTAAGTATCTATGCCCCCAAGATGAGGACAAGAAACAATTCCAAGCCAGGAAATGTGTAGCGAAGTGGATGATTGAGACTGATAGACATAGGTGCGAGGGTTTCAAGTAGTGCCTGTTTCCAGGTTTTCACCACTTGACAAATTTTTTCAAGACTTTTTTCAATTTTTTTGTATTTTTAAATTTTTTGATTTTTTTGGTGATACATCAAAGCACCTATTGCTAGGTTTTCACTAAGATGATCATTTTTTCATGACATTTTTCTGATTTTTAGGATTTTTTCAGCATCATATATGATTTTTTGGATTTTTTAGAATAATTTAGAGATTACTAGTTCTCAAGCAAGATCACATCATTTTCTCCCAATGTCTAGCAAGGTATAGGATATGATGGAGCAACGAGCCAGTGGATAAGCAAAGATGGATGAAAAAAGAGTATGAAGCAAGTGAAAGTGATCCTCAAGGACTGACTCCTCAAGAGTACCCAAGCTAGGAAAAGAGGTGAAATAGTCATATGAAGCATGTTTTGGATAAGCAATGGAAGTAATGAGAAATATAGCATGTAGCATAAGAAGTGAAGCCAACAGGTGATATAGCATGAAGTGTGTAGTCCAAAAGAGTAGCCATGTCAAGAGACCTATGAGAACCATGTTTCATTTTTTATGATCAAGACCAAGGGGTCAACTAGATAGGATAGCAATGGGATAGAGCAATAAAAATAAAGCTCAAGATGGAGGCTATGAGGGAATGAGAAAGCACTAATAGAAAATCTAGTGGATAAGATAGCCAATATGCAAAGATAGCTCAACATTGTCAAGATCAAAGAGAGAAGAGGGGATAGATGGATGATGGAAGAATTACACATGATGCCTATTTACTAGGTTTTCATCATGGTACCTATCCAAGGTGCCACAAGAAGTAGTTTTCACCATAGGATGCATTTATTTTTACTTTTGCTACCAAGGTGCCACAAGAAGTAGTTTTCACCAAGGCACATTTTCTTTTTCTTTTTTTCTTTTTTTTTTCTTTTTTCTTTTTTTTGAATTTTTAGAAAGAGCTCAAGCTTTTTAAATGTAGATAGTGCTCCTATAGGAAAGATAAGTCATGATAAGCCAAGACCATAGAAAGGTATGCTCAAAGATGTTGATAGGGTGATGAAAGAGAAATGGTAGTAGGAAGAGTATATGGAGGATAAGAGTTCATGTATAGAAAGGAGGTGTAAGCTTTAGAGGATTTCATGAGGGTAGTTGAAATATTGGACAAGATCAACATTGAAACACACCTTGAAGGGTATTGAAATGATGGAGGAATCATGGATGAAATAGCTTGAGATTTAGATGTATGAGGTGGTAGAAAAGATTTGGAAAAAAGTGTAGTGGAAGGCTTTGGAATATTTTTAGGAAGATTTTTGGAAGAAGATGGAATAGAAGCCTTTGGAAGCTTGAATGTCAACTTTGAAATATTTTCAATATTCAAGTCTTTTAAAAGAGACTTGGGAATCCACATAGCTTTAGATTTTCCTCGTTCTTTGGGTGCTTGAGAGTGCATTTGTATAATGATGGATTTAGGAACCCATATTTTTTTTGGTTTAGCTCTTTGAGTAGTGGACCTTTGTGGTCTTTTTTGTGCATTCTCCTTCTTAGCATTCACATGTCGATTAGATGGGACATAGTGATCTTTCTTTTTCAATGGATTCTTATGTTTATTCTCACTTCCAAAGGACTTGGGATTTGTGGATGAATACGGCTGATATGACTGGTTTAGATGTATAGATGGGTGAAAAGTCATCAAGGATGAGTGCCTTTGTTGATCTTGAGGTATTATAGGAGAGCTAGGGGTGGAAAGTGTAGGAGATGAAGGAACATAAGGCCCCAATATGGATGGAAGGTTTGAATGCTTTAGCTTAGATGGATAAGGACCAAGGATAGATTTAGAAGATGCAAAGGGATAGTGGGAAAGGATATCAACATCTTTAGAATGAGCAACATGGTCAAAGCCATCAATAGACTCATGATTACCTTTGATAGGAACAACATTTTTAATACAAGCACTTGAAGCTTGAGCACAATTTTGAAGTGGATATGGAGAAGTAGAACATGAGGGGACACTTTGATCTTGACAAGTAGCTTTGGATAGCATAGAAAGAGAACTTTTCTCATAATTTTCAGTAAGCTCGAGGGAGATGATGGAAGTGGTATCTTCATCATACTTAGGAGGTGGACAAGATATAGAATATGGAGGGGAAAAATCTTGAAAGAGATGAAAGGGTGCTTGATCTTGATCTTTCTTGACATTTATAGCTTTTTCTTTTTGAGAGTCCTCTTGACATGGAGCCACTTCTAAGGACAAGGGAGAATGAAGAGTGAATAGAGTAGTGCTTGGATTAGGTATAGTAGTGCATGAAGGTTGAGGATGTTTAGGATTAGTAGCATGGAAAAGGTTTGCAGCCAAGTGAAGGTTAGCTTGAGTTTCTTTTAGAGGTAGCCCTTGAGGATACATGTAGTCTATGTGGAAAGCATTAGGTTCTTTATTTGATGGAGGCATGTTGGAAAGCTTTGAAGTGTTGGGACATGCATGAGTGTTGGAAGAAGTGGAAGATGCAATAGAGCTGCTACTAGACATAGGTTCATTAATGTAATCTTGCTTAAGAGAAGTATCTTCACCACATGAGTCACTAGAGTTTCCAAGATCAACAATCTCATCATCAATGAGATCTTGGATTTTATGTTTCAGTTCTATACAATCAAAAGTAGCATGGTCATTAGATTGATGATAAGAACAATAAGCATCCAAGAAAGGATTTCCATAGGAGATAGACTTAGGCAACATGATGAGCTTAGTTTCAAGAAGTGTTTGCAAAATGTCATCATAAGAATGTTCCAAGGGAGTAAAAGTCCTCTCAAAAATATGTCTAGGATCTTCTTGTTGTTTTTCAAGTGAATAGCATGCATTCATGTCTTCATCATTATCTTGGTCAAAGATAGGTCCATCATGAAATTTTGGAATAGGCTCAAAGTAGGTATCACATGCTTGTCCTCTAAAGAGGTCTTTAGATCTAGAAGATGAAGACATTTGATGTCTTGAAGTAGAGCATGTAGACCTAGAAGAAGAGGATGACCTCAAAGAAGGTGAATCACATGCATGTAAAGACCTTAAGGAAGATTCATGTAATGATGCAATCTTCTCCTCTAACCTTTTCTCAAGTTTAGACTTCATTTTTTTCATGCGCTTAGAGAGATGAAGGTAAGAAAGATCATTTGTCTCTTCTAGTTCTTTGTATTGCACATATAGATCTTGAAACTCTTTAGTGACAT
The DNA here is from genome assembly GCA_028749045.1 of Cupressus sempervirens. NCBI lineage: Eukaryota > Viridiplantae > Streptophyta > Pinopsida > Cupressales > Cupressaceae > Cupressus > Cupressus sempervirens. The sequence goes on along the minus strand of CM053784.1, from coordinate 575,548,628 downwards.
GGAGGATATCATGATCTTCTAGATTTGGTTGAAGTTTGGTAGCACAAAGTTTAGATCCCATAGTTTTAGATGCAAAGCCAAGCATAAAAGAGCCTAGAGGATAACTTGATGTTGAAACTATAGGAGATAGAGTGTTCACTTGCCAAGACAGTAGAGAGAGATTAAAGTGACTTGTCAAACAATATGTCCAAGAAACTTACGACATGAATGACTCAAGTCAATAGCTAGGCAAGATGCCCAAATAGCCAAATAGATAGAGCAAGCGGGGTGACAAGTGAACAACTCTCCAACCCAAGAGTGTAGTCAAGAAATCAAGGTAACCATTTCAGCAAAACGATAACTAGCAAGTAGGCATAGACCATGAAGATAGAAAGACCAAGAGTGCTAAGACCAAAGAGCCACTTTAAGCATGTTCAAAAACTAGAGACATAGAAAATCAAAATCAAATGATGCGACTCCCCTTAGCAAGCAACACAAGAAAATGTTTGCATTTGATGTTTTGACTTGGTTGACAAAGTTTGACAATAGTTGATAGCATAACAAGTTTGATGTTCAAAAGCAATTTCTTTCCAAGCAAGATAGTGACACATGGAGTAGTCTTCAAACAATCAAGCAAGGGACAAAGCAACCTTGCATGATACAAGCATATGTGACGTCTCAAAAGAATTCCCTAGAATTATCGTCATGTGTATGTTCAAAAGATTTTCACAAGTATACCACATTCGAGAACACATCAAGCAATATCTACCTAGAAGTCATGGTTCATTACTCAACAACTTGGCCCACGCTTGATGCTCCTTTGCCTCACACCAAGTGGTTTTCCACAAGAGATATTGGCTTTGTCATGGAAATGCCATAAGCATAACCAAGGGAACACATATGGTGAGTGTAAATCTTGGGGTGATCCGGGTAGTCCACTAGGATCAATCCTTGCACCAAGAAGTTGAGCGGCTAAAAAAGGTAGTTACTAACTTAGGGTTTTTAGATAGGGCTTCCGTTCATAGTGTTCCTCTCGCTCCCAATTATGGGACACCTCACCTTGCGATGAGTAACAGATCTCGCGATCACAAGAGTACCTTAAGCATTCTTACCTAGTGATCTCCCTATGGTCGAAATCCCATAAGCGATCACACTAGGCAAAGATAAACACTACGTCTACCAAGGTTTTGTGTCCTTGATAGCCTTGAGTTTATAGTGGGTTGGAAGAGCCAGGTAATCGGCTTGTTCCCACTTGGGTCGTTCCTCTCAGGTTGTCCGAGAGCAGGCCCTCTAAAGGATTCTAACTACACAAAGTGGATCAAATTTTGAAAGTCAAGATTTCTGGTTCACCACAAGGGTGAAGAGCATACTCTCCTATTCCAATCATTTTCTCCCAAACACGCCAAGAAGATTCAGTTACTCCTTGCTTTTGAAACCAAATGGCAAGTCAAGATTTCTGATTCACCACAAGGGTGAAGAGCATACTCTCCTATTACCAAAAGACTCCAATCACAAGTTTTATGTGCCTATGAAAAATGAACAATTATTCAATGCCACACATGAAAACAAAAAAACAAGAAATTTGGGTTTTTATGCTTTGGGAAGCCCTGCAAACAATCGTTAGTAGCCCTTGTGCATTTGAAGCTTTGACATGCGTTCTTTTTATGCAATGTTTCAATTTTTTTCACAAGGATGGCAACCTGAAATCACAACTTGTTAGCAACAAAAGTTAGTGTGAAATAACATAAAAATCTACAATAAAAAGTGGTGAGTTTCTTCAAAAATCTAATTTATCCTCCAACCAAGTACATGCAAAGAAAGTGCAAGTTAATCACAAATGCTTTCATTTTTACTCTTTGGTTTTGACCTAGTCAACAAGATTGGACTTTTTTGTTATGATTTCGTATTCAAAAATGAAAATGAAAAAAAGAGACCCCTGTTAAAAATCAGAGAGCTTTCCAAAAATGTAAGAAATTTTAAAAAATCTCTTCATTTGCTCCCTAGAGATTGATTTTGTCAAAACAGGCCAAATTTATCAAATCGAATTTTTTATCCTTAATACGATCTCAAAATTAAAAACACAAAGAAAAAACCCCCATTAGAATTCAAAAAGCTTTCTGAAAATGTAAGTTTTTTCAAAAAATGCGCTGATTTGCGACCAAAAACGACTTTTTATGAAAAATAAAGAAAATATCATAACTTCCGAAAATCATGTCACAATGCTCTGAAAATTGGACTGAAACATTTTGAGCATATGCTCAACCTGAAAACAAAATTTCAGAACCAAATTCTAAGCGGTTTAAAAGATATGATCGAATCTTTAAACCAACTAAGTTTTTGGCCTTCAAACCAATTTACTTATGGCTTGGCCTTAAAACCAAAGTGAAAATTCTACAAAAGCATTTGATTAGACCCAATATGCTGCTGTAAAAAACCAGAGATAAGAAATGAAAGCAAATGGAGCTGAAAATTTGATTCAAGCCCCACGGTGGGCGCCAAAAATGTACACTCGAAAGTGTCCCACTCTAAACCCTTCTATCCAAACGATTCCATGAGATTGGAATGTTTGGATGCCGGCTTAGAGCTCCCTATCCATGGAGTGCAAGAGAGTATATTTCAAGAATAAGAAGGCTCTCAGATGAGCCTTAGAGATACTCTTCTTGCTAGTAAACCATGCAATGGGAGGTTCCAAAGACAAGATGCAAGAATGCAAATGTCCCAAGGAGTTCCTCAAGAATGCAATGCAAATGAAGATTAAGCTAGAATGAATATGAAAAATGCAGTTATTCTAAGAATGGATGAGAGTGTTACAATCCAACTATTAGACTATATGATTTAAGCTAAATGTAAAAATGAAGCTAAGCTAAGCTAAAATGTTATGGTATGAGAGAATGTAGACAAGAAATAGAAGTTCTCCACAAAGCTCCAAAGAAACCTGTTAGAAAACCTGCAGCATAACAATGTTCAAAAGATGGATCGATTGAGGGGGAAAGCTCTCTCCCTTTTAAAGATGTATGGACGGTGGAGATCAAGATGAAGATGGTGGATGATCAACGGTGGAATTCGAAAATAGGAGTGATCCATGTGCACACACAAATCAACCAATAGAATATAAGTTGACTTGTCATATAAGACAAAAGTCACAAAGCCTTTTCTTTTAATTGCAAAATAGAAAAAAGACTTTATGTGTGCACTTTAAGTGGGTTAGAAGAATGGGGTCTTTTATTTAATTAAAAGGGGATATGTTCTTTTAATCAAATAATGAACTTAGGATAGCATAGTCAAACTATAGGTTATAATCAAATAAATTGATTATTAGCAATTTGGCTTAGGTAAGTGATTAAATTAATTTAGCCAAAATGTTGAAAAGGGGGCTAATAGTCTAGATGACCATTTTTAGGTGATTACACTTGCTAGTAAGACAATTGTTTTTTGAATGTTATCATTTGTTTGATTGATGAAGAGGATTTGAAAAGATAGGATAATAAGAGCACCTAGAGAAAGGTTGATTTATATGGTATATAAAAGGAGTACTAAGACCAAGTAAGACATGGATGATATGATGTATTTTTGATCTACTTAAGGATAAAGTGAATGGTTACTTAAGCTAAGCAAAGAAGAAGTATTTTCATAAAAAGTGTTTCCTAAGCCTTGCCGAGCATATAGTGTAAGCCAAGCAGAATTTAGTATGTGATGAGCATCAAAAAGCTAGTAAGTGCCAAGTGTTAGTTAAATGTAGTAAATTCCAAGCATTAGGGGAATAACAATAGTGGACAAGCAAGGAAGATGTAGTTAATGCCGAGCAACCTAGTGTTGTCTGAGCATTAGAAGATTGTTATTATTGAGTGAACAATGTGGATGCTGAGTGACAATAAAATGTGTTAAACCAAATATTTGACAAATTTGGGCTAAAAAAGTTGATTTCTTGAATTATGTGAAATGTGTGCAAGATAAGCTTAAAGAGTTGAGGGCACACAATTCAAGGTAAGCCATTTTGAGGTGAATTCAAAGAGGATTGGAGAGTAAGTTTCTAGAAGAGAATAAAATGGAAAAGTGGGTAGATTTATTAAATCTTACCTAATCCTAAAATGGATGATTGTGGTTAAGCAAAAAAATACTTAAATTCTCTATTTACAAAGATAGCAAGCTAGAAACAAAGGTTGTCATGTGCGAGAACCTAAGGAAGATAAGAAGTCTAAGGTGTTACTTCATAAGGTGATTGAAGGGATGAATCTACAACTGGCTACCAAGTAAGAAGGCTTAAGGAGTTAAATGCTTGAAGGGTGAACAAGCTATCAGATATGAAGGGATGAATGCCAAGAAGAATGGAGGACTAAAACAAATATCTATAATCTAAAAGTGAGTTGTAATTTGTTATCAGATCAAGTCCTGTTATTACTTTCTAACCATTGTATCAGCTTGGATAAATCCTTTGGATTAAGGTTGACTTAACAATAATTTGTATAATACTTTAATTGGGTGATATTCTAATGGAATGGTCTAAACTTCTCTAACAAGGCTCACTCCTAATAGGGTGATTGAAATCCTTTAACTAGGTCACATTTAGTAGTGTGTATTGTAACCTTTAATAGGGTTGGCCTTTCACAGGGCATTACTTTAGAAAAGTGAAAATTGGTAGCATGTTATTGGTGGTTTTTCCTAAATTTGGTTTGCACATAAAATCATTGTGTCAAAATGTGGGAATGAGTTTGTGGAGTTTTATATGTTTACATTTCTGCAAAGTTGTCTTGACCTATGATGACAATATGCAAATGTTTAAGGCATTGGATGATCTAATGGATGCATGCATGATATGGGCACGAATCTATTAAGTGCAAAAAAGTTTTATTTATACATTTTGACCTTAGATAACTAATTCACCCCTCCTTTGAGTTATTCTAAACATTCCAATAGTATGTACAATGAATATAATTGATTAAACAATATAGAAAGTGAAACTAGGCTATAGGGGAAAACCCTAGTACTATTGTACTATTCATTGTAGAAAGAATGAGACCCAACTAAGGCTATGAATTCTTGTAGCCATGGGTTATCATGTACCATTTCATCTAGATCATACCATTTTTGGAGAAAATCCAAGCCAATTTGTGCCTATTTCTTATGGTGCTTCAATTGCCCAACAGTCAGGCCCAATGGAAATGGTTGCAGAGCCACATTCTAGCTAGGTTCTAGAAGCTTGTGGATTTCACCCACCCAAGGGATTTCCACATCTAATTTTTCATGAGAAATACTGTCAATGTCATTGCCTAGGTATTTTTCTTTAAAAGTCTTCCTCAAGAGCAACAAAATGTCAACCCTTTCTTCTCCAAGGTCAAGTAGAGAGACTAGAAAATGAGACATAATGTCCATGTTGACACTGTACCTATTATCATTCTCCAAAAACTTGTGCCCCAGAACCATTTTTAGAGCATGAATAATGAAATTCATAGTGGGAAAAATCTCATGGAAAATTTACAAGAGGTTTTCATTAGGGATGTCACCTAAAAAGACCTTTTATTCCTCTTCCAATTTTCATGCTAGGCGAATTGGAGTGTTCATCTTTACCATAGAGAAATGACTACTAGTTTATCACACCAAGTAAACTAGAGTAGAATTTAACAAGCACTAAAAGTATATCTATTACTAGACTATTGACTACCAAAAAAAAGATGAGCAATGATGAAAGAAGAAGCTCAATTACCTATAAATAAGATGAGTGGTTGAGTGATGGTCCCTACACATTTTTCTATTTAGCTTACAGTTTAATTATTTTAAATGATTAAATTTTTGCAAATTTTTAACATAAATACAAGTTTGTGCTAAAAATGATGTAATGTATGCAAAGTTGATGAAAGAGGGAATGCTACTGATAGTGACATGACATCTATTTACTATCCACTACAAGTGGTATAGGGTGGAAGGGAACATGTCACCATTTTGAAGACTTGAACAAGGTTGAGAGTTCATTCAAGACATTTGGCCCAAAATTAACCTTCAACTATTGATATATTATCATCAGATGATAGTCTCTAGATGGATGTTACTAGTTATACATGTATTCTGGAGATATGACATGTTATTAGAAACAATTTTGTGAGGCCTTGACCCAGTCCATCATAGCACATCTGATACTTTTTATTTTGACACATTATGACTTGAAATGTTAAGACATTATTTGATGGATTGGACATTATTATATTATTTTGATGCTTTACTTTAAAATGCTTAATCATTGTATTTGATGTTTTATATGCATGCATAATGATTGTGTATTACAGTAAATGAATTTAGGATTATTAATATGTTAAATACTTTAATTATGCAAATTTGTAATGATTAAATATGTGTGTAGAAATGAGATAAAGGTTAATCAAATGAAAGTTTTATGTTTTGATTTATGTGATTATCTAAATGAGTTTTAAATATATGCATGAGATTTTTCTTGGCCTACTGATGTGTGAATTAAGTGTGCAAGATTATTAATCATGGAATCTAATGGAGAATCCATAATTGAACCTATGTTCAATATATAAAACTAAGGTTGAGTCTAATGAAGACACAAATACCTCATTGTTTCATATTTTATTTGTATCATAATCTTAATGTGTGTATCATTTTGTTATTGTAACATGTTTAATATTACATCATAGTGAATCTTATGGTGTCACTTGACACTCTTAATGCATATATACGTATCAACGTGTTAATTAGGGTTAGTAGAGTAACCTAATAATCTAAGATTGATTTAAGTTAGTAATATAAGGCTAATTAGTTGGTAACTTAGATTAATTACCCTAATTAGGGTTTAGTAAAAAGGTGTCATTCATAGGTTTTTAAAATTCCAAATATTTTAAGCCAATTTATATGTCCTAAAAATGATCCTTGAGGCCAAAATTAATGTAAACCAAGTATCTAGGGGGTATGTGTATGGGTTGGGGATATTTTCCACCCTTTTAGATCCTTCTATTGACTTTTATGACCTCCTAAATATCTCATTTTTTTCTTTTAGTGCAAAAATTGTACATCTCTTTGAGTTTACCAAGTTTACACTTCACCAAAAAAGTTGTCTTAATGGTAGAATCAAGTTGGAATACCCCATAAGGCTTGAGTCAAGTTTGGAGTTATTGCCATTTTAGGTGGGTGAGTTTAGAAGCCTATTTAGTTTCCAATTTGAGGGTTGAAGGGTGTTCACCATTCTCTACATTTAGAGATAGTCAAGCTAGGATTGAAAGAGGAAGAATGATTAACTCTTCTCAAAAAATCCATTTTTTATAACCATTTGTGAAGGTAGGATCCTTCATGGCCTTGTTCTTCATGTTGTTTTTTTATTTTCTTAAGTAAACCTATTGTATGTGTGTGTATTTTGTGTGTGATGAAACATGTGAGGGATGGGTTATTGTGGGTTTCTTATTTGTTTTTCTTTCATGTTTTACATTTTGTTTTGTGAGGAAAATTGTAAGGGTTGTGTTGGCATTACTCACCCTTGGATAGGGTAGAAGTGGCCATGTATGGGAGGAGGGCCTTAGTTGGACTCTGAGTTAGTGCAAAGTCTCTCCTCATGATGAGGAGAGGGAGAAAGTAGGGTGTTATGGGCCCCTACTTGTCAATACAAAATGTTTTGTGTTTGGGAAGATAAGGAGTGAAAGAAAAAAAGTTCTTTGTGATTATTAGCCTTGGAAGAGGCATACATTTTGGTGTTGTGACTGACATCTCCTACCCTGGAAAAATCCACTTTCTCCCTAGTGTAGATTTGATATAGAACCTATTGTAAAAACTCAGGATGGGATTAGTTTTTTGAACATGTCTATGTGTTTGAATTTGATTGTCGCCCGACTAGTTTTGGTTCTTCATGGTTATCTTGATGTAAATTTACAGATTGCTTAGATGATACTTTGATATGGAGTAAAATTGGATTTAGAGTTTTAGAGTCTCGAGTCAAATGTTATGAAGACTTCTCATGAAAATAATAATCTTGATGTATAATTCATTGTTAACTTTATATTGTAATGATAACAATACTAGGTTTTCTTTCCCTATTCTTTCTTGATTGAGTCCTTAAATCAATTTTTTCAATAAAATAAATATGAAGTGGCTAGCCAATGTATGTTGAAAAAAGAAGAAAAGAGAAATTCATTTCTTATGACATTCCATGTACTCATGATATTTCATTCCATATGCATATGATCAATGGTAATTAGATACAATGATGTTACATGAAGTTATGAAATTTGATTACAAATATGTGTTAGATGAAATTCAATTTAAATGGATGTTTCTCATTATTACATAGTTAGTAACTATTGAAAAATACTTCTTATTGAATGCATAAAATAACATCAAAAGTTATGCCCTTAATCCATCCTAGAAAATGAATGAAACATAGGTTTATCTTGTTATGTTAAAATTCCTATAAGAAAACCTAACACTTATGAAAAAAATAGACCTTGAAAAAAATTCATCTTTTTTAAGAGCAAAAGCTCTACAGATTTTGTATGAGAGAATTTTTTTAATTCTATTCGAAACAAAGAATATTCTAAAAAGATTCCTTCTTAATATTTGAACACCATTTCAAATAATGGATAAATAGATATTGTTGGAAATCTGATTGAAAATCTCATTGATGAAGATTGTTTTTAAAAGAATGTTTTCAATCATTTTGTCGTTGATGTCAAACTTGTTATTTGTGGGTATGAAATTTACTTATAAGATCCAAGTATATCACTAAGTTGATTGATAGAGAGGATTTGATCAACACGATGTAATAAGAGCATGTAAGGGAAAGGTTGAGTTATGATGTTGTAATGAAGTACAAGGATCAGTTAAGATAATGGTTAAATGATGTATTGATAACTTACTCAAAGATACAAAGGTTGGTCACACTTAAAAACATCAGAGGAAGAAGTTGTAACAAGGCTGACTACAAAGCTTGAACTAAGATCATTAGTGTTGAGCAAGTTAGTTGAAGTCGAGAAAAATTCTCAGTTGAAGCTAAGTAACAATAAATCCTAGTGTGTGCTGAGTGATCTTTAGGTGCTGAGTAAAGTTCAATTTCAGAGCATTAGAAAATCTTAGTTGGTGCCAAGTGATCTTCAGGTGCCGAGCATCAGGAAAAACACAGTTGATGTTGAGTAACACAGTATGTGCCAAGCACCAGTATTTCAATAGTGCCGAGCTACTACATTGTTTCAAATAATGAAGATTCACCAAATCTGAGATGACAAAATGATTGCCTTGAATTTTGTGAATGAGTTCAAAGATAAGGATGATGAGTTGGTGGCACAAAATTCTATGTAAAATATTTTTGGGCAAATTCAAGAGGATTATTCAAGAAGTTTCTAGAGGAAACAAAATATGGGTTAGATGTAATGAATCTTACCTAATCCATATGAATTGAAATTAAACAATGGAAGAATCAAGCAGGAAAAAAAATCCAAGACTTCTATTTAAGGAGTCATAGACCAAGAAGCAAATGCTGCTAATACTGTTGTTGTTGAGGAGCCAAATTGCGAAGTAGTTAGAAGGGTGTCAAGGAGGAGACAATCTAGCAGAAGGAAGAGAACAGAGGCTCTACTTCTAAAATTGGTCATGAAGAGATGATTGCACTGGTACATTGAGAATGAAGACTCAAGGAGACTAAGCTTGAAAGGAGGGAAAGCTGTTAGAGTTGTAGAGATTGAAGGCCGGGCAAGTGTATGAGCTGAGAAGTGATCTAAGATCTATAAGTTAAGTTGTATGTTGTAGTCAAGTCAAAATTTTTTCTAATACTCTCGAGAAATTATATTAGATATGAAAATCCTATTTACTTAGGTTGGCCTAATAGCCATTTGTAAATCCTTTAATAGGGTGGCATCTAAGTGAATGTCTTAAAGTCCTTTAACCAAGCCCACTTCTAACAAGGTGGTTAAACCCTCTAACAAGGCCACATTTAACAGTGTGTTGTAAGCTTTTAACAAGACAGGCTTTTCAGAGGGTATCACTTTAGAAGAGTGAGAATTGAGTAGCATGTTATTGGTGGTTTTTTCCAAATTGAGTTTCTACATAAATCACTATGTTATGTGTTGATTTCTTATGTGTTATGCTTGCATGCTGATTTATAGTAATTTTTTGGTTAGAATAGTTAAAGGTTGGATGAATGAATGCTTGAACGGGCTCACTATACTTAGTGAAAAGTTTGAAATTGGACATTTGGACCTTGAATAACTGATTTGCACCACCCTCCCAAGTTATTCTAAAGCATTTTTAACAATTGGTATCAGAGCCAATTGCTGATTTAGTTTCAAGGTACTAGAGGTAGGAAGATCAAGATGTCCAAGAGAGAAGTTTCCAAGCTCAACAAAGATAACTTTTCTGCATGGAAAAGTCTGATGAAATTGCACCTTGGATCAATACGTGACTATGCACAAACTTCAATTGGAATAGAAAATGAAAATTCAGCTGGACCTCTCACTGTAGATGATTTGAACAAAAAGAAGGAACACAATCAAGCAATGCTGAAAATTGCCTCTGCACTTAGTTATGTAGAATATGATGACATCAAAGACTATGAAATTGCATTTAATATGTGGAAATCCTTATTATACATCCATGGAGGAGATCAAAATGTCTAGAGAGTAAAGAGAGAAAGCCTAAGAGGAAAGTTTAATGACATGAAAATAGAGGAAGGTGAAAATGCTGCTCAATATGCTGCAAGGGTAAAAGAAATGGTAAGTGCAATAAGAAGTCTAAGTGGTCAATTGGAAGAAGAAACTATTATCATCAAATATTTAAGAACCCAGCTTCCTATCTACACTATTAGAGTTTCAACCATTCAGGTGCTAACGTGTGTACAAGGAAACACACTAACCTTTGAAGGAATAGTGGGAAGACTTACTACATTTGAGCTATCCAACTTTGATAACTACAAACCTAAAAACCTTGAATTTGATTTGAAGGCCAAGATGACAATAAAAGACACTGAGGAGGAGACATCAAGAAAAAGGAGAAGAAAATAAAAACATGCATCTAGTGATAGTAGCATAGATGAGGAAGATGTGGAACAGTTGGAAGCACTACTAGCTAGGAGATTTCATAGAGGCAAAGGAAAATTCAAAGGTAAACTCCCTATTATATATTTTAATTGCAATGAAGTAGGTCATATTTCTATAAGATGTACATAGAAGAAGAACTACAAGGAAAAAAACAAGTACATGAACAAAGAGAAGATGACAACAAAAATTACAAGGAAAAAGGTAAGAGATGCTACATTGTTGAAGAAGGTTCTAATGAGAATGATGATAAAATAGTCTATTTGGCAATGAAGGATGAATCAAATGAAGATGAAGCAATACCATTGGTCACTTTTGTGAACAAGAATGAAAAGTGGATCATAGATAGTGGATGCTCACATCACATGATAGGAGATAAAAGTAAGTTCATTACCTTTACTCAATATGATGGAAATAGTGTTAGATTTGGTAATAATGCTCCATGTCAAATCAAAGGAAAAGGTTCTATTAAGCTCATAGAGAAAATTTCATGTGATAATGTATACTATGTTGAAGGATTGAATTACAACCTATTGAGTGTATCACTATTAGCAATGTAGGTTGCAAAATAGAGTTTGGAAACAAAATTGCCAAAATCTATGACACTGATGGAAATCTGATAGGCAAAGTTGAACAAACTAGGAGTAACCTATTTTACCTAGATATGGAAAATGCAACATGTCTTGTTATTAGACTTCATGATGTGCGGTTGTGGCATAAAAGGTTGTGTCATGCTAACTTTGATAATTTGATCAACATTAGTAAGAATAACAAGGTTAGAGGGTTGCCCAAGTTAAAGAAACTTGAAAAATACAATGTGCAAACAATGTCAACTAGGGAAGATGACTAAGTCTAGTTTCAAAAGAAAAACATACACTTCCAAAAAAGTACTAGAGTTAGTCCATACAGACTTATGTGGTCGAATAGAAGTGCAAAGCTACCTAGCAGACATATACATAATACTATTTGTAGATGATTATTCTACGATGATGACTACTATGTTTTTAAAGAAAAAATTTGAAGCATTCCAAATGTTTAAGTGGTATTTGGCAAGATTTGAGAAGGAAATAGTAAAGAATTTGAAATGCCTAAGGTCAAACAAAGGAGGTGAGTTCACATCAAAAGAATTTGAAATATTTTGCAATGACAAAGATATCAAAAGGCAAACATCAACACCAAGAACTCCAACACAGAATAGTATTGCTGAAAGAAAGAATAGGTCAATGATTAATTATGCTAGAACATTGATGATGGAGAAAAATGTTGCACTAAAGTACTAGAGAGAAGCTATAAGTACTACAGTCTACACACTGAATAGAGTTCAAGTCAAGAAAAGTGAAAATGCAACAACTTTTGAATTGTGGTATGGTCATTCACCTAATGTTAAACATTTCAAAGTATTTGGTTGTAAATGCTGCATTCTTAAAGATACTAGAAATGGAAAGTTTGATGCTAAAAGTGATGAAGGCATATTCCTTGGATACTCCACTAGAAGCAAACCATATAAGTGTTTAAACACTAACACTAACAAGATTGTAGAAAGTGAAAATATAAATTTTGATGAGCATGTAGAAGTCCAAATTGATGAGTCCAAACAATTAGAGGATTATAGATCCTTTGTATACTTTTATGAAGAAATGACTGTTGAAGACAATTTGACAAATCAAGTTGGGAATCAACAACAAATTTCAATATCTATCGAGTCTCAGCCGGTGAACATTGAGTTGTACTTAGAAGCCAAGCTACAGAATGTACAAAATGCATATTCTAATTTTAAAAATAGTAGACATTAAATAAATGATGAAGTACTAGATGAAGAAGAGAAAAATGACTCTAAAACTAAAGGATCAATCATGGAAAGAAGGATAGAACCAAGGTTAGCTAAGTATGTGAGAATACATCACCCTGTAGATCAAATCATTAGTGACAAGAATGCTAGACCAATGACAAGGAATAGACTGAGGAATGAATCATGCTTGTTGAGAAAGGTTGAACTCAAAATAGTGAAAGATGCACTATAAGATGATGACTAGTATAAAGCCATGGAAGAAGAGATAGATCGGATTGATAAAAAAAAAACATGGACCCTAGTTCCTAGACCAGCTGATAAGAATGTGATTGGTACCAAATGGGTGTTTAGATACAAACTTGATGAGAATGGTGAGATAACAAGAAATAAAGCCAGGTTAGTTTGCAAAAGCTATGCGCAAGAAGAAGGACTAGATTTTGGGGAAACATTTTCCCCAATTGCAAGAATGGAAGGAGTAAGAACATTACTTGCATATGTTGCATACAAAGGTTTCAAAGTCTACCAAATGGATGTAAAGTCTACTTTTTAACATGGTATACTAGAAGAGGAAGTCTACATAGAACAAATTGAGGGATTTGTTAATGAGAAGAACAAGGACATGTTCTGTAAACTACACAAAACACTTTATGGATTAGAGCAAGCACCTAGAGCATGGTATGAGAGATTGCACAAATATCTTGTGAAAATAGGATTTGAGAGAATAGATGACAACAACAACTTGTCTATCAAAGCTGAAAAATGTGAAGACTTTTTGATATTATAAATCTTTGTTGATGATATAATATTTGGAGGAAAAGATGTTCTATGCAAAGATTTTGCTGATCAAATGAAGCATGAATTTGAGATGTCAATGTTTGGAGAAATAAAATTCTTTGTTGGACTCTAAGTACATCAATTGAAGCATGACATATTTGTGACCCAATCCAAATACATCAAGGAGATACTCAAAACATTTAGATTAGAAGAGTCAAAAGTAGTTAGCACACCAATGGCAACTAGACATAAGCTACTCAAGAATGATGAATTAGCTGAAGTAAATTAGACATTGTATAGATTAATGATTGGAAAGCTACAATGTGTTGTACATAGTAGACCAAACATAGAACAAACAATGCATTAGTTGTTGGAATAGTGGCAATATTTTTTGTAAATCCAAGAGAAAATCACCTAATGGAAATGAAGAGAATATTAAGATACTTGAAAGGAACTGATGACTTTGGTTTGTACTACAAGAGGAGTTAAAAATTTGAACTGAAAGCCTACACTGATGTAGATTGGGGAGGTAACGTTGATGATAGAAAAAGCACTAGTGGAGGAGCACTTTTCTTAGGAAAAAGGTTGATTACATGGACTAGCAAAAAGTAAAGCTGCACCTCACAGTCCACTGCTAAAGCTAAATATGTTGCAACTGCTATAAATTGCACCAATATTGTATTGATCAAACATTTGCTGTAAGGTATGAATGAAGAGGTAATTGATCCTTTGATAATTTACTGTCATAATAAAAGTTCTATCAACATATCAAAGAACCTGTAATGCATGCTAAAACCAAGCACATTGCAATCAAGTATCACTATGTAAGAGAGTTAGTGGAAGACAAACAAGTGAAGATGGAATATGTTAGCTCAAAGGAATAGATTGTAGATATCTTCACAAAAGCATTACCTATAGATGCTTTTGAGTATCTTAGAGGTAAGTTAGGGGTGACACCCCTAGCTAAGGCTACTTGAAGCACAAACAAGTATGCCTTGCATCAAATGAGTTGATTGTTGAAGATTTTACACATCGATGTAGAGGGTGTTTACTTTAGGATTCATGCCTAAAGTAGTAAAAATAATAAAGTACCAAATCAATCACAAGCAAGGTGATAGAGGGAGAAGTAGAATGAATTTGTAAAAGTTACGCCTACATATTAAGATGCTAATAAATTTTTGGCATTGTTGTCAAAGAGGGAGAATTTGAGAGAAACTAATCAACAAAGGTTTCAAAACAAAAGAATGAAGAAGAAATATTGATCAAATGAAGATAGAGGGAGAATTTGATAGAAATAATCACAATAGAGGTTTCAAAACAAAAGAATGAAGAAGGAATATTGATCAAATGAAGATAGAGGGAGAAGTTGACATAATAACCATAAGTTGATTAGAATAGTAGAAGATGAGCAATATAGAGGGAAGAAAAATAAAAAACAAGGACATAGTAGCTAAGAGGGATAAGAAAAAATGAAGCAATCAAAATAATAGAGGGAGATGTAAAGACACAATCACTTTTGGCATTTGACTCACTGTTCTAACTCAATTAGTTTGTGATTGAATAGATTATTCTAATGGTTGATTAGTTTGGTTTGCCATCAATGTCAAAGAGGGAGATTGTTGGAAATATGATTGAAAAGATCATTGATGAAGGTTGCTGTTAAAAGAATGTTTTCAATCATTTTATCATTTATGTCAAACTTTATATTTGTGGGTATGACATTTACTTATAAGATCCAAGTATTATCACTTAGTTGATTAATGAATAGGATTTGATCAACAAGATGTAACAAGGGCACCTAAGGGATAGGTTGAGTTATGATGTTGTAATGAAGTGCAAGGATCCATTTAGACGATGGTTAAATGATGTATTGATAACTTACTCAAAGATACAAAGGTTGGTCACACTTAGAAAAATTGGATGAAGAAGTTGTAACAAGGTTGACTTCAAAGCTTAAACTAAAATCATTAGTGGGTGCTGAGCAAGTTAGTTGAAGCTGAGAAAAATTCTTAGTTAAAGTCGAGTAATAATAAATCCTAGTGTGTATTGAGTGATCTTCAGGTGCCAAGTAAAGTTCAAGTGCCAAACACCAAAAAATCTTAGTTGGTGCCAAGTGATCTTCATGTGTTGAGCATCAGGAAAAACACAGTTGATGCCGAGTAACATAGTATGTGTCGAGCACAGTATTTCAATTCTGGTAAACTACTGCATTATTTCAAATAACAAAGATTTTCCAAATTTGAGCCAACAAAATGATTGCGTTGAATTTTGTGAACGAGTTGGAAGATAAGGATGATGAGTTGGTAGCACATAATTCTATCTAAACTATTTTTGGGAAAATTCAAGAGGATTATTCAAGAAGTTTCTAGAGGAAAAAAAATATGGGTTAGATGTTATGAATCATACCTAATCCATACAAATTGAAATTAAAAAATGGAAGAATCAAGTAGGAAAAGAACCCCAAGACTTTTATTTAAGGAGTCACAAACCAAGAAGCAAATGCTGCTGATACTATTGCTATTGAGGAGCCAAATTTTGAAGTAGTTAGAAGGGTGTCAAGGAGGAGACATCTAGGATAAGGAAGAGCATAAAGGCTCTACTTCTACAAGTGGTCATGAAGATATGATTGCAATGGTACATTGAGCATGAAAACTCAAGGAGACTAAGCTTGAAAGGAGGGCAAGCTGTCTGAGTTACAAAGATTGAAGGCTAGGCAAGGGTATGAGCTAAGAAGTGATCTGAGATCTACAAGTTATGTTGTATGTTGTAGTCAAGTCAAAATATTTTCTAATACTCTCAAGAAATTTTATTAGATGTGAAAATACTATGGACTTAGGTTGGCCTAATACCCATTTGCAAATCCTTTAACAGGGTGACATTCCAAGTGAATGTCCTAAAGTCCTTTAACTAGACCCACTTCTAACAAGGTGGTTAAATCCTCTAGAAATGTCACATTTAATAATATGTTGTAAGCCTTTAATAGGGCATCACTTTAGAAGAGTGAGAATTGAGTAGCATGTTACTAGTGGTTTTTCCCAAATTGGGTTTCCACGTAAATCACTGTGTTATGTGTTGATTTCTTATGTGTTATGCTTGCATGCTAATTTATAGTAACTTGCTAGTTAGAATAGTTAAAGCTTGGATGAATGAATGATTGAATGGTGTCACTGTACTTAGTGGAAAGTTTGAAATTGGAAATTTGGACCTTGAATAACTGATTCACACACCCCCCACCCCCCCCCCTCTCAGTTATTCTAAAGCATTTCTAACAGATATAAAGTGCAATAAAAATAAATATGAATGACAAACTATTCTATCCTATCCTAAGTTACACCCACTAAACTTTATTACATAACTCCCTTATCCATGCATCCACTAATGCTACCATCACCCCACCCTACAAGGAAGTATGCCAGCCAAGAGAGTCAACATAATAAATGTAAAAATAATAAGGCAACTCAATTTAATCATCACCTCCAACTACCTCTAATGTGGCTGCTTGGAAAATGATTTTATTGGTTAGAAACAAGTTTTTTTCATACCCCCCAACACCCTTCATTTCATGCACATAGGTTCTCAAAAGGAGGAAAGTACAAGTATGTTTACATTGCAAAAAAACTCTCCAACCTTGAAATCGTCCACCCTCCTTCTCACATCAACTCATCATGGTACATGTATTATTAAGACAACCCCCACTTTGGGTAGTGTGTGCATGTGCTTGGGAAGAACCCTTTGTCTAGGGAAGTGGGGAATCCCACTTGGTCAAGTGGCCTAGGAGCTAGGGAGTCAGTGACTTAGGGAGTGGAGTTAGTAAGGGGGTAGGGTTGGATAGGATTAGTTGGGGGGTAAAGTTAGCTGGGATAGTTGATTTAAGTGTAATCAATGATTAGTATTTTAAATATATATAAAGTAAGTTAGTTAAATCAAGTTTAGAAAAAAATTAATTAATTGTAGTTTAATTTAATTTTGATTTAAGTATGTGGTTATAAATTGGTTAGATGTTAGGAAGTAGTAATAAGGGTTAATAAGTTGGTAATTAGGTAAAGTTAGTTTAGAAAAGTAATGTTATTTTTTTGGATTTGCTTAAATTTTATTAATGTTTTAGATATGTTTAATATTAGTTTAGATTTGTAAAATTTAAGTATTATTATTTTTTTGCTATTGAAATTTATTTAATTAAGTTGCAAACATTTCCTATTTGCTTTGTTTTTAAATATTTAATTATTTTTAAAATGGAAGTGGTAGATTAATAATGTATTGAAGGGTCATATTTTATGAGTGGTAGAGGTATAGAATTTAATGTAACACAAATAGATGTCAAAATTGATTAAATAATAAATATCTAAATTTAATGATTTAATCCTACACAATTAATTATAAACTAGGATGAAGAGTTAAGGTATTGCTAGGGAAACCTATGAATGCATTATAACACACCTATAGTCTTAACTTGCAAAATGAAAATATTGAATCATGTCAAAACCTAATGTGACTTAGGTAATTAGTTGAGCATATCAATTCAATTATGACCCAAGAACTACGAAACCTAATGCTTTGTCCAAATTATGATATCACTCTCTAATTGAGATGTCAACTATGCATCATGTTGAATCACAAATGGAATTCATTTCTAATCTTCTCATAACCTTTTTAGGTGACATGTATTAAGTTAGTGGTTTAATTAACTTAAAAAAAATTCTGTGTGTTTTGCCTCAATATTTTGGGCATAACAATTTCTCAAAAATTTATTACTTCTTAAATCAATTCCTCCTCACATATGACATGTGTATATGTACTGTGTACTACTACTAACTCGTAAGTACTTACTAGAACAAAAAATTATGATTCACACAAATGTGGAAAGTATTAATTAAATACATCATCTGATTATTGTAAAATAACTAGAGCCCAAACGAAAACACTAGGCCACTGAAATATCAAATATCACCAAAAGGGGGTTTACTTTGCATTATATTCTTTGTATTTTCTTTAAATTTCATCTTCACACACACACACACACACACACACGAAAAATGGTTGTGGTTCCTCTCAAAAATGGAAGTGACAAGCTTTGAGCCATTACATTTCAAATTCATACACTTCCTATAATATGTTTTACAAAATAAATCCTAACTAAAATGATAATTCTTTGTGTAACACTTCTTTTATCCTTCAAAAAATCCCAAAAGAATTGAAGTTCCAGTTTTTCTATTCTACTGCATTTACAATTTGTTATTCAAAATAAGCAAGGTTGAGATCCATTTCAAAGAATTTTATTCAGAGATCTGCCTTTTCCTACTCCTTTTCAAGCTCTTTGATGGCATCCCCAGGATTAGCAAAGAGAACTTGTGAAGCTACAATAAGCCCAGTAGTAAGATCACTTTGTTCCTCATCCTCCTCCATAGTCAAATTTGGGTTGACAACAAGGCTTGGATTTTCATTCAATGATCCCTCTTCCACAGGAAGTCCCATTTTTGCCAACCAACTTGTTTCTAATAATGACAACCACTGAGCAAGATGTTTACAATTTAAAGAACATTTTTTCAACCAATTTTCGCTCTTCCATAAATGCAATAGGACATTCCACATACATGTCATCCTATAGAAACCTCACTTTCTTATCACTCTTTGATTTAATACTCAGCATAATCTTTTGAAAATCTGACAACTAATTTAAAAAATATATGATTAATTTATAGTTGTTGATTCATTGAGTAATCATGTCATTTTCTAGCACATTTTCCAATGCATTATATATGGTGTTTCAATAGATAGGAAAAATTGCCTAATAAAAAACATACATACATACATACATACATACATACATACATACATATATTCCAATAAATGGGAAAAATTGCCTAATACAACATATATATTTTTCCAATAAATAGGAAAAATCACCTTATACAATATATATTATTTCTATCAAAAGGGACAAAATCACATCAATTTTATGAAATTTTGCAATGGTCAGAGAAAAACCGCATCTAACATTAAACTTTCCCTGACAAAAAAAAAATTGCCAATAGAAATTAATTTCCCCCTGAAACTAATGTTGGATTTTCCATGAGTTTATATATGTTTTTAGATAGGGGATTTCTTAAAGTTATTCCTATAAGATACAATCCCTTTATTTATCCCTTTATTCCAAGTGTATAGGAAAATAAATGGTTTGTCCCAAGTTTGAAATGCATACTATCAAGGAAGAGGGTCTGAATTGCAATCAATTCCTAGGACATGTGTCTAATGAAAAATTAAGATTAAGATTTGAAACATAACAAAAGATATTTTTCAAAGCACCTCCCTGATGAAATAAATTGTAACAGTTTCATGTGTCCACAACTTTGTAAAGGCCAACTCTTCATGTTTGCAAAAAATATATGAACACAAGTAGAGTTAGTAAAGGGGCTCTTGGTGAAACAATTCATATTGTTGACAATCTTGGACCTATCTTTGTTCCAAAATTTGTTGTAGTCAAGATTGATAATTACTATGGGCCATTGTGGAATGTAAATGACCCCAAGATTGTACTGATAGCTCTTGTGTCACTAGACAATGAAAGACAAATACCACTCACAATGGAATGGGCTATAACAATCTATAAATCATAAGGTTTACCATTATAGAAAGTGACATTTAATATTGGTTCAAAAAATTTTCTCCTCCAAGAGATACTCCAAGTTTATGTGAAGAGTACTTCTTGTAATTGTTGAATCTCAACTATATATTATAATTTTTCACTTAATGACATAGTTTATATACCTATCTTATGTGCTTAGTTACTAAAGTGAAATGTAATTTGATTAAGCTATCTAAATTTTGATAGCTTATGCTTGGTAAAATGATTGAATTGGGAACTAAGATTTGTATGTATAGATTGTACATCCATCATAGCATCCAAAACTATCCATTAGACCTATTTAATTAATCAATCAGGACACAAACTTGAAATGATGTCTATAAGGTATATGCTTTAAACATCTTTAAATGTCATTTTCTATCCTATGAAATTAACAACAAGAACACTTAATCTATATGTGAATGTAAGAAACCTTAGCTAAATGATAGAAATAAAATATAAATATGTAGGACTAGAAAATGGGTTAAATGCATAACATACTATGAGCAAATCACAAAACTCAATCAACATACATTAGCACCCACTAGTCTACCATGAAAGCTAAACTAATAAAGAAAGCAATAGAAACCCCCTCTTTCATTTGTAGCTCCCATGTCCTTCTTTCTTCTCCAAATGATTGTAGCTCCAAAGTTGCCTATAGTGCACACAAAATTGAAGCAAAAGTCTATGATATGGATAATGCCATGAAAATACTAGAAGTTGTGATTTGAATGTGAGAGATGGAGTGAGAAATCTAAAAGAAATTAGGACCTAAAGGCTTCCAAGACTTCCAAAAGACCCGAAATGAGAGAAAGAGTGTCCATTTTATAATCAACACTCAAAGTGAGAGCATTGGATATGTCACCCATAGATATGCAATGTGGCAAGAGATTCCTTTGAGAATCCATGATGCATATGACAAAATATGCCAATTATGAGATTCTATGACACATGAAAGTCAAACTTGGCTAAATGTGGAAGAGAATCTATGATGCGTCATAAGACACCTCAACCCACTTAAAGCCAAGAATCTATGATGAATAAGCCAAATAGGGATGTGCGTAAGAGATAAGAATATTTGATTATGACAAGTCTTAGCCAAGTGTCAAAGGAGAATCCATGAGGTGTCATATCCAAGTGTCATGATGATGCAATATTTTATGGAATATTCAAATTAAAAATCCTCTTATTCCACAAAATAAGAATTAGTAGAAAATGAAATTAATGATGGAAAATGGAACTTAGGAAATTAAGAATTTCCATGCTTTGCAGATAATGAATCAATTAACTAATAAAATTAATTAATTGAGGATGATAATTAGGAAGAATAATTAGAAAGAATAGGATTAAATTATGGGTTATTTAATCTTATAGAGAAAATTAGCAGATGATTGGCCAGATTGATTAAATGAATGCGACAGTATCCTTTAATGAAAATATGATGATGATGGATATGGAATAAGATGATGAATAGTAGATCAAAGCCATGTTCAGATTGATTGATTGAAGATGATAACATGCCAAGGACAGATGACATGAATTGGTTGATATGTAACATTTAACCGACATTGTAAATGCTATAGGATTGAAATTGATTGATAAGGTTTGATCATAATAACACTGAAGAACATTGTCAATGTTATTAAAATGGTTGATGATGCCATGATTTAACATTGAAAGCATAAAAAATTCAAATATTGGATGACATGAATGATAGTTCGACCTAGCACTGAGAGCCACAACAGTACTAAGGTCAAATTGATAAGATTGATATGTTGATAGGTTTCTAAGGCACTGAAAGCCACAACAATACCTAGGAGTCAGAAAAATGATGATTGATTTGGGATGGTTGATATGTTTTGGGTTGATTAGGATTAATTTTGGGTTGATTTGGGGTGATTTCGAGTTGATTTGATATGATTCTGAGTTGATATGAAATTGATGTGAAAGAGGATACAAATGAAAAAATATGGTCAATATGGTCAAAAGATTAGAGTTAGTAGAATGAAAAAATGGGACAAATTAATATGAAGAAGTAATGAATTCATAGATGTGAACCATTTTTGAGCGTCTACATTTTGCCCTTCTTTGATACAATGTGATTTAGAGCATTGTATCAAAGAATAATTGATGAGAAAGCCACAACATGCCCCAGTAGGGATGATATATATGGGTGCCCCCTCAAGAAATTGACTAAGATAAGCATATGATAAGTCAATTTATTTAAAACAAGAAGACAAAACCATAGCAATTGATGGATCACAAATCAGAGCTAAGATGTGAAAGTTATGAGGTCTAGAGTGCAAAACAGGGTCAATCAAGAGCCTGAGAGTGATTGCATGGGTTAACACTCAAGAAAAACACAAAATGATGAATATGATATTTCATTTTGTCCATAACAAAGATATGAATCCAACGCAACTGATGGATTGCAAATCTGAGTTAAAACACAAAAGTTATGGGCTCCGGAGTGCAACATAGGGGCTCTGGGAGTAGTTCTAGGTATCCTAGGTCCCCAACTGCACCCAAAACTCAACCAAGTGCATCATTGACACACTTGGTAAGCCCAAGTGTGCCATGATAGTATTGAGAGTGTCAATGATGCACTTGGGAAGGCCAAGTGGTTTCAAAAAGTGCAAAATGTGCCCGAGAAGGCTCTAGGGGCCAAAATCAACATGATAGGGGGGAACTAGGAGCCCAAGAGTAATTGCAAGGATTAATACTCCATAAAGTGACCAAATAATGAAAATTATAGCTCATTTTTTTCACAAGGAAGATATGAGCCCAAAACAATTGACGATTCATAAATCAAAGTTGAAATGCAAAAGTTATGGCCTCCGGAGTGCAACCTAGAGGTTTCGGGAGCAGTTCTGGATAACCTAGGTTCCCAAGTGCGCCCAAAATCTACCAAGTGCATCAATGAAATAGTTGGCATGACCAAGTGCATCAATGACATAGTTGGGAACCCCAAATACACCCTAAAAGTGCAGATTACACCCTAAAAGGCTCTAGGGCCCAGAATCAGCCTGATTGGACTTGAAATGACCCAAAACTATGCGTGCATGCCCAAAATGATGGAAATATGTCATAACATGAGGGGAATCATAAAAAATGGTCGTATTTGGTCAAATATAATGAGAAAAATCTCAGATTGAGTTTGAACAAGGTGGAAAGCCATAGAAAGGTGATTGACAGTGCAGGATGATGTCGGAATGCATGAATGCAAGATGAAGATGATTTGGTGAATTGGAAGACATGATCATGGTGATGGAGAATGAGATGAAGAAGAAGGATGAGATGAAGAAGAAGGATGAGATGAGGAGATGTTAGTATGATGGAAATACTTTTTCTTCTAGAAAGTGCACTATATGTCAAATGGAGCTTTATTTTGATATGGAAAATGGAATGCAATGCATCATGGCATAAAGGGCCAGAGCAAAAATGCAAGCCTTTTGCGTAAACAAGCACGATGCAGACAGAGAATGACCTTGTCCTTCCTAAGGCATATGTACATGCCCCAAACTCTCAAAGGTATATTTTAATAGAGAGAAATAGAAAAAATGACCATGAACCATCTCAGCCACTCTCATTGATCAATTTATATCATTGAGTAGCATAGGGACCTGATCAAAGAAAAAGCAAAGCAAAAATAAATCACTCACTAAACAACATGAGCCAACAACTATTCTTGTCCATTATTACATTCTTGTTAATGTTTTAGGTGTGTAGATAGTGTTTGACATGTTGATAATTTGATAGTTCTAGTTGTGGATTTAGTTGATAAGTTCATAGTGACTAGTTGGATTGATTGTTGGTTCATGTTGCTCAGATATTGTGATTGGCATTGAAGTGTAGTGCTTTGATTTTTAGTCTGCAAAGTGCAAGTGTTTACTCAAAAGGGGTGGTTATCCACAATGAGTATGTACAAGGTTTATTGCAAATTTTTGATGAGTTTGGTGATTTTTAGGGTTTTTGAGGATATTTGATGTTTTTGCATGACTAGTTTCTTCAAGACATTTTATGATTTTTAGGGTTTTTTTCAAGACATTTTATGATTTTTAGTGATTTTTTCAGGATCGTATTTGAATGTTTAGTATTTTTTCAGGACATTATGTGATTTTTTTCAGGATCATATTTGAATGTTTAGGATTTTTTCAGGGCATTATGCGATTTTTAGTGATTTTTTTAGGACATTTTATGATTTTTAGGGATTTTTTCAGGATCGTATAAGCATATACAAGTATTAGCTCCAATCCATTATGCGATAGGTCCAATGGATAAAAAGAACTTAGGGATATGCCCCTAGTTCAAATTGAAACTCATGTACCATGTAGGTAATATGCCCCCAGACAAGACGCAAACTATGTAGAAAGGCCAATGGTAGGGTGTGTGTGCAGACTAGTGATGCTTAGGCAAGGTAACAAAGGACATTAACCAATTCATGAGCCATGATAAGGGACCAAGGATTTCTTGCAATATGAATGATATGATCAAGGAATGATAGAGGGGGAAAAGACCAGATGGAATCCTGATAGATGGAGGAGCAACACTGATTACACATGGTGCCTGTTTACTAGGTTTTCACCATGGTACTTGCCCAAAGCGCCTATTTGCCAGGTTTTCACTTTTGGACAAAATTTTTCTCTTGACTCAAATTTTTGTGCCAAGATGCCTATTTTCCAGGTTTTCATCAAGGCATCCATTTTTTTGATGACTTTTTTCACTTTTTTCTTTTCTTTTTTTCATGACTTTTTACTATTTTTTGATATTTTTTCAAGACTTTTAGATGAAATCAAGAATGTCACTGACAAATGTTGAGAAGATATTTGTTGTTTGTGCTGCTAGCTGATGAGCTCTGGATCCATGACTGACCATAACTAAATAGGAGTTGTTTTGAGTCTGTAGCTAAAATCAAACCACTAGAAAAGCCTCAAGAGATACCGTCGTGTACCATATGTAAGAAAATGTCTATCTCTCGCGAATCAAGAAATTTGAGGATAATTGGGTCAATAGATGTATCATGTGGGATGTCACTAGTGATGACATATGCAAAGGCTTGTTGGACAAAGGACTAATTTTTGTTATTGGACAAATTAGGTAGCCGGATTTGGGGATAAAAAAAGGGATATAAGGGAGGGTTGGGAGGGTTGAGACCAATGACCTTCCGCATGGACGCTGATTGAGAGAGCTCCAAAAGACTTTGTGGCATGTTGAACACTGGAACATTGATATTCATGGCATCATATTTTTCATTTTGTATCATTGGGAGCTACTTAGCTTTTGATTTTTTATGGTCTAATGGTGCTTTTCAGTTTTCACCAAGAGACCTATGCTTGCTATTTTTTCTCTTTTTGCTTTGTAACTAGAAAGTGGAGTTGGCTCCCCAAAATATGCCAATGTGTTCTCTTTAGGAAAAATTGATTCTTTATGATCTTCAGTCATAATGCCTTCAAATTCTATTATAAGAGTTTCATCATTGTCGAATCGATAAAAAATTGGTGGTCCACATTGGTCCCAATCCAAAGGTTCAAGATAACTTGAGGAGATGTCATCATCAATGTTGAATGGGCTTTGGTTGAAGGTAGATATATGGGTAACTGATTCAACTGGGTCATTGGGGTTATGCTCAGAGGCTAGGGGATTGTTGGTTTCAAGTGGGATATCCTCAGATGCCTTTTCATCGTTCAAAACATCCATAGTCTTACACATAGGTACCGTAGTACTAGGAGGACCTATTCGTAATGGTTTAAATCCAAGCCCCAAACTAGGAGGTTGTCCTTTTGTAGTGATGGGTTCAATTATACCTTGTTTTTGAGATCCAAGATCACTATAGCCATCATAGCCTTGTTTCTACATGATAGTAAATCCAAGTCCATACTTGCTAGGAGATATCAAAGTGGGTTCTCGTTCTGCTTTTGCTTTCTCAATACATATGGATCTATTCTCATTGATAGAAGTATAATTCTTTGTATTGATGGGAGAAAGTGGTGACTCCCTAATGTGAGAGACTTGAGACATAAAATACTCTCCACACCCATTGTCTTCAATCTTCATCTTTTCCTTGGCTTTACTGAGTAGTATATCAACATCCACATACTTAGAGGAATTTGTGGGTTGTGCTTCATTATTTGTTGGGATTTGGTATGCAGTGGCATCTCTTAGATTAGCACAAAACTGGAAAGGATCTGGATCACCAGGGATGGTAACCTCCATGTTATTATAGGAAAACTTCAAACATTCATGATATGTAGAAGGGAAATCTTTCATAGCATAAAGCCAAGGGCATCCTAGTATCATGTTGTAGTTCATTTCAATATCTAGGACATGGAACAATGTATCTTTAGTAGTTGGACCAATGTTGATAGGTAATGTGATGATGCCCCTAGAGAAGCGTTCACCATCATCATAAGCTTTTATTGTGATTCTTTGAGAGGGATCCACATCCTCTTTAGAATAACCCAAATTGTTGACAACCTTAAAAGTACAAATATTTAGTCCTACTCCTCCATCTATTAAGACACGTCTAACTTTGGCATTATGGATGAAGACTTTGAGGTGAAGGGGATCATTGTGGTTAGATTTTTCCTTAGGAATATCTCGGGGTGAAAAAGTGATATGTTGTGACATAGATAGGTTCCCAACCATGGCTTGGAATTGGGAAACATCCATGTTATCTGGGACTATTGACTCTTTAAGGGCTTGCTCCAAGATCTTTTGGTGTTGGGGGGATGCACGCAGTAGGTCCAAAATGGATATTTGTGTAGGGGTTTTTCCGAGTTGTTCAACAAGGCTATAATCAGATGAAGTAGGAGCAATAGGTCTACTTGGGGGTGTAGGTCTAGTAGAAGTAGTAGGTCTAGATGGGGCTCCAGGTAAGGTGATCTTGCTACGGTGTGTAGTAATAGCACAATGAGGGTCTTCAGACTTCAATGTGAATGTGGATATGTGGAAGTCAGACTCATTAAAGCAATTGATGGTGTAGTCATAGCCGATGTGTGTGTAATTCACATTACCTTGTGAGTTTGAGTTTGAACCTGAGGGTTTCTCTTTATCATGATTACCCAAAGGATCTTTGAAAATAGTATGATCAGAGTTGGATGCTAACAGTGATGGATCAACTGTGATTACACCATCATCAATAAGGTCTTGTATTGCATGTTTCAATTGGAAGCATGATGAAGTCTTGTGTCCTTTGGTGCGATGGTAATCACAATACTTTTTGTCATCCCACCAATTTGCTTCAGTTACTAGTTCATCTTTGATTGGGGGTAGCTGCAGGAAGTTATTACTTAGTAACTGTTGCAATGCAATCTCAAGTGGTATTACTAATGGTGTGAATTTCCTATCTTTGGTTCTAGGATGTCTTTGAGATTTGTCTTGCATGGAAGTCTCAATTTTTTGTTGTGGAGTTGATGTTTGATTAGAGGTTTGAAAATTTGTAGGGTTTACACCTTTCAAATTCAGTTGAGGTTGTGCTATACTAATCGTGTAGGTGTCTATAATGCCATCATTAGTCACATTCTTGTTTTTGGAGAAAATTTTTGCCTTGTCATTAGATGAGTTGGTGTTTGTGTTTTCTTTGTTTATCTTGAGGATTCCCTTACGGATAAGAGCATCTTCAATACTAGCCCCTTTTTTCATCAGTTTAGAAATGGTGCTTGGACTCTTGATTTTGAGTTCATACATTAAGTCCGGGACTAAGTTTTCAATGCATAGGTTTACTTGTTGTTCTTTAGGAATGTCTAGTGAGCATTGAATAACTAGGCTTCTCCAATGCAGTAAGAATGTGATGAATGATTCTCCCATCTTTTGTTTAGTTGAGCACAAATTAGAAAGTGTCACCTCATTTGTAATGTTAAAGGCAAAGTGGGAGATAAACTTTTCTGCTAGCTCTGACCAAGATTTGATATTACCAGGAAGTTTGGAGTACCATTCAAGTGCAGGCCCACCTAGAGAATGAGGGAACAATATCATAAGGTACATGGGCTCATCACTGAGTTTGGTAGATGAAGCAAAAAATTCTCGGATGTGATCAATAGGGTTTCCTTTTCCTCGATATTTGTCAAACCTTGGAGCCTCAAAGTGTCTTGGGAATGGATGCATATACAGACTTTTATCGAATGGGTTAGGACGTAGGTCCCTTTATATATATAGAGCCTATTTCTTTTGGACTCCCAATGCCTTGACTTGTTTGAAAAGTTGTTTGAATTGTTGTAATAGTTCTTCATTGGGGTTTTGCATGATGGTCTTTCCTTCAAGTCTTTTGTGTCTGTGAGTAGACCGTTTGCTGTGGTGAGAACTATGTCTACTTGATTTTGAAATTTCTGTGTCTGATGAATTTGATGAAGTGTCACTAGGTGGTGGAGGTATGTTGGCACCTCGAAGATAGAAAGGTCCTTGTTGTTGGGGTACTTGTTGTGGTAGTTGTTGTGGGATTGACTGCGATTGTTGTACCATGTGTTGTTGTTGTGCCATGTGTTGTGGTTGTTGTTGGGATACCTCTGTTGGTTGTATGTGAGACCATGTGCGTGCTTGTCATTGTAGAGGTATTTTTTGAGGTTGTTGTGGCACATGTTGTTGTTGTAACAAATGTTGTTGGTATGTGATCTGTTGCTCAAGGCATCTTTGGTATTCCAACTATTGCTTGAGTTGCTCTTGTTGTTTAGCAAACATCATTTTTTGTTGTCAAAATTTTTGCTGAAATTGTTGTTGATAAATTGTGTGTAAGTCAAGTGGGTTCACATGGGATTGCGTATTAGGAATGTTGGATGTTTGCCCCACTTTTGGTTGTTGTCATTGTGGTTGATGTTGTTGTTGATATGTGGGATGTGTGTCAAGCGGATGTAGACTTGGTTGTGCCTTGGAAGTGTTGATTCCTTGTACCATTGTAGGTTATTGTTGTCATGGGGGTTGACTAAGTCCTTGAGAATTGAATGTCATGTTTGTATTGTTGTTTTGGTACCTTTGTGTTTTAGATGTTCCTACTTGTGACATCATATTGACTTGACAATGAGATGCATTTCTATTGGGAATGGGTGTAATGTCAATAAGACTTTTCCTTTGTGTGTCCATAGGGATGGTTACACTTGATGTTTCACATTTTGTACTTATGAGAGGCTCTATAGTGTTTGATGTCATAGCACTTGGTAAAGTTAGGAGAAAAGGTGTACTTTGTTGATTTGCCTCCAAAGAAGCTATGTTTGGCATTCCTAGAGCACAAGTCCCTTTAGGTGAATCTTTTTGTTGCATCATGTGAGTAAAATAGAGTCTTAATGTCCTTTTGGGGTGTTTAGGGATTGGTGGTATTTCATCAAACAAGGGATTAACATTGATGTGTTCAAATGTACTTTGGAGGATTTCGATAGTTGACTCTTGATGGGACCTTATAGGTGCCATTATTGTGTTTGAAAACTCCAAAGGTTGTTTTTCCCTTATCTAAGTCCAAATTTATCATGGGTTGGATGTTTTCAATTGTTGTGTTGGTTTGATTTTTGGACTTAGGACCTTCCAAGTTTGGGTTAAATTTGACAATTTCTTGGGCAGCCAAATGTTTGAAGTTCTTGCAAAAACTTTTGTCTTGACATGCCCTAGCCATTTCTTCATCAGTGATGCCATAGTCAGTGTTAGAGACATCACTTAGGTGTACAATACCTTTTTTTTGTGTTGGATGTGTTATAATTGAAGGTACTTGTGTTAGGTTGGTTGAATTTGAAGGAATGTGATTGTTCATCGTCAAGTGTGGTTGGTACGCTTCCACCTCCAGGTGGTATCGACACAAATATAGGTTCAAGTCAGGACTCCATTGAACCATACCATGTGTGGGTGAAGCTTTTGGAGGAAATCTCATGGTAGGTGAATTGTTCAAGGTTTTTTGTGCCATAGCTTGATTATGAGGATCTTGCGGAAACATGTTCAAGGGGTCTGCTAGTAATGGTTGTGATGCCTTGATTTGGTCTTCGTCAAAGGTTTGTTGGTTTCTCTTGCTCTTTATTTGTCTTGGACGAGGTTTTTGTTGTGCTTGTGCCTTAGAAAACAAAGGTTGATAGAGTTCTTTGGGTCTCTAAGCTAAGTGTGCCCTAGTAAGTGCTAGCATGATACCTAACAATGCAGATACGATGGAAATTTTGAGTGTTTTGAGTGATTTAGAGTGGTGGGTATGCAAGATATGAGTGTTTTTGGGATTTTTAAGTGTTTAGAAATGTTATGAAATGTGAGGAAATGCTAAATGAATTATGGTTTTGATGTAAAAAGTGCAAATTTCCTAGGGATGTTATGCAAACGAAAAATGCAAGGTGATGTTTTGAAGTTTGACTAGAGGGGATGAAAACAACTGTAAGGTATGCAAAATGACAATTAGGGTTATGTTTTGGACTTCCTAGGGATGCTAAAGGTTGGTGTGTGCAAGGTAGACTATGCAAAGGATGGTTTTATAGGGTTGATAATGATGTTTAGGATATGCAAAATGAGGGTAAATGATTAAGAAGGCAATTTGATTGATGGGTAATCTAATAGGTTTTGGTAGTGAGAATGATGCTAAGGTTTGGACCATGCAAGATGAAGGGGATATACCACTAGGGTAAGTCAAAATGAAATTTTGGGATGCTAGGGATATGATTATGCTATGACAAGGGTATAGGGAAAGTTTTTGAATTTAGGTAAAACCTTTAGAAAGTATTTTGCCTAGGAGTTTAACCTTGTGATAAAGGACTTTGGATCTTGACCAAGAACTGATAAAAGATGAAAAGATAAAATTGATAAAAGATGACAAGGTCAAATATGTGAAGACATAGATATATTTTGACCAAAGAAAATGATAAGAAAATATAAAAAAGACTAGTCAAGATCCATTATCCGTCAACACGAGGAGATACTCGAAGACTCATACTTTGTCTAGATTTTTGACTAAATTCAAAGGTTTTGGGGGTTCAAAATGATGTTTTGGGGGCTGAAAATGGTGGTGATACTAATTGGATGTGTGATATGGACAATTCCTATAATGAAAAAGGGAATTTTGGGTACAAGATGCAGTTTTGGGTCAAATGCAAAACGGGGAGGTGTAGAGGCTCCTAGATGCAGTTTTGGGGTCCTAAAGTGCAGTTCGGAGGCCCAAAATGGTCATGTAGGTACCCAAGTGCACCCTAATAGTGAAAAGTGAACCATAAAAGTACCAAATACATCATTGATTCACTTGGAGCCATTTTGGGCGCAGTTGGTAGTTTCTGGGCGCAGTTGGTAAGTCAGAATGAAGGTTTGCTGATTCTGAGAGGCGTGGTTGCCAAACTAATATGCCAGGAAGCTAAGATGCAAGGGTTGATGTTAGGATTGGTTGGGAGATTCAAAATAGAAGTTATGACCTATATAATGATGTCTTAAGTGAAGGTGATGAAGAATAGGTGATGTAGAATGCAGATTTGGGCAAGCTAG
The DNA here is from genome assembly GCA_028749045.1 of Cupressus sempervirens. Lineage (NCBI taxonomy): Eukaryota > Viridiplantae > Streptophyta > Pinopsida > Cupressales > Cupressaceae > Cupressus > Cupressus sempervirens. The sequence goes on along the minus strand of CM053784.1, from coordinate 575,517,016 downwards.
TGCAAGGGGAGCTAACTAGGTACCTAAGGACACTGTTGAAGCCCCAAAATGTTATCTGGAACCCAAAACTAGATCTTAGGACCACAAAGTGTTCCTAGATAGTGAAAAATATGTCAATGATGTAGTTGGTAGTCTTATGACGTAATTGGTAGTTTTAGGGCACAATTGGTAAACTGGGCTGAAACTAAAGCAATTTTGGGAGCTATGGTTTCCAGATTGATATCACAGATAGGTAAATAATAGGGGACAGTGTTAAGACCAGTATGAATGCTCAAAATGATTCTTAGGACACCCAAAAGGATGGTTAAAGTAGTCAAGATGATGAATAGGTATACAAAGATGCAAGGTGGTGAATGCAAAGTGTTGATTGTGAGATGGGAATGCAAAAAACTAAGGGAAGTAAATTGAACCTAAAAGGATGCAATATGAAAGGTAATAGATACTAAATAAGGACTAAAAGGTGCAATATGAAGTCTATATGATTTATGAATGAGGCTTATACTAGGGTGAATGCAAGTGAAGTCTATGCAAGTGTGAGATCTACGTTTTTCCAAGCACATTTAAGAGCACAAGTCACCATGTTTTTCAAGGTTTGAGTGTGTTGAACCAAAGTTTGTAAAGTTTGATAAAGGTTGCAATGTTTTGGCAATGTGTGATGTTTTGACAAGTTCAAATGATATCCAAGGTGTAAATTTAAAAGTTTGTCTTTTATCTTGATTATGTTTTACACACACGCAAGACACATTAAGAGAAGAATAGCTATTGTTAAAAGTTAACAAACACACCACAACCTAGGCTTTTAGGACTATATCCACTGAATTCATACTTGAACTGAAGTTCAGCCATGCTTATCTAGAGTGGAAAACCTAGGATCTTTGCACCACAAGCTCCCCCTTATAGTGCACTCACTTCTCGGGGCTACCAAGATCTGCTTCCCAAGGGGCATGACTTCCCAAGGGACTGTTGCCTCTACTAAGGACCGTGAGAATGTAGGATGTCTTCACGAGCATGGGTGACCCCTTGAGCTAGTGGATAGAAAGGATTTTGGCCACTAAAACATGATTTTTAGTAAGGGCATTTCGTTCGGCAAGTGAATGATAAACTTTCCCAGGAGGTCTCCTAGCCCCGAGAACTAGGCTTGACGCACCACAAGGGTACTAGAGGAGAGCTATCACACAGCCATACCGCTGATACAGCTTTCACCGTAATCAAATTTTATATAGTGGCTAGAATGTTGACCTGGCTTTGGCCCGTTATCACTCTGAGCTCGTCCCCTGGCATACCCAATATCGAGTATCTTGGTCCAAGGCAGGCTTCCTATAGAAGTTACATGGATTTCTCTTACACCCAAGATCCACGAATGGAAAGGGGAGAGGATACATCCAATGCAACTCCTAGGGATTTAACACTATAGACACGCCAAGCAGAAAAGAAAAAGGTTCATTTTAAGCACCAAATGAAATGTTATCTAATCTAGGAAATCCACACACATAGTTTGAAAAGACACACAAAGTCTTCGACAACATCGTGTAGATCACATATTAGTAGTTTCTTATGATCACGCCTTCATCCAATGATCGCCACATGCTACAAATAGACCACCAGTAACAAAAAATCACCTAATCTATGTCTTAGAGAGTGATAGGAACATTAGATGCAAATTTTGATTGATGCATATGCTTACTGTGAACCCAAGTGTGCTCTGATAGAGCAGATTGCTCCTTAGAAGGCCAAAATGGCTCAGAACACTCCCAAGTGTGCCTAGATAGTGCAAACTACATCAAAATGTAGTTGGGGCCTATTTGGGTGAAGTTGGTAGTTTTAGGGTGCAGTTGGGAAGTCAAGTGCAAAGTGTGGGGAAATGGTGCCTAGACAAGGCCCAGAAATTGAAAATTTCAAAGCTACACTCCCAAGTGTGCCCAAATAATGCAGACTACATCAATGACATAGTTAAGGCCCAGTTGGGCATAGTTGGTGAGTCAAAAACAACAGAAGGAGGTTTTGGTGGCTTCTAGACTCCTAAAAGTACTCCTAGGGGTCCCAAGTGCGCCCTGACAGAGCAGAGTGCACCCTAGGATAGCAAGCTAATAGAACACATGAAACAAGAGTACATAAACATTTTAATAGACCCCCTAGTTAATCTAGGTGTGAAAAGGAAGAGTAGATAGTCATTATACCCTTTCCAAGTGAGCTCCTTCGTTGCACCTACAAGCACAAAACAAGAAAACCCAAGTTAGATATGCATTTTCACATCGGGTTCACCAAATGTAGGACCAAAAAATGGGTTAAATGCATAACATACTATGAGAAAATCACAAAACTCAATCAACATACGTTAGCACCCACTAGTCTACCATGAAAGCCAAACTAATAAAGAAAGCAATAGAAACCCCCTCTTTCATTTGTAGCTCCCATGTCCTTCTTTATTCTCCAAATGATTGTAGCTCCAAAGTTGCCTATAGTGCACACAAAATTGAAGCAAAAGAGTATGATATGGATAATGCCATGAGAATACTAGAAGTTGTGATTTGAATGTGAGAGATGGAGTGAGAAATCTAAAAGAAATTAGGACCTAAAGGCTTCCAAGACTTCCAAAAGACCCAAAATGAGAGAAAGAGTGTCCATTTTATAATCAACACTCAAAGTGAGAGCATTGGATATGTCACCCATAGATATGCGATGTGGCAAGAGATTCCTTTGAGAATCCATGACGCATATGAAAAAATATGCCAATTGTGAGATTCTATGACACATGAAAGTCAAACTTGGCTAAATGTGGAAGAGAATCTATGATGCCTCATAAGACATCTCAACCCACTTAAAGCCAAGAATCTATGACGAATAAGCCAAATAGGGATGTGCGTAAGAGATAAGAATATTTGATTATGACAAGTCTTAGAGAAGTGTCAAAGGAGAATCCACGAGGTGTCATATCCAAGTGTCATGATGATGCAATATTTTATGGAATATTCGAATTAAAAATCCTCTTATTCCACAAAATAAGAATTAGTAGAAAATGGAATTAATGATGGAAAATGGAACTTAGGAAATTAAGAATTTCCATGCTTTGTAGATAATGAATCAATTAACTAATAAAATTAATTAATTGAGGATGATAATTAGGAAGAATAATTAGAAAGAATAGGATTAAATTATGGGTTATTTAATCTTATAGAGAAAATTAGCAGATGATTGGCCAGATTGATTAAATGAATGCGACAGTATCCTTTAATGAAAATATGATGATGATGGATATGGAATAAGATGATGAATAGTAGATCAAAGCCATGTTCAGATTGATTGATTGAAGATGATAACATGCCAAGGACAGATGACATGAATTGGTTGATATGTAACATTTAACCGACATTGTAAATGCTATAGGATTGAAATTGATTGATAAGGTTTGATCATAATAACACTGAAGAACATTGTCAATGTTATTAAAATGGTTGATGATGCCATGATTTAACATTGAAAGCATAAAAAATTCAAATATTGGATGACATGAATGATAGTTCGACCTAGCACTGAGAGCCACAACAGTACTAAGGTCAAATTGATAAGATTGATAGGTTGATAGGTTTCCAAGGCACTGAAAGCCACAACAATACCTAGGAGTCAGAAAAATGATGATTGATTTTGGATGTTTCATATGTTTTGGGTTGATTATGATTGATTTTGAGTGATTTCGGGTTGATTTGGGGTGATTTTGAGTTGATTTGATATGAAATTGATGTGAAAGAGGATACAAATGACAAAATATGGTCAATCTGGCCAAAAGATTAGAGTTAGTATAATGAGAAAATGGGACAAATTAATATGAAGAAGTAATGAATTCGTAGATGCCTATCCATCAAACTCTAACAAGAACTATTATAAAATTGATTAGCTGATAAAAAAAGACAGATGGAAAATGATGCCAGATAGAGGGGGCAAGATGCCCCAAGTGATGGGGATGCCTTGAGTGATGAGGACATAAGATTCAAAATGAGTTGAAATTTAGATTCAATGATGTAATCATCCTGCCCCCTCAGGAGAAAAATTGAAATATGATACACTAGAAATATAATGTAGAGAAATATATTAAGAGATACGAAAGAAATATGGGTTTCCAAAGAATAGAGAAGAGATCAAAATGATTTGAAGAAAATTTGGAGTCTGTCTAAAGGGATTTCTAGGTCCAAAAGATCAAGTTTGACTAGAGTTGACTTGATTTTTTCCAAAAAATTGGAAAATTTTGAAGAAAATGTGATTTGAAAAGATTCCAAGATTCATAAAGTATCAAAAAGATAGACTACACAAGCATTTGATCACATCGGTCCCAAAAATTTAAATTGTAGATTTGAGCTATTTAACTGTGTTAGATTTTGAATTTAATATCAAAAATGGATTTAGAGTAGCCAAATTAGTCAAGGGGTGATGAATCGATCATTTGTGCAGTCATGAAGAAATGTGATACTTTGAAGAAGTCAACAATTTGTCATCATGAAGGATGCAAGTAGATCTGCAATCAAACCATGTGATTATCTAATGCAATCCTATGCTAGATGTAACCTTAAACTAGATGCAAGCCTCGGTCTAGTTACCAAACTTTGATAATTATCATAACTGAGCATGTAGAAAATCCTAGATATCATACAATCCGTGCTGACATTGCAATCATAGGAATATGAATAGGACATTTGTTCTAATTTTGTCAGTATTAAATGTAAGAATTTGAGGCACAAGAAGCTAGAATGATGAGAACATTTGTCCCCTTTAATGTAGCAAGTTAACATAAGCATCAAAGCATAAATGCTAGGATGACCAAAATATTTTTTGCATGCAGACACACAGACACACAAGAGATCCTTATTATGCTAAGTAATAAGTAAGTTTTCTATCCACAATGACCATTACATTTGTAACTTGAGATAGAAATGTGCTAGATATACTCATAGTGACCCATATGTTCACTTAGTAGGATGAGTATCAATATTTACTATAGCATAAAGAGTTCACTCCAACAAGAAATGAGGAGGACTAACCTCAGTGATCTATCCATATAAAATGAGTCAAGGTAGACATGGCCATCCAATATGAGATGGAGGCTCGTATAGTGCACACTCCATTTATATGTATGCTTCAGATCATTAGAACTAAATTACAAATGGAAAGCAAAGAAAAGATCTTACCCCCAGTCCTTGCTTCTCTAGTAAAAAATGACATCATTGAGTTGTTTGAAGAGACATGATAAAGTGAAAGAAAAACAAAGGAAAGCTCAACATATCTCAAACAAATCATCTTTTTTAATTTATTTTATATTTTAAGATTGATGTCAAGTGTCAATGTTCATAATATGTTTAAAAGAAATCTCTTTAGTAGGGTGACAATAGTAGACAAACATAGTTAGAATAACTCATGATTGAAGTCAAAGAGGAATCTTTAGTAAGAAGAACCTTGGTAGGAACTGAGACATGAGAGAGGTCGTCCATGAGAGGAATTTCAAAAAGTGACACTAGCGACAGTAGGCAGATGCAATTAGAATAATTGGTGATTGTCATGAGAGATTCCTATGACACTATAGGGTGTTGCCCTCAAGTTGTGACAAGATTCAATCCATGGATACATGAGAAAAAGTAGCAAACTAAAGCAATGAAGTAACTATACATGAGCTTGAAGATGCACTATAAGATATAGCATTGAGAACAAGAGGCACCTATTTATCAGGTTTTCACCTTCTTAGAATAAATTCTATTTTTGCTACTATGATGTTTGTTTCCAAGTTTCCATCAATGGCACTTTTTTTGTTTTTCAATTTTTTTGAATTTTTCTCTTTTTGATTTTTTAATGTATTTTTAATTTTTCAAATGTTTTTGGTATTATGAAGGTGCCTATTGCTAGGTTTTTACCAAGGTAATAATTTTTTAAGGAATTTTTGCAAATTTTAGATTTTTTTCAGGACATTTAGATATATATAGAGAGCTTTTAAATCCAAATCAGCTATAGAACTCCTTCAGGTGAAGAGTGTTGATGGGCTCCTTGAGCACCTCTCCCTTGGTTGTGAAAAGTTGGTAAGCACCAAATCCAAACACTATAGTGACTATGTAGGGACCAAGCTAGTTGGGTTTGAACTTCCCCTTTTGTACCCTTTGCTACTGATTCTTAGGGTTTTCTTTGAGAATGAGATCACTTAGTTGGAAGTTGTATGGCTTAACTTTCTTATTGTATCTTCTAGACATATGTTGCTGATAAGCTCGAAGATGATCACACGCAACTTGCCAATGTTCATCTAACAATACTAGCTCTTGAAACTGAGATATTTTGTAGTTATTGTTAGTAATGAGGCCCTTTATGGAGATTCTCAAAGTAGGAATCTCAACCTCAATGGGAAGCACAATATCTACTCCATATAATAAAGCAAAGGGTGTTGTACCTATTGGAGTTCAAATACTCATTCTGTAAGTCCATAAAGCTAGATTAATTTGAAGATGCTAGTCCCTTCCAGATTTGCTAATTGTGTGATGTAATATCTTAAGGATTGCATTTTTGGATGCCTCCACTTGACCATTACCCTAAGATAATAGATAGAAGACCAGTGTTGCATAATTATGAACTTTTTGCATAACTCTTTAAGATCCTTGTTATTAAATTTTCCTCCATTGTTAGTAATAATCGAGTAAGGTACACAATACCTGCATATGATGTAATTCATGATGAGCAGAGCTACAGTTTTTCCATTTTCTATAGAGAGAGGTACTACCTCTACCCACTTAGTGAAGTAGTTTGTAGCTGTAATATGAATTTGTTTATATTTGAAGAAGATGGGTGAATCTAACCCAAAAGATCAAAGGCCCATTGTTGGAATGACCATAGTGTGATAGTTGGAAGTAGCTCCCTAGTTGGAGCATGAATCAGATTCCCATGGAGCTAGAATTATTTTTAGGACTTAGCATATTTGATTGCCTCTTGCTCCATATTCAGCCAATAATAACCAACCTTAATAAGTTTACAAGCTAGTGTGAAGCTGTTAGAGTGACATATGAAAATGCCCTCATGCACATCTATCAATGTGCATTTGGACTTATAAGGTTTTGGACACCTAAGGAGTGTTCTGTCAAGACCTCTCCTAAACAAGTCATCAATAATAATAACATAACATGAATTATTACAGATAAGGTGACATCTTTTGTTTTGAGTTAGATTGTGCAAAATGGTTTGGTCACATAAGTAAGAGTATATGTGGTGGTAGTAGGATGAATCATGTCTTACAATAGAATGTATTATCCTAGATTTGAGAGAGTCATAGGCAGGGTAGAGTAATGTTTCCACTAGGATTCATGTCAGAGATAATTTTTTGGCATTTGTAACAAGGAAGCAAGAGTAGCCATAGCATCAACCACTTTGTTGTCTACTCGAGGAGTTTGTTGAAAAGTGATATGAGTAAAGTATTTCTTCATGTCATCTACCATGCATTTATATGGGATCAACTTCTCATCCTTTGTTTGATATATGTCATTGACCTAATTGATTATGAGCTATGATTCACCAAAGATGTTCAATTTATCTACTCTCCATTCAATTTCCATCTTCATGCCATTAATGAGAGCTTTGTATTCTGTGATGTTGTTCGTACAGGGAAAAAAATATTGTATGCTTTAGGTAGTGAATATTTCTGAGGTGTTATGAACAGTAGCCCAACATTGAATCCCTATTGTGTCAAAGAATAGTCAAAGGACATCACTCCAATTTGGTGTGTAAGCATTAGAATTGATTCATTAGGAAAGTCAATGTGTAGTGGAAGAAGACTTTGCATTGGTGCCTCTGCTAACTGATCAACAATCACTTGTCCTTTGATAGCCTTCTATTCAACATACTAAATATCAAACTCACTTAAGATCATGAACCACTTAGCTAGCCTCCTTGTTAGAGTTGCTTTGCTGAGTAAGTACTCTAGTGGATAAATTTTAGCAACCAGCCACATAGTATGAGAAAGCATATAGTGTCTCAACTTTTGTGAAGCAAGGACAACTACTAAGAAAGCCTTCATAATGATACTATAATTCATTTCATAAGAAATCAGTGTGCAACTCAGATAGTAGATAGCTCTTTCCTTGTTACCATTGTCTTCTTGTGCTAGCAAGGTACCCAAAGATGATCCTGTTGCTAAAATGTACAAAATAGGAGGCTTCCCATGAATAGGAGACATCAAGATTGGTGGATGAACAAGGTATTTCTTTATCTATGTTAAACTCTATTTGAAATCTTGGCTCTAGTTATATTTCACACCTTTACACAAAATTTTGGTAAAAGGTTGCGACCTATTCACCAACTATGAGATGAATCTATGAATGGATTGGAATCTTCTTTGTAAGCCCCTCATTTGACTGATATTATGAGGTTGAGGCATAGTCATGACTACTTGAACTTTCTCTAGATCAACCTTGATTCCTTTTGTAGACACAATGTAACTAAGAAATTTCCCATATGTTACCCCAAATGCACACTTCTTGGGGTTAAGTCTCAGATTGAATTTCTTCATGCGATCTAGGAGAGGTCCCAAATCTTGATTTTGAGTATTGCATTTTGTGCTCTTAACTAGGGTATCATCAACATAGTACTCCATTGTTTTATGCATCATGTCATGAAAAATTATAGTAACTGCCCTCTGGTATGTAGCACCAACATTTTTCAAGCCAAATGGCATCACATCCCAACATAAAGTTCCCCATGCACAAGTGAAAGAAATCTTTTCCTCATCTTTTGGCACAATTTTGATCTCATTATAACGAGAAAGTCCATCCATGAGTGAGTACATTTCATATCCTATTGTCATGTCCACTATCATATTAGTGTTAGGTAGTGGAAAATCATACTTCAAACATGCTAAGTTTAGATCTCAAAAATCTATACAAACTTTGATAGATTCGTCATGCTTGGAGATGAACAATATTTGATATTAATTTAGTGTAATCACTAGCACATATGAAACTAGCTTTTAAAATATTTTCTAGTTCACATTTGACTAGTAACGAAACTTGAGGATGCATTTTCCTAAGTTTTTGTTTGACTAGTTTAATTCCTAGTGCAATAGACAAGTGATGCATTATGAGATTAGGATCTAATCCTAGCAAGTCTTAGTATGTCCACGTAAAGTTTATCTTTCTCTCTTGGAAGAAGGCAATGAATTCCTCTTTTTCTTCTAGAGATAACAACTATGTAAGATGTATCATGTGAGGCTATTCCTTTATTCCCAAGTTGATCAACTATGTTGGTTTATCAACACTAATGATCTTTCCTAAAGATGACTAGGAAGTACATCGAATATCTCATCTGCAGGTGCCTCAAAGTGGTTTCCACCCTTGGATACATCTTTTGTTTTTACTTTTTAAGGTTATGATACTGCCACAATGTGGTTTTCACCATTGGACCTTTTATTTCTTTTCTTTTTGTTTGCATGACTAAGATATTTGATGTTAGCTTTATTCATGTTGACACTTTGTTCACTGGTGGAAGACATTACTGGTTCGATAATGTTTAAGTATTAGGCAAGAGCATAGTCATTCTAGAATGTAGGGACTTCACTAGATGCATTGGAATTCTAATCTATAAGCATGGGATAGGTGAATGAAAGAGATGTGATGGGTTTTATTGCATTCACAGTATAATCATCAAATGCTTGGACAAGTAATTTGAGACCTAGAGTGGCTTCATCCATAAGTGTGTTTGACTATCTATGAGTTCTAACATCATTAATTGAAGACTCGATAACACTAGTTGGATAAGATTCATCTGGCCTAACCCTAGATGCTTAACCTAGTTTGAGGAGGTTTTCATAGACATGAACTATATCTATGTCTTTGTTTGTAGTTGCTTTTGAGAGAGAGTCAAATTCATATTCTCAAGAATCCATGCTACATGGTGACAAACTATAAAATTTCCCAGCAATGATAGGGACAAACTTTCCTTCATCATCTTGATTTTTACAAAGATACTCAATGCATAAAGCATGACTAGACTCTCCTTGTTCGTGTTGGGTATAATGTGAATTAGTAGTATCATATTAAGAAACACTATCACCATCCATGGTGCTAAGACATGGTACAAAATCATCAAGTTTAGCAAATAATTTAGCTAGATCATTAGGAATGGGATTAGGATAAGGATCCTCATTGTCAACATTAGCTTCAAGGTCATCAGACTCAGCTTGTGACTCATTTTTAGATGAATTTTCAGGTTTTGGTACAAATTTGTTGATCCCTAGATGAAAGGGAATCTTCTTGAAGCCTTGACTAGATGTATCTCAGTTCCTCCTAGCTATCACTTTGACAGGGTCAATTAGACCATTTTTGTTGCATCCAATAGGACTAGTCCTCTTGTAGCCAGAACATTTCATGAGTCTAAGACCAAGACCATATTTTTCATAAGTAATTTCATGAGCCTATTTTGTGAGGTCAACTAGTTTCTTCTTTGTAGATCCATGCACTAATAGCTCTATTTTTAGATTCCTCCTCAAGAGATATGGTAGCTTTGACAAAGGTACAATCATACTCATTTTGAGGTGTTAACATGAAAGGTCTCTTTACTCTAGATGGTTTCCCATAATGACAGGGAGATTTAGGAAGACATGTCAAAGACAAAATAGGTTCTATGTGATATTCACCCATTCTAGTTTCTTTCAGCTTTAATGACTGCTCGATTTGCTTTAGCTTGTTATCATGATAATTTGTAGACTCTCTGTTAGTAGGTATGAAGTTTGTAGTAGATTTCAGCATGTTATAGGTATAGCTAGTACTTGTAAGTATAGTGACTTCAGAGCCATGAAGTGGGAACTTTACTCATAGATGATAAGTGGAAGGTACAACCTACATCTAATGTATCCATGGTCTTCCTAATAGAATATTGTAAGCTAAGGGAATGTCTAGGACTTGACAAGTAATATCCCTTTTGATAGGACCAACTTGAAGAGGTAATACAACAAGACCCAAAGATTTGTGCTCAACTTCATCATATGCTTTAATATTTATCTTACAATGAGGGTCAAGAGACTCTAGAATATTCTAATTTTCTAGGTAGAGTAGTAGAGATAATATTTAAACTTGCTTCATTATCAATAAGCACGTGTCAAACATGTTTCTGGTGTATCATGACCTCAATGTGTAGAGTTTGATTATGTCAATGATTTAGTGAATTTTCATCCTCCTTAGAGAAGGACATATAGTAAGGTGAAGTCAAATGACCTACCATAGATTGGAACCTCTCAAGATCAAGATCTTGAGGAACATTTGCCTCAGTGAGGGCTTTGTCAATAATCTACCTATGAGCAAGTGAGATTTTAAGCAATTCAAAGATCATGATTTGAGAATTTGTTCATTGTAACTAATTGAGGATATTGTAGCTAGCAATTACAAGTTTTGTTCCTTTGTGAGATGGACCAACAAGAGGTTTGTATTTGTGTTGTTCTATCTTAGGAGCAAAAGATGCAGGGCCTTTGAGTACTAATTTGGTGTGAGAATTTGTAACAACATTGGCACAAGTTTGTGATGACTCATTGTTAGATGTTTTGGAAGTAGGGCCCCTTAAGATGATAGTAGGCTTAGTTTTGTCTTGTTTACCCTTGACAGTGATAATATCACAATACTCAACACCTAATGCTTCAACCATGTGGACTATCTCATCATCATCATTAGAGTACTTATAGTTGACCTTGTTATTAGGTTTTAGTTTCAAGGTTTCTCCTTTTTTGTATTGAGGGAATTTCTCTTTGAAAGCCTTGTGATCTAAGTTATTGTCATGTCCATCCAGAATAATATCACCATCATAATTTAGGTCTTGGATTTTGTGACGCAAGTTGATACAATTGCTATTTTTATAACCTTTTCTTTGGTGGTATTCACAAAATGAAGTCTCATCCCACCATCATGGTCATGGTTGTGGATCAGAAGGACAAGAATTGTGCAATGGAGAAATGATTTTGTTTTGTAACAAGGTCTTGTAAACTATGTCCAAAGGTTCATCAGGAGGTGTAAAATCTCATTTAGGGCAAGTAGCCCATGAGTTTCTCATTTTGTTTCCAAATGTCTTATTGTAAGAAGGAGGTTTCTCAACATTCTTGGATGCTTTTGAGATTATTTGTAAGATTGAATGCTACCTTGGCAGGTTTAGGAGTAATGTTGTCAACAACTCTATCATGTACAACTTCTTAATTTTTGTTCACATATTTGGACTTGTCTTTATTAGAGGTTGACCCATGTTTAGTGTCCTTCTAAAGGGTTAGCTCACCCTTTTTGACCATGAATTCCTCTATCTAGTAGCTTGTGTAACCATATCTTCAAAGGTATGCAGACCTTGAAGTTGAACTCTATACCCAAAATTAGGCATGAAGATTATCCATAAAGATGTCAAGTTTCTCTATTTCTAGGATTTTACATGAGTATTTGGTGTAAAGTTGTCTCCATCTCTAAAGGATTGTGAGGAAAGGTTCCCCAACTCTCTGTTTAAGGTTGCACAAATATCAAATGTTAACTGGGTGCTGTATGTTTTGAGAGTAATATTGGACAAACAAGTTAGCAATCTCATGAAATATTTTGATATCAATAGGCAAGTGTGACAACCACTCCATAGCCTGACCACCTAAACTTCTTGGGAATAGATGTATGAGATATGCCTAATTATGCATAAATTCCATAGACAAAGCATTGAATTCCCAAAACTATCTTGGGGATTGGTAGTTCCAAAGTATTTATCATACTTAGTAACTCAACTCCTCTTGGAAAAGGAGGCATGCCTATACTCTTATCAAAAGGAAATGGACAAAGAGCATCTAAGGTGTATGTTTTTGTAGGATTTTCTTTATCATGCATCATTTGAGCTAACTAGTCTTGCATGATTTTTAGTTCCTTTTGCAATTTGGAAGTTTTAGTTTCCTCTTCAGGTGTAATGATAGTTTCAATGTTAAAGTGATGAGGTAGCTTAGGTCCCTCTTGGGCAAGTTTGAGAAAGTATTTTTCTTTCTCTTCGTTAAGCAAGATTTCCATAACCTTTTGGAAGTTTTTGTTCTTACAAAATTTCTTGATATGATCAGGGAGTATTTCTACCTCTTTTTCATTCTCATTAGTAAAGAGAGGTTCCTTATGTCATTCATTCCTATGTTGATCTTGGTCTCTACTTTGTTCTCCATGTTTGGTTTCTTGATCAACCATTGTAGGAATGTGACAAGTTTTAATGTGTTTTTGTTGAAAAGGTTGTCTAAATAAGATTTTACCTATATTGTTTGGAGATGTATGACCTTTTCTAGTTTTAGGATCCTCTTGATACAAGGGGTTCTTTGTTTGTTGTAAGTTTATAGAGAATGTTCTCTAAACATGAGATGATTTGATAGGTGAAGGAGATTGTGAAGATTCCTCACTAGATGAACTAGAGATACACTGTGTGTGAACTAAAAAGTGACCTTTTCTAAGATTATGAGTCCTAGCTCTACCTCATCTAGGTATAAAAGGATAAAACATATTTCTACTTCTTGTTTCTACATTCATAGACAAGAACAAAAAGTGAAAGCTTAAACAAGGACTGCATTAGAACATAGTCTCAAAAAAGTAAGATAAGTGTACTGTATATTAAGGTATGAGTTGTTTGGGTAGTGGCTAGAACAACCAAATATTATGATTATCAAGACACAAAGTATGACAAGCACAAGAGACCAAGGATGAAATAAACAAGAGGCAAGACTAGTTTGTGTTTAGGTCACAAGTCGTTGGCTAAGCAAGAAGCCACTATTTGTAGATATAAAAGAGGTTGTTGCAGGTAGGAAACTAGACTTAGAGTGTAGAAAGCTCTGACAGATAGTTTGATAGTTTTGGGACAATATTTTTGGTTGTTTAATAGATTTCAAGCAGATAGCAAGATGGTTTTCAAAATTTTGAACACCATTTTGGTTTCAAAAAGATAGTTTATTTTCAAATAGCATGGGAAGCAAGCAATAGTCACAAACACTCCAACTAAGGGTAAAGAAACTCAGAGAGATGGGGAAGTCTTGACCTTTTGTTTGTTTGATAGGTTTGGACAAGTTTAAAATTTAATAACAAACATGCTTTTATCCCTATAACAAAAAATGGTAGAGAAGGCAAAACATTTGTCCCACAACTTATGTGCATGCATTCACCTCACATAGCCATGTCACCCCACTAGAGGGTGCCCATATTTTTGGTGTATTCCAAGGGCTCAATAACATATATACTAAATGAAAACCTTTGTGGTAGGGGTCAAGCATGTATACCACCTTCTAACACCCAGGTACATTCTTGTGGTGAGTTCTATAGGAGAGATTTTTCCCCCTCCTTGCACAAAGATTATGCCCCCTTTCAAAGATGAACTGAATAGTAACTATCTAAGAGGTTTTTACTTGGATTTCATTCATATTAATCCTTGGTGGCTTCATAAAAAAAGTTGAGGCCATTAGCCCACACCAACATCTATAAGTGCACACACTTGACTAGCAAAACTGGGGTCAACACCAACCGGTGTAGTTTACGGAGCCTCTTCTTGATGTATGATATCAAAATGAAGAAGAGGAAATTAATATGGCTTTGGAGTCTTTTTCTCAATGAAGCTTTTCTATTAGAGTGAAGTGGAATCTTTGGTGAAAGTAGTATGCTCACTTGGGTCATTCCTAGAGGTTGGATTGCTCTGGTAGGCCCTCTAAAGGTTGACTCAGACTAGTGGTTCAGATCTAAGGGTCCAAGTTTTTGATTTTCCTCAAGGGAAAGAACATACTCCTCTATCTCATCACCTTACCCAAACATGCAAGACATGTTAGTAACTAAGTTAGCTTATTGATCCCACCTTGTACTATTCTAGGACTTTGATTCCCTAAAACGAAATCTATTAGCATTATGTTATATTTGTCATTAGGGACAACACTTATTCAATTCTATATGGTTATTTAGCTCATCATTCAATCTCTAGTGTTTATCGAGCAATCCAATGATAACCAAGTTTCACAGTTCACATCAAGCATTCCTAAAGCTACCAAGTGAATATAGATAGTGTACAGTCTAGTTGTTATCATCGAGTAGATAGTGGTCACCAAGCTTCATCATGTCTACCAAGTCATCAGTTTGTGTGATGAGAAGCCAGTGTCTACCGAGTGATGGAATGAGTAGTGTTTACTAAGTGCAAGCAAGGTAAACAAAGTATTCAATATCTACTGAGTAACACTATATCTATCGAGTCTCCAATGGTCATCAAGTTTGAAGCTACATTGTGTGATTAATATGGACTATGCCTCTACTTCTACCAAGTGGATGACAATGTTGAGTAATGCAGTGGACACCAAGTATCAGAAGTTCACCAAGTTAGCTTACAGAACCTGAGTTTCTACTGATGACTCAGTAATATTTTGTTCACTTGTGTTTTAGTTGACTTTGTAATTGTGAATATTGGAACAGTATATATGTAATGTATTGTATCATTTGCAATATATGAATAAATTAATGAGTATATGGATGTATGGATATGTAATGTTTTGAGAAGAGTGAATGCGAATTGGCAGCAGAGTAGAGTATTCAACAAGGTCTACAAGAAATAGTAAATTTATATCAATCACAAGGGGTGATATGTACTTCAAGGATCTAATCAGCAATCAAGTTGTAAGTTAGATCTACTATTTCATCCTAACAAGTGAATCAATTTTCTAAATCCTTTGATAGGGAAGACTTAATAGTCTTTTTTGAAATCTCTTAACATAGTGCATACTTCATTGGATGTTTGTAAAACCTCTAACAAGGTGGATCTAGCAGTCCAAATTGCTCTTAACAAGGTAGATCATTAGAAGTGGTCAATGTAACCCTTAATAGGCCAACTTTATACTATAATAGTGAAGTTTTGTGGGTATCATCCCCACCCAATTTTACTTTCTATTTGGAAGGTTTCTAGGTCACCAAATATTGTGTTCATGTGTCATGAATGTTTATCTTTTCTCATGCATGTAGTAGTTTAGATGAATTAATGATGAATGGATTAAGTGTTGAATGAATTTAAAGTTCTTGAAGTTACTAATTCACCCCTCCCCTCTCAAGTAACTTAGCTAGTCTTGATTATTTCCAACAAAATTATCATCTCTTCATTAAAGGCTTCATTTAGGAGAACCACTAACTTGCTTTCCTCCCTTGGGTACCATCTTTTAGAGGCTTCTAGGTTTTTGATTTACCCTTGGGCATCACTTCCAAGTGGTAAAGAGCATATTTCCCTATTCCCTATCTTGTACCCTATGAAGTTCACAAGCCCTATTTATACTATGTGTGGAAAGCAATAAAGAAAACACAACATTTTGAGCGGGTTTAAAATGAGTCTTTGACATGTGTATCTTTGACAAAGCATCCCACAATCACACAATCAGTACTGGTTTCAAGTGTTTTGATAAGGTGTCTTCGACATGCATCCTACAAACCACTGTCAAGCTACTGAAATTCTGAAACCAAAAGTGAAAATGCTTCAAAAAACATCATTAGTCAAACATAAGCTTAACTATGGGAAAATAAAATTTAACTTTTTTGTTCTTTTTTATACCCCATAAAATAGCTTAGAAAATGTCAAAACCTATGAAAACATCAACAGTCAAAATTTGTTTTTTTTAAATGTCCTGCAAACCATCATTGTGTTGTAGAAAAATAGAAATCTAAAAATGCTTGAGATAAAACTATTAGTTAAACATCATAATAAAATAAAATTTAAAAAAAATATTGTATTTTGCATTGCTGTTGCAAAATTTTGCGCAAAATCATGTACAGACCCACACAAAGAAATGATGTGCACCGCACGAGAATCTACATGATTATGCACTTTCATGTGTGAGGAAGTGCAAAAGAAAATGTGAAATCTTTAGTTCTTCACATAAAAATGAGATTTCTTGTACAAAAATATGGAAAACTATACTGATGAACATGATAGAATCATAAAAAAATGCAAAAAATAGAGAAATAAAGGCCAAAATAATTGATTTCTTGGCCCCATGGTTGGCACTAGAAATGTAATTGTTAAATGCAAGCCTAAAATCCTCACATACACTTCAACATGGTCATTATTTGAAAGATCATCCCATAATGAATACTGGATTATTCACCTAAGTAAATCCAATAGTGCGACCAATTGCCTTCTAACTAGAAGGATTTTTCCTTTGCTCTTAGAATGAGAAGTAGGAAACTAGACCTCTAGAACAAAGGATTTTAAGCTATATCAGAGATGCAAGATTAATCTAGATGAGAATGCATTGTTGAGTTAAGAAATGAAGAAACATATTATTCTAAATAGATGCATATTGAACTAGTATGAAATTGATATGCAAGAATATTAAGCTAAGAATGCTAGAGCAAATTAGTAGATATTTTAGCATAAGTTTGACACAAATTCCAATTTTCAACCTCCATAATGAGGAATGGAGAGCTTCTTAAATAGAATCCAAGAGGTGATTGACGGTCGAGATTAATCAGAATGGATGATCAAAATTGAAGAGGAGACTCAGTCATAATGGAAACTTCATCATGAAAATGAGTTAAGTCATTGCCTTTGATTAATAAAAGGAGTTAACTAATTTAATTTGAGTGATAAAAGGAGTTAACTGATTTAATTTGAGTGGTAAAAGGAGTTAACTAATTTAATTCCTTTACTGATTTTAATTCACCCAAAGTTTCCATTTCTGAATTGAAAAGAAGATTTTGGAGAAAATATTTAATTTAATAAAATAGAATATGATCTCATCAATTTATAAACTTTAATTAATTGAATAATTAAAAAGAGGAGATATGTTATTAAATCAAATGTATTTAATTCCTTTGTACATTAGTCAAAGAGGTAATTTTAATTTAATTAAAGTATGAACACTTATAATTAAATTAAATTAAATCAATAGGATTATTATAGCTAATTTGAGTCGATATTTAGGAATTAAATGAGTAGTGTGATGAATGCAGATTAGGGTTTTCTGCATTTGACACCTAGGTCAAGTAGCGATTATCAAAATTAAAATTGCCTAGTAAAATAGGACTAAGGAATAATTAAATAGACCAGAATTGGTTAATATGGAAATGTGCCAATTTTGGGGCATTACAACTACAATGCCTCTTTCAAGGGTTTTAGAAGGTAGTTGTTGTGAAGAAGATCCTTCTTCCATTTGTATTGTAACTTGAACTAAAGTTTCCAACCCTTCACTAGCCATTTCCCTAAGAACTTGCTCAACACTATTTATATTAACTATAGGAAAATTTTCATTTAGTTCTTGAGAATTATCAATTTCAGATTTTGTAGGTTCATCTCTAGATATAGAAACATTATCATTCTTTGATTCACATACAATCTAAGAACACTTTCTTTTCTTTAAGACCAAAAAATTATCATGCCCTGAATTAGTCTCATTTCTGTCATCTCCTACATAGATAATATCTTCTTGGTTTTGGCTAGGATTCTGAAGTGGAAAACTTGAATCTTTTCTTAACTCTTTTGATTATGCACATTTAGGAATTCCTTCATCATTTTAAGGTTATTGGCTTGAGAAATGTTATCTGTAGGGGTGTCTATAATAATATAATTCCTAGAAATCCTCTCACTCCTCCTCATAGGTGTTTCACCAGGGATTTTAGGCACATTCTTTTGTTTGTTTGAAAACCCTTCTTCAACATGAACTATAGGAGTCTTCTTCTAAACTCTCTTTTTGTCAATAGAAGGCAAGGAATCATAATAATCTCTTGACTATTGTTTGTGATCTAGGTTAGGTTCTTCTTGTTCTTGAACTAGATTACGTTCAACCCTATGTGCATAAGGCCTAGTTTTCTCACTATCCTTGAATTGAGGTAAAGTGGGGTTTTCTTGAACACATTTCCCTTTTACTTTTTCCTTTTTAGGGATGGATGATGATTTTTCTACTATCTTCTTCTCCTTTTTCCTAGATGAGGTCTCATTAGACATATTACACTCAAAAAGTTTCACAATGAGGTTTGTTGTAGCAACTTTTCTTCCTACTCTTGAACCCCTAGGTCCACTAAGTATCAGAAAGAATTTATCCATCAACAAAAAATCATCCCAAGAGATAGTAAAAACTTATCTTAATGGCCTTTCTACAATTAATTTAATCAAACAATGATGGGAAACTAAGTTAGGCTTACCTTCTTGCACATACACAACTCATTTTTGCAATAATCTAAACAAGAAATATGGAAGGTTGACATATCTATTGTCATGCCTTAAGAAACTAAGGAGTTTAAAATGAACACCATGCAATCACCAATTCCTTCCTTCACATGTAATGTAATTCATAATATAGAGGGCACACTGATCATATGGTTCTTGTATAGAAAGCCTCCTTGTCCCTTGCTTCCTATCCACTTCCAATGGTCCATCTATATGTAAGGTGAATTGGGCCCTTGCCATTTGCGAGTCCACATCTTCTTCAAAATTTTCCCACTCCAATGGAAACCCTAAGACTTCCAAAATTATCTCTTGACCACATTCAACCTTAAGCCCTTTCGCTATAGCTACTCCATTATTAAATTAGTTCATAAATTGAAAAAATACTTTATCATCCCAAGTAGTGAGCTTCTAACAATATTGGAGCCAAACATGAGCTTCAAATGACTAACAAAAAACATTATCTTGAAGAATAATGCCATGAATAGTGGGTTCATGCCGTATCAATCCACCCCCATTATTATACAAGTAAAATGTTCAAAATGAAAACTTCCACACACTTAAGAAAATAAATGTAGGATAAAGAGACAACTTCAAGATTTCTAGAGTCTATGCATTCCAGAGACAACAAAGAACAAAAGGTTGTAAATCTTTTAGAAAATAACATGTCATATAATAATGTCATTTCATCATTAATTATTTACCCTTTCATTCAAATTTCCATAAATGCATGTTATGTACATACTTTTGAAATAAAAGGCAAGTGTCACATCAACTTGATAAATGATGAGGGAATGATATGAAATAACTTCACATAATTGCTCAAAATGCAATATTCTTCTTCACATAATTATGAAATTTATATGCAAATATATGCAAAATAAAATGTACACACAAATCTTCTCCTCCCCCCTGCACCCAACACACACATAAAAGAGAGCATGGGTCCCATGATGAAATGTGAGCAAATAATATAACAACATAGAAATCTAAATTCACAAATTTAAAGAAATAAATAAGGATGGAAAAATAAAATTCATGGTACAAACCTATGTGATTTTTATAAAATTGGCATCGCATCATACTCATGTGGAGAAGTAGAAAAGTGAGATGGATAGGTGAGAGAGAAAGAAGATGAGATGAAATTATATGGAGAAAGTGAAGATTTATTATGAACTTTGATCAAAGTAAAAGTAATGATGAAATTTGGGTGGAAGACCAAGTTCAAGTGCTGCAAGAGAATTTGCAAAAGCAAACCACTACAAGAAGTCCTCTCAAGACTGGGGCTTATTGTAAATTTTGAGACAATGGTCATTAACCATGAGTTTAAATTTAACTAGATCAATTATAGCTAGTTGTGCCATGCCATTATCATAGACTACTTCAATTTCATAGGGTCTTAACCATCTAGTTTGAAATTTACCTTGATTCTATTGATATCTTGAATCATAAAGGAGTGTCTACTCACCAACACTAAATTGATTCTCTTTAATGAATCTATCATGTCATTTATTGTGTTTGATTTGAATCAATTTCATATTGTGCCGTACAAGATTTTTGAAACTCATCAAGTCCATTCAACTGTAGGATGCATTATCATTGAGTATAATGGATGTCTATATTGAGTTCCAAGGTAGTGTGAAGTATTTTATGTTCAAAATTGATGGGCATAATTTTTGTTTTACCATAGACCAGTTCAAAAGGAGTAAATCCTATGGTAGTCTTTCATGTCATTCTATATGCCAACAATGCTTCCAAGAGCTTGGTTGCCCAATCTTTCTTGTGTATTTGAACAAATTTTGTCAAAATTGACTCCAATTCTCTATTGGTTATCTTAGCCTATCTGTTATCTTGTGGATGGTAAGGAGAGCACTTACCATGTAAAATGGTGTATTGAGTCATGAGGGAAGCAATGCGATTGGATGTAAATTGGATTCCTTATCAGTCACTAATTCTCTAGGAACTCTAAATCTTGTAAAGATGACTTCATATAAGAATCTTGTAATATTGCTATCCCTTGCATGTTTCACAAATTTCACCTCTACCCATTTGGTGACATAATCAGTGCAAACCAAAATATACGAATTACCTTTTGAGAGAGGATCAACTAGTCCAACAAAATCTACTCCCCAATTGTCAAATGGTATAAAAACTACTTGTGTCTATAGGGGAATTTCATTGAATTTTTTTTGTCATCCCATACTTTGGAATTTACCACACTTCTTTGTATATTTTGTTGCATCCTTATTTAGAGTTGGCCAATAATACCCAGTTTTCAGGATCTTGAATGTTGTTATTTTAGCTACAAAATGTCCTTCACATGGTTCATCATGAAACATGCATTTGATATCATAAGTTTAAATCTGCTTGAGGCATCTACACATAACTTGATTAGGTCCAATGTAAAACATAGAACCAACTATCCAAGAAAAATTGAAACTTTTTTTAGCTAGGAGTCATTTATCCTTAGAAGAGAAACGAGCTAGAGTTCTCCCTATAGTAAGATAATTGGGTAATATTAGCATACCATGGATTATGTGTTATTTGGGAGAACAAGTGTCCATCTAGAAAATTTTCATCAATAACTATAGGATCATCAAGGACTTACAACCTTGAAAGGAAATCACCTACAACATTAGCTTTTCCTGGCTTGTCTATGACCTTGATATCAAATTCTTTCATAAGAAATAAACATCATGCTAGTCATTCTAAAATAACTATCTTAGTAATGATATACTTGATGGCACCATGGTCAGTGTGCAAAAAAAATGCATATCTAGTGATGTAATGCCTAAACTTGTTGAGAGCATAAACACACCTAGCAATTCCTTTTTTGTGACAATATAGTTGAGTTAATCTCCTTGTAGATGTTTACTGATATATTAAATAACATGTTCAATGATCCCTTATTTTTGGTCTAAAACAACTCCTATAGCATAAATTGAAGCATTGATATGAATATAGAATGGAATTTTCCAATTAGGACCTTTGAGTACAAATACTTTAGTTAATACATCCTTCAGGTGTTGAAATAATTTGTCACATTCTGAATTCCAAAAGAAGTCAAAATATTTCTTTAACAAATCACATAGTGGAGCTTCTATTTGATTGAAGTCTTTAATGAATCTCTAGTAGTAACCAACATGAACTAGGAAGCTTTTGACATACTTTTTCTTTGCTGGTGTGGGAAGAGTACTAATTATTTATATCTTTTGGGGATCAACTTGAATGCCATTTGAAGAAATATAATGACCTAATACAATTCCTTCCTCTATCATCATATAACACTTCTCAATGTTTAATTAAAGTTGTGTTCTTGACATATTTTCAACACTCTATCCTAATTGGATTTAGCTTCATCAAAAGTAGAGCCATAAACAGTGAAATCATCCATGTAGATTTCCATACAGTTGATAGACATATTAGAGAAAATACTTATTATTACTTGTTGAAAAGTAGTAGGTGCATTGCACAACCCAAATGGTAATACAAAATAGGAAAATATTCCCCAGGGATAGGTAAAATATTTTTGTCCTAATCTTTTGGTGCTATTTTATATCTCGTTATACCCACTGAATCCATCCAATGAAGAAAAATACTTTTCTCCAACCACGTTGTCAAGAACTTGATCAATGAAAGGTAATGGAAAATGATCCTTTTTAGTTGATGTATTGAGTTCTCTATAATTAACACGTACTCACCATTTAACCCCTTTCTTAGGGAGAATCACCAAAGGTGAGATCCACTGACTATCAAAAGTAGGGTAGATGAATCTAACATTTAGAAGTTTCTGCAATTTCATTTTTATAATATAATGTAAAGTAGAATTCAATCTTCATTCAGGCTATCTAATAGGCTTATATTCTAATGTAAAATAAATTCTATGAGTGTATATTTTTGGTTCTAACCCTTTCATGTCTATATAATTGCATGTGAAAACTTTTTGATTGTCCTACAATAGCTCAACTATACTTTTAAAATTGTCAAGAGTAAGATTGTTACTAATATTGAGCTCCTTTCTTGGACTAACTTCAACTCTAGTGACTTTATAAACCATAGCTAACTCTTTGAAATTGGAAGTCTTAATTTCATGAGGTAATAAGGTATGTAGGTAACTAGTAGCTACAAGAAAGTTGGGTGGGTCTTTAGGAGGAATAATTGTTTCTAATGAACAATTTTGGTCACTACAAAAAGTGGTGCCTTCACAATATTCATTGAATAAGATCATTGCAAGAATATCATCATCATCTTGAGGAACCATAAAGGGGTTTCTTTCAATCATCATGAGCTAATTTAATGATTTAATCTCTAGTTCATCATCTCCTAAATTAGTCTAGATAGCTTGGTCATCTTGTAAGAGTGGTTTGGGAGGAGAGTACAAAGCCAATTTCTTAGTAGTGGATCTGTTGGAGATGGTTATTTTTATTGATCAACAACCAATACAAGCATTTTTTTGTAGCTAACCAAGGACATACCAAGAATATGATAACCTCCCAAAGTTTCTTTAGGTGATAAAATGACAAAATCCACAAGATGCTCCTAAGAATCCAAAGTAACTATGACATCTTCTATCATTCCATCAGGTTTGACTGTGGAACTATTAGCAAGCTAAAGTATGGTAGGGGTTTCTCGAATACCGATGATATTAAGGTGAAGAAGCACTTACCTAGTTATAACATCAATCTATGCACATAAGTCTATTAAAGAATTCTACACCTATATTCCATTGATATGGACTGTGACAACTGAGCTTCCTAGATCAAAATATTTCAGAACTATTGATTTGTTCAACATAAGGCTAGATAGTTGTCCCATGACATGGATAGTTTGGTGATCATTTTTCTTTCTACCAAGTTGTTTTATATAGGCTTCTTTAGTAAATTTGGTATATGCCAAGATTTCCTTGAGGGCATCTAGCAATGGTATTTTGACTATCATTTTCTTGAATTGAGTGAGAAATTCTCCTACAATAGGGTTTTTAGGGGAGTTGATGCTTGAACAAGTCTTTTTGGAGATAGTGGTGATTGGGCTGTAGGAGGATGTGATGGCACATGACAAGATTCCTCATTCAAGGCTTCCTTAGAAGTGACCTATGTTATTACTAGCCTTTTAGGATTTGAAAGAGTGGTTCCAGACCAAAGGTTTATATCATTGACTAAATAGGTTTGTTGCTGAGTATCATTGGAAGAATATACTTGTTTCTAAGCAATCCTGTTAGTTGGATTTGGTGTGGGTTGAGTAGGTAATTGAGTTTGTTTGGGTGGATGAATATTGGCTATAGGAGGAGGTGGCATTAGAGCTCGCAACTGAAGTTGTTGCAAGGTATTATATTACTGATTAGGTCACCATTGAGATGACTATTGCTAGTTATTCTGTGGGGGTAATCATTGATTGAACTGATGCTACCAATTTTGTTATTCTGGAGGGGCTTTCTAGTTGGGTTTTTTCCATTGGTTAGGTGGAAGCTATTGCTAGGATTGGTTATTCCACATAGGTTGAGATTGAGGAGGCCAATAAGGATTCTAATGGTTTGGGTGTGAAAAATTAGGACTTTGCCATTGATTATTAAAATTTCCAAATTTTTTGAGTGAGTCTTGAGGCATAACTTGTGTCTAAGCCCATGACCTCGTTTGATAGATCTATAATATCAATATATTATCATCAATTTTTTTCAACTCTACTACCATTTACTAATATTGAGTCTTTAGATTAGAAACCATCTTACACTTGCAATTCCTTTTCTTCTCTCGATAGTGAGAGAAGAACTTAGCTAACATAACATTAGCTTCTTCATGTTTCCTTCTAGCTTGAACTGCATCCAATTGGGTTGAAATGTTATTGATAATATCTTGCTTGAAATTAGATAAAAAATTTGAAAGATCCATTTTTGATACACCAGCTCCACCAATATTTAAGGAATTAGAACAAATTCCTCTTGCTTTTTAGTATTGGCCCTTAAATAATTATTGCAATATTTATTTATATCCTCCCATGTATTTTGTGTAATATCTCTTCTAGCCATGAGATCTAGGGCTTGTACACAAGTCTCCTCTACACTCCTTAAGAAAAGGTGCTTCTGAGACAACTCATTAAGTTGATGTTCAATATTCCTTTGTAAATTCTAAAGGAATCTTGAAATATAATCTTTAAGAGTTTCATCTTCCTTTTGTTGCATCTTGAATATATCATGTCATCCCATACTCCCTCTATGATAATCTTTATATTTAGCAAGAAATAAGTTCTTCATTCCATCCCAATCTACTGCAACATTAGCACCTAAATCCATGAATCATCTTAGGCTAGCTATTTCAAAGTAGAGGGAAATAATTTTAGCCATTAAGCATCCATTTTGTATTCATACCATCTACAAAGAATATCAAATTCAAAGAGAAAGGTTTCCAGATCTTCAATAATTAAGCCATAGAAATTTGGAAGGGCAAAAGCAAAAATATTTTAAAGATTATTGTTATCTTGGAGGTTAGGCATAGGAAATGGAAATGCAGGTTGAGCCATTCTAGGTGGTAGTGGTAGATATCCTTGTTGATAAATGATAGTGGCTAAAGGAATATCCTAATATATAGGGGGAACAAAAAGATTATTCAAACCTAATGATTCATTAGAAGATGATGAAGAGAGGTTTACATAATAGGTTGCAAAAGGATTTTCAAATAGTGGCTCCTCTTAGCAACTAGATTTTCTTCAAGGGTTTCTTCTTCTTTAGGGTGTTGGTCTTCTTGCTCAGGACATACAATTTATTCTATTTGAAATGGGTCATTTTTAGGAAGAAATCTCCCAAGATGGTCTCTTCACCTATACATGTAGATAAAGTAATGCTAAGTTGAACTTGGAATAAAACTTTAACAACTGATTTTGCATTCAAACTCATAAAAATGATCCTCATAGAAGATTTAAATTGACACCATCCTCAAAAATAGCACCAAAAATGCTTGGTAAAATAATTGAATTGGAAACTAAGCTTTGTGCGTATAGATTTTACATCCATCATAGCATCCAAAACTACCCATTAGACCCATTTAATTAATAAACCAATGACGTAAACTAGAAATGATGCTGCAAGGTATATGCTTTAAACCTCTTTAACTATCATTTTCTATCCTATGAAATTAATAATAGGAACATTTAATCTATATGCAAATGTAAGAGACTTTAACTAAATGATAGAAATGAAATACAAATGGAACTCTACATTGTTTGCCTTTGTTGCAGGAACAACTATTAGTTCTATTACCAATGGATGCAAGAAAATCATAAATCTTACTTAATCTTATAATAAGAGAAACTAATTCTAACAACTAGGTTCACTTACCAAGTGGCCCTCCTTGCATAAGTGAACAACTATAGTTATAAACTTCAAATATTTACACACAACAATAATTACTTGTACTAATATAGTTATAAATATAATTATTATTATAGCTAAATATAACATAGTAATATATATAATAAATATTATTATTAAATATATAGTAATATTATATGATTATTATTATATATAATAATATGTATGGTTATTATTATTAAATATAATATCTAGTACTATATATGATTATTATTGTTATATAATCTAGTAATATATTATTATTATATCAAAATATACAGTATTATATTGTAATTATATTAAATATAAAGTATTATATAATAATTATTAAATATAATATTGTGATGAAATGCATCAAAAGGGGTCATAGGTTAACCTATGACCCCTCTTAATGCATTTCATGACAACATATGTCCCTAGGACCCCTAGTGACCCCTTTTGATGCATTCCTAATGGGTCCCTAGGGGCCCTAGGGCCCTAGGGAATATGTTGTCATGAAATGTGCCGAGATGGATTCAAACCAACCAAATGCATCCCTAGGGGCCCAAGGGCCCCTAAGTACACATGTTTTCATGAAATGTGTCGATTCAAACTAACCAAATTGATCACACATGTTGTCATGAAATTCATTAAGAGGGGTTATAGGTTAACCTATAACCTCTCTCAATGCATTTGAACCAACCAAATGCATCCTTAGGGGTCCTAGGGCCCCTAGGGACAAATGTTATGATGAAATGCATCAAGAGGGGTCATAAATTAACCTACAACCCCTCTCGACACATTAGAACCAACCAAATGCATCCCTAGGTTTCCTAGGGCCCCTAGACACATATGTTGTCATGAAATGTGTTGAGAGGGGTCATAGATTAATCTATGTCCCCACTCGACACATTGGAACCAACCAAATGCATCTTTGTTGTCATGAAATTCATCAAGAGGGGTCATAGGTTAACCTATGAACCCTCTTGATGCATTCAAACCAACCAAATGGGTCCCTAACAACCCTAAAACCCCTAGGGACATATGTTGTCATAAATTGTGTCAAGAGGGGTCATAGGCTAACCTATGATGCCTCCCAATGCATTCAAACCAACCAAATATAACCCCTCTCGACACATTTCATGACAACATATGATGCATCAAGAGGGGTCATAGGTTAATGTATGACCCCTCTTAATGTATTCAAACCAACCAAATGTGTCCCTAGGGGTCCTAGGGCCCCTAGGACATATTTTGACATGAAATGCATCAAGAGGGGTCATAGATTGACCTATGACCCCTCATGATGCATTCAAACCAACCAAATGACATACGTTGTCATGAAATGCATTAAGAGGGGTCATAGGTTAACCTATGGCCCCTCTCAACACATTCAAATAGACCAAATGCATCCCTAAAGGTCTTAGGGCCCCTAGGAACATATGTTGTCATAAAATGTGTTGAGAGGGGTCAAAGGTTAACCTATGACCCCTCTCAACACATTGTAACCAACCAAATGTAACATGTATTATGATGAAATGAATCGAGAGGGGTCATAGATTAACCTATGACTCCTCTTGAAGCATTGGAACCAACCAAATGCATCCCTAGGGGCCCAAGGGCCCCTAGAGACATACATTATCATGAAATACATTGAGAGGGGTCATAGGTTCCAATGCATTTAAACCAACCAAATGGTACCTAAGGGTTCTAGGGCCCCAAGGGACATACATTGTCATGAAATACATCGAGAGGGGTCATAGGTTAACCTATGACCCATCTCAACACATTCAAACCAACCAAATGCATCCCTATGGGTCTTAGGGCCCCTAGGGACATATGTTTTCATGAAATGCATTGAGAGGGATCATAGGTTAACCAATGACCCCTCTTGATGCATTAGAACCAACCAAATGGGACCCCTAGGGAAAAATGTTTTCATGAAATGCATCGAGACTCTTGACGCATTTGAACTAACCAAATGGATCCCTAGGAACATTCATTGTCATGAAATGCATCAAGAGGTGTCATAGGTTAACCTATGATCCCTCTTGACACATTTAAACCAACCAAATGTGTCCTTAGGGGTCCTAGGGCCCTTGGGGACATACTTTGTCATGAAATGCATTGAGAAGGACCTATGACCCCTCTCAACACATTTGAACCAACCAAATCTATCCCTAGGAATCCTAGGTCCCTAGGGACTATGTTTTCATGAAATACATCAAGTGGGGTCATAAGTTAATCTATGACCCCTCTCAACTCATTAGAACCAACCAAATGTGTCCCTAGGGGTCCTAGGCCCCCTAGGGACATATGTTGTCATGAAATGCATCGAGATGGGTCATAGGTTAACCTATGACCCCTCTTGACACATTCAAGCCAACCATATGGGTCCCTAGGGCCCCTAGGGACATTTGTTGTCATGAAATGCATGGAGAGGGGTCATAGGTTAACCTATGATCCCTCTCGATGCATTCAAACCAACAAAATGCATCCCTAGGGGTCCTAGGGCCCTTACAGACATATGTTGTCATGAAATGCATCGAGATCTTGATGCATTCTAAGCAACCAAATGTGTCCCTAGGGGTCCTAGGGCCCCGAGGGACATATGTTGTCATGAAATGTTTCAAGAGGGGTGATAGGTTAACCTATGACCTCACATGATGCATTTAAACCAACCAAATTGGTCCCTAGGTGTCTTAGGACCCTTAGGGACATTTTTTATCATGAAATGCATCGAGAGGAGTCATAGGTTAAACTATGATCACTCTCGATGCATTGGAACCAACAAAATGTGTCCCTAGGGGTCCTAGGGTCCCTAGGGCTATTTGTTGTCATGAAATGTGTTGAGGGGGATCATAGGTCCCTCTCAACTCATTGGAACCAACCAAATGCATCCCTAGGGGCCCTAGGGCCCCTAGGGACATTTTTTGTCATGAAATGTGTTGAGAGGAGTCATAGGTTAACTTATGACTCCTCTCGATGCATTCAAACCAACCAAATATTTGTTGTCATTAAATGCATTGAGAAGGGTCATAGGTTAACTTATGACCCCTCTCAATGCATTCAAACCAACCAAATCAGTCCCTAGGGGCCCATACATTATCATTTAATGCATTGAATTATGACCCCTCTCGATGCATTAGAACCAACCAAATGCATCCCTAGGGGTCCTAGGGCCTCTAGGGACATATGTTGTCATGTAATGCATCGAGAGGGGTCATAGGTTAACGATGCATTCAAACCAACCAAATTGGTTTCTAGGACCCCTAGGGACATATGTTATCATGGAATGCATCAAAAGTGGTCACATATTAACCTATGACCCCTCTTGATGCATTCAAAAAACCAACCAACTGGGTCCCTAGGGGCCCTAGGTCCCATAGGGACATACATTGTCATGAAATGCATTGAGAGGGGTCATAAGTTAACCAACCAAATGTGTCCCTAGGGGTCCTAAGCCCGTAAGGACATATGTTGTCATGAAATGCATCAAGAGGGGTCATAGGTTAACCTATGATCTCTTTCGATGCATTTGAACCAACCAAGTGGATCATAGCTCATAATAATAATAATAACAACAATAATAATATATGTTGTCTATACTATATTTAATAATTAAGTAAAAATCATAATAATATAATATAATAATCACACACACACACAGTATTTATAGGTTATAATAATGATCATAATAATTCAATATAATAATTATATATAATAATAATCATATATAAATCATATATAATAATAATCATATATATATATATATATACACAAATCATACATAGTAATGGAATTTGTTTACATTTCCCATTATTCCCTCCAAAATTTGGAAACAATATTGGGTACTTGATCTGATATCTGATATTCGATTTAAAATTGGGTATCTGATATGAGATTAGATACTCGATAATACTGGCATGATTTTTCCAACATATTCCCTATCACTGCAAACTTGACAATATCACTTTTTGTAGGCCATTTTCATGGGTTTTGGGAAAACTAACTTTTTGGGGCCCATATGATTGAAAAACATTCGATAATATATCATTAGGTGTTTGATATTGTCATCTAAATGGGAAGCAGTAGTCGTCAAAAGGCTAAACACAAAATAAAGGTATCAAATGAAGACATTGAAGCATATAGGGAAAGAGACAAGCTAAATCACTGAAGGAAGAGACAAGATATGTTAAATGTGAGTCAAGTTGATGATGTATTGGTCAAAGGTGAAATCATAGAGTCAGATAATGAATATGTACAGTTGGGGAATGAAAATGTACCAATTGATAACAATAATGCTAAGATTGAAAACTTAGAGAATGAAAATTTGGAAAATGAAATGCTACTAGGTCATAATGTAAATTGCATGATTGACTATGTTGAACATGACAATGCACAGGAACCTTACATATCTCCTAATTATAATCAACATGAAGGTTCTAGAACACCAAAATTGATAATTGAAATTGATGAAATGATATTACCAATTTGGAAGGGCAAAAATAAGAAAGAGCTATTCGGTTATGGGCTTCAAGACTATATAAAATGTTCTTTGGTAACAAGATAGTGGTGGAGCAATGTAAAATTTTTATGCACTTATTAAAGATGCAAAAAGGGAGACCTATGTTTTTCAAATTGAAGATTCATGTTAATAAAAAATTGGAAAGAAATGCCATTATTGTGAAGAATCTTTTCAGTGCTCTAAATAGTATTGGAAAAAATAGTAGGGAGAAGGATAAGAGAGCTAGTTGAAGGGTTATTACAACCTCTTTGGTAAGTCATAATTTGAGAAAGGGTAGATATATGAGACAAACTTGTATTGAATTGAACCTAAATTGTACTACTTTGAGAAGAGCGCTTAGTAGATGAGAGAGAATTGATGATCCTCTTCAAAATAAAACATGGGCTTTTGGTGGGAGACTTCCACATTTTGATAAGAAGCTATCTAATGATGTGAAGGAAGAAATTACACAATTTTGGCACTCTAGCTCAAGAGTATCACCCAATGCTAAAGACATGTTAAAGTTGAGAATTGGTATCAAAGACCACATGCCACATCCTAAACATTATTTGGAGGTAAGTCAAACTATGTTATTCAAAAAATTTATAGATATTCATCCAAGTCTTCATATATCACAAAGGGATTTTGAATCTTTGAAGCCATTTTATTGTGTGCCACTTCAAATTTGAAATACACGTTGTTGCAAATATCATGTCGAGTTTTCTATGCACCTTGAACTATTATGCTCCATCCATTCCACTTTTCATAATAAAGAAATTTTGGAAAATTGTGGCGCTAGTGGTCTTCCAAAATCATCAAGAGACTTGCTAGATCAATTTTTATGTCATAGAGTTGATGGTTGTTTCTTTTATAGAAATGCTTGCATAGGTGCATCATAATGTAACTTTGAAACTACCAATCTTGGCATCGAATCGTCAACACCATTACCTCTAGATGGGTGGGTGAACCCCAGTGACACCCTTGTTATGGCCATAGAGAGCCTCCATCGTCCATGGCCACTTTGTACCAAAGAGTCTCCAAAGTGCTCTAAGTGTGCATTGAGGTTGATCTTTCAAGGGTCGTAACTTAGAGCTTGTGAGGGCTATTGATGAAATGTTGAATGTTATAGGATAGTCATGCTGAGGCCTAAAATAACCCCTTACCAAGTTTGATGAACTCATCTAATTAAGAATTTTATATTATAGCAAAAGTTTCTCAAAATTGCAAATGTTGCAAAATTGTAATTTTGCAAATTTTGCAACTTTTTCTTGCAAAGTGAGAATGAGTGCAAGGAGTTAGTCAGGGGTTTGAGCATGATCATACAAGGTTAGAAACACCTATATAAAGTGTGAAATGACCTTGCTATGACTATTATTTTAATGTGCTAACAACAACATCTAGTTGAAATTTGTTTGAGATATTGATTTTTGGTTATTTTAGAGCTGTTGGTTGATCCAAACTCATACATATAAATTTCATGATGCTAATGGAAGCCTTGAATCTTTCTCACATTGCCAAAATTTCATCTAGGTTTGGTAAGCCAAATGTGTGGAAAAGTCTCATAATCACACTTGTTCTCATTTTTCTTTGTAAAGTTGATGTACCAGAGTAAAGGAGGTGGATTGTAGAGATTATTTCAAATTAAACATATATGATAGCATTTAAAATTAAAAATTACATCAAATTTTGATAATAAAGGTTGTTAAAATGTTATTCACAAACTATTGCATTTGAATCAAACATAACAAACATGATCAAAACAAATGATATTTCATAAACATGAACAATGCACATGATCCATGATAAATCGAACAATACTATACTAAATTAATATGTATATTATTGTACACATACATGAAATAAATATACATCAAAATACATGTATCCATAGACAAATTACACAAATATATATCAAAGTTCATGTATCCATAAACAAATTACACAAATGTATATCAAAATACATAGATCCATATACAAAATGTGGTTGATCATGCCATCAAAATGTGTATAATATCAATGTTTCTATAAAAAATGTGGCATATGCCATCTCAAAATGTATCATGATGCATCCTATGAGAAGTATACTATCCTAGGCTACTATTCGATGATCAAAATGCAGCCTCTTCACTATACTAGGTGGATTAGATGCCTCCTACATAACCAAAAAAGGAAAACCTAAAGTTAGACTACTAAATTTATATGATTCTTTGTATCTAAAATTTAATTACTCAAATTTATAATGATTTTTTTTTAATGGAGATTTATAGTATTAAACTTTCAGCATAAATACCTCTCTTGTTGACCTCCTGGCGTTGGTTAGGAGTCCTCTCATATGTTCTTAGCAATGCTTGTACCTCACTGATTATGGTCTGTGTATGTTCAAATATGTTTGTTAGATTAATCTAAAACTTAAACTATAACATTATAATTCATATCATGTTAAATTTATAACATATAATCAAGAATTCAAACTACATCTTACTTGTGTGGACTCCTCCTTAGGATATAATGGCTGCATTAGCAAAGATACAAAACTCTGGTGTCCAACCTCATGTGCACTAGGTGTTTCCTATGAGATACAAAATACTAGTTCTTAATATCATGGAAATCAATTTTCAATTATGAAAATAAGGAAAAAAAAAAATGATACTTATACATACAATGGGGCTCTTAGTATGAATGGAAATAGTAGAGCATCTAAGATGTGGAATTTGCATGGGCTCATCACCAGTAGCCACACCCTATCCAATAAAGAATGTAATTAAATTTCATTACCACAAAATTTTTACAAGAATGCATTGATATTTAATCAAATAGAAACCATCTAATTACCTTTTCCTTCTCAATGGGTCCTACCTCATCCCTCATACTTTGTCCCCTAGGGATAGGTAATACTTGCAAGAAAAAAGAAAGATTAGAAACCATATATGCTACAATATCAAATAGAAAAAATAATGAGAACACAACATAATGTATCATAGATGTCTCAAGGCCAAATGAAATAGCCAAGAGCGTGGCATCATCAACCCATTTGAGCTCCTCCTTTGTCATCAACTAAACATGAATGAAGATCACATACATGTATAAGTTAATATGGCTTAAAAATTAAAGTTACTCTATTATAAACATTAACTTTAAATTACATATGTTTTAACAAAAAAATGTATACATGTACCAACACAAAAGGAGTCCATTCCTCTACATGCCCTCTCTCGCATCAGGGTTTGTAGCCTCTGTACATGCATCTAGTGTATCCTTGTCAAATACAAACTGATACTTAGAAAGATCATCTATGGGACCCAAAAAAATATTCTTGCAGTTATGCAAGTATGGGGCACACAAACATGTGATGATCTCATCAATGATGAACTCATGCCAGCATCATCAACATGGGGAGGCAACACCAACCTAGCCTGGGATATGAATAGGCTACTCAATATATAGATGGCTCTAATAGTTTGAGAGTTAGCCTCTGTAATGATATTAGAATGCTACACTCGAGATGGGGAGACATTATTAGGGGGGAAAAAGTGACAAATTTCTTTCACTTGGAAAAGGGTCTATCCTGAGGAGCTCCTCCTTCTGCACCCATGTTGGGCTTCATGCTCCAATAGTTCACCTTTAGGCCTAACACAAATTTTGCATACAATTTTCTAAGGAAATAAAATGGCACCTCTAAATTGCTATGTGGAAGGATGTCAAAAACCATCCACCAATGATCTCAAAAGTTTGTACATATAGCATCATTTGTGCACCATTCAATCGATAGTTTGGGCTTTTTGTAGTTGACCTGTAAACTAGTTTTTGGGTTCACTAAAAGGAAAACCAAATCATCTTTACTTATATTGAGGGCCACAACCTCATCATAGTTTAACCCATCATCAAACATGGCATGCATTTTTTCATGCCAACAAAGAGCAGGATTTTGTTCATTGGTAAGAATTTCAATATTATCAACTATGGTGTTTAACATGGATAACATAGGAGCCAATGCGGGTACAATATTATATGTGGGTCACAGATCCCTTAATTTGGTGAGGTTTTCAAATATCAAAGCTTCGATTCAAGGAGGGTTTTGAGGGGGTAGGGGATCATTTGGTGGATAATTTTTGAGGGGGCACTAGATTGTTTGGTGGAGCTTACGAGGAACAATATTTCTTGCCTTAGTATCATCATTTCGGTCAGCCATACCTATTAATTCACAAAACATAATTTCTATTAAAAACAACCTAAATTTCAACAATTTCTATTAAAAAACCTATATTTTAACAAATTCAATTAAAAATTATAAATTTATAATAAAATTAAATTTTTTTATAGTATAATTCATTAAAAACATTAAAAAGAACAAAAAAACACTTACCCATATCATGTATCCATTCGCTAATCGGATATTAGAACTTAAGCCAAACAATGCAATATGAAACAAACAATGCTTAGGTTTAAAAAAAAAAAATCATTATATAGGTATTAGGTATTTGATATGAAATCAGATATCCAATAATATTGGGTATCTGATATGAAATTGGATACTTGATAAGGCTTGGTCCTAACTTTTTAGCTTTGGTATCAAGATGGGTGGAAATAGTTAGAACAGATTTTGAAATGCTTTTAGACGTTTTCAAACTCTATTTTTTTCACATTGCCACTTTTTGGCACATGATGATCGTACACATACCCAATATCTAAAACTTAGTGAATCATTTTTATGTGAACAAACTTTAAAATAGTAAAATTTCAAACCCTTGACAAATGAGGTAGCTCAAAGTGTCATAAATACTAAATAGTCAATTTAGTTATTTTCTAAACAAATGCTTCTCACAATTAAAATGTAAAAGAATATCTTGGAAATCTATGGAATTGTCAAGTGAAACCTAGTGAGTATCATACACGATTGACAAAAGTATTTGAGATGCCAGTCTTTACATTCAAAATTTTGAAAAATTTACTAAAATTTATATTCAAATGTAAGTTAAAGAAGATCCAACCAAAGAATGGAATAACAAATATTTAGAAAAATAATGACAATCTAAGCAAAAGCTAAAAAGTAAAAGATTCAAGGACTACGTTAACTATGATTGTTGGTTGAAAAATAGTAATCTAGGTAGATATCTAAATACAAAAAATTTAAGAAATCCTGGAATAATTTCTTTAAAAGTGAAAATCATAATATTTCCAACATTCCATTCCAATGAAAGAATATTTAAAGATGAGATGTACGAAACCTTTAAGGTCAATATTTGTGCTAGCATATCAAATGAAACACTTTCATACCTTAAATTGAGCCACACCAAAAAAATGAAAAAGAGATAGTATTAATTGAAGTTTAAAGTTTATAAATGAAAAATATCTTGTAGTAACAAAATGATAGGAGTAATATTTAATTTCTCCATATTATTTGAACCAATATATTTGAAACAAACATAAAATAATAATAAAATAGTCTTCTCAGACTCGCAAGTAGAAGTCCTCAAACAATAGTAGACTCACGAGCCACTGAAAATCTCACTCTTTGGAAGCAATTTTCAGGTTTTTAAGCATGCATTTATATTAAAAACTTTAAATTCTTGCTTAAATATGTAAAATTTGATGCAATTAGAAGGCCTCTTCTTGGAAACAACGATATCACTTCCATGTGCGAACTATATGAATAAGATGCATGGCAATATGGCTATATGATGGCTTTATTAATGTGTAGCAACTTAATCATCCTTGGACTCTTTAATTATTAATTGCACCTTTTTATTTTACAAAAAATTTAGAAGATAGTTTCTCCAGTCAATTTTGTTGTTGTCTTAGTCTCTTCGGTAGCAGTTGCTTGAAAATATTTACCATTTATATTTTCAACTACATCAAACTTTTCCAGCCATGTGTTGCCTTGATGTAAAAGCCTATTAGCTAATAAATGCATGATTTGAAATTGATTTATATTTATGCCCAAGAGTACCTTCTCTAAAGAAATGCCCTCCATTTTTGATTGATGGCTAAGGATGTTGGAAATTGGTGCATTACAATGTATTTATCCTCTCCATCTATTTCCTCCATGGAGCTACTTCTCCAGCAACTTTTTCTGCTCCATTGGTGTCACTGTCATTTGTCACTAAGGATGGGCCTACAATGTGCTCTCATGTGGCTTTTTTTTAATGCACTTATTTAGAGGTTTTCCACCATGGATTGGGTATTGTAGGGTTATACTACACTTGATCCAAAATGGAAGACATAACCTAAAGTACTCTTCCTATCATCAATGCATCTTGCACAATCAATATTAGTATATCTGATCAGCTTGAAATCATTTAATCTTGAATAAGATATTCCTTCATTTTTTGTTCCATTGATATATTTCAAAATTCTTTTTCCTACTTGCTAATGAGAAACTTTTTGAGAATTCATGAATCTTGAAATTAGACTTACTCCAAACATTTTTTTTGACCTTGCAGTTGCTAGATACATGAGACTCCTAAGAAGTTTCTTATACAAAGTTGGATTTACATTAGAACCCTTTTCATCTTGGCTTAGCTTCATAACCATGACAATTGGTGTTGGTGATGATTTGCATTTCAACATATTAAACCTTTTCAAAATATCATTAGCATATTTTTCTTGGGAAATGAATATACCATTTTCATTTTTTTTCACTTCAATGCCAAGAAAGCACTTCATTAAACCCAAATTAGTCATCTCAAATTCTTGTTTTAGAGCTGATTTAAACATATCAATTGATAAATAACCTGTGATCTAATCAAGTCATCAACATATAAAAAAACAATTAAGATCTCACCTTGCTCATTCAACTTAGTGTATAAGGTAGGCTCACCATTGCACCTATTGAAGCAATTTTGTAAAAGATAAGAATCAATTCTACTATACCAAGCTCTTGGGGCTTGTTTGAGTCTATAGAGTGCCTTCTTAAGCTTATATAAACCTTGTTTTCATGACTCATAATCTCATACCTAGGTGGTTTCTCCACATAAACCTCTTCTTCCAAGAAGCAATTGAGAAATGTTGATTGTACATCCATTTGACAAACTACCCACTTGTTTTGAGCTACTATGGCTAATATAGTCCTCATAGTGTCTAAACAAGCTATTAGTGCAAATGTCTCATTATGGTCTACACCAGGCTATTGTGAATAACCTTTTTCTACAAGCCTTGCTTTGTGTTTTTCAACATTACCATTTGCATTCAAATTTTTCTTGTAAACCCACTTTACTCAAATCACATCTTTCCTTGTGCAAGACTCACTGGTTCCCATGTTTGATTCTTTTCTATGGCATCAATTTCTTCAACCCATTTTTCTTCTTTAATTGTTTCTTCATAGTGAATTGGATCATCAACATGTGAATATAAAGAAAAATAGAGAATTCTGATTTGCACTACTTTCAACATTATCTTTCTCATAAATGTCTCTCAAACTTCTAATTTTTTGTCTCTTTAAGCTTGCTAGTGTGGGATTAGACATGTCTCTTGAATTTTTAGATTGTGGACTTGATGGATCTGCAATAAGAGTCCCAATTGAATATGGTATTTATTGCACATTTGATGGTGTATTTTCTTGTGAGTGTGGGACTGTCCTAATGCTGGATGATAGTGTTCTTTGACCCAATTGTTGACCTTGAATTGGTGTAGCAGAAGTCACATTTGAAGTACACTTGTTGATACAAAATTTGTTGAAATTATAGATGGGGGGGGGGGGGGGGGGGGGGGGGTGGGTGTTGAATTAGTTACTACAAAAACAAATCCACATATCCCTTAGATGTCTTAAATAACTAGTTATTGATGATACTCGGTAGAAATTCACAAAAATGCTGTAACTCGGTAGATTAACTTGTTACTAATTTTTAAACATTCACAATTATTAACATGCATGCACAAGTAATTAACATGAATGCAAGAGACACCAGATTTAACATGGAAACCCAATATGGGAAAAACCACCAAGTAACTAGCTACCAATTTTCACTCTTCTAAAATGAGACCTATTAGAAGACAACCATATTAAAGGTTACAAAACACACTGTTAGGTGTGACCTGACTAGAGGATTTAATCAACCTAATAGGAGTGGCCTTGCTAGGGGTCTTTAGAACAATTCAACTAAACTATCCACCTTGTTAGAGGATTTACAAAATGGCTGTTAAACCAACTTTGTTATGAGATTTTGAAATCACTGCTACAATGATTAGAAAGTAACAATGAAATGACCTAAATAAGATGCGACTAATTTTTTTGATTATAGATCTCTATTCTATACCATTAGATCCTTCTTGATCAAATATAGCTTTTCTGCTCCTTAGTGATCTCTGATCATCTTTCAAAATTTACTCTCACAATAATTAGTCCACCTTCACATTCATATCACATCAAATCCATCACACTTAAAAATTGTAACTTGACCTCTCATATATACCATTAAAATTATCAAGTTAGCTCAATTGCAAGTTACAATCACCTATAATCATTACCATAGTCGGCTAGAAATAATACTTAAAACAATTAAGCATTAAATCATAAATTAGAAAATTCCTTTTCTAGCTGACCCTACTCGGTAAACACTGCTCTAGAAATAATTTCCTGAGTTAACCATCTGAATTCAGTTAACACTACAAATTCTATGAAATCTTTTGGCTATTGAGTGAACTCGGTAAGAACTAAATTTCCTTTGCTAACCATGAGAGCTCGGTAAGAGCTATTTTTTGCCACATTTTCCTTTGATGACGGAGTAAGTTTAGTAGACATTGAATTTTCTTTGCTAACCTTGAAAGATCGGTAACAATTGTCTGCACAAGGTAAAGTCTGAGAATACTTGGTAGACATTATAAATCTTCTTGTGAACCAACTGAGCTCGATAGACTCTAATTGATAACTAATATGACATTTGTGTAACATAAAAAATCAACACACAATTGAACAATTGTATCCATCAATCTCTCTCTTTGGCATTGATGGCAACACAACATGTCATAGCAGAATGAAATTTGAAACCAAGTCTTTTATGATAGAATGCTTCTCCCTCTTACATTTCATTCCATAAAACATTTGAAATACAATAATCTCCCTCTTTCATAGTGATCTCTTCCTCTTGCATAAACTCTCTTTTTCTTGCAAATTTCAGAAAGATATGATAGTAAACTCTCCCTCTTTGACAACACATGCCAAAGACAACACAACTCAAATCAATTTCAATGTACCTTAATTACTAATTCATATGTAATATCTTCATTACTTTGCTACATCAACTAATAGATCTTCAACTCTGTTTCTATTGATACATCATTAAAATAATATTTTAGTGAGCTTTAGATAGGGGAATGACCCCTAACTTACCTCTTAGATACAAGAATGCATCCTTAGGTAAAGGATTTGTGAATATGTCAGTAATTTGTTCCTTTGTATGGACATATTCCAATCTAGTCTCCTTATCTTGCAGCAATTCTCTAACAAAGTGATAATTTATAGCAAAATGCTTGGTTTTTGAATGCATCACTAGATTTTTGGATATGTTAATTGCACTTGTATTGCCACAAAGCATAACAACAGGTTCTTTGATTTCTTCCTTCACACCTTCCAATAATTTTTTGAACCAAACAATGTTTGAACAGTTTACTGTTGCAGCAACATACTTTGCTTCTGCTGTGGATTGGGATGACAATTTTGCTTCTTACTTGTCCAAGAAACCAACCTCTTTCCAAGAAAGAAAGCTCCTCCACTTGTACTCTTTTGTCATCAATATTTCCTATCCAATTTGCATCAGTAAATACTTTTAATTCCATATTTTCTCCAACTTTATACCATAATCCATAATCTTCATTGCCTTTCAAATATCTAATGATCTTTTTGATTACCATCATGTGATTTTCTCTTAGTTTTGCTGAAAATCTTGCTACAATACCAAATGCAAGGGCAATATCTGGTCTTGTATGCATTACATACTACAAATTTCCAATCATAGATTTATACAATGTCTAATCCACTTCCTTTGATTCATCATCCTTGGTAAGTTTCAATCCAGTACACATAGGAGTCCCAACTGGTTTGCAGTCTTCCATATCAAAATTTTTTAGTATCTCTTTGATGTATTTAGATTGAGTGATGTAGATGCCATTCTTATTCTACTAAATTTGAAAACCAACCAAGAATTTGATCTCAAAAAATATTGACATTTTAAATTCCTTGTTCATTTGCTGTAAAAATTCTTTGCAAAGATCATCATTTCCTATGAACAAAGTATCACCCACAAAGATTTTTGTCAAAAAATCTTGCTATTTGGTCCTTGCTACATGTAAAAACTACTGTTATCATTAGTCCTTTGAAAACTAATCTGTATAAGATAGTTATGCAATCTTTCATACCATGCTCTAGCGGCTTGCTTCAGACCATATAATGCTTTGTGTAGTTTGTAGACCATGTCCTTCTTGTCTAGATCAAAAAAGCCTTCAGGCTATTCAATGTAAACCTCTTCATCTAGTATACCATTGAGAAATGTTGACTTGACATCCATTTGATAAACTTTAAATCCTTTGTATGCAACATATGCAAGTAAGGTTCTAACAACTTCCAATCTTGCAATAAGAGAAAAAGTTTATCCATAGTCTATTCTTTCTTCTTGAGAGTATCCTTTGCATACCAGTCTAGCTTTGTTTCTTGACACCTTACCATCTTCATTCAACTTATTTCTAAATACTCACTTAGTTTCAATCACATTTTTATCTTTAGGCTTGTGTACAAGAGTCCATGTTTTGTTTTTCTCTATCTACTCTATCTTTTCATTCATAGCCTCAATCCAACTTTCATTTTGTAATGCATCTTTGACATTTCTAGGTTCAAAATCAGCAAGTAAACAAGTACCTTTCAACATACTTCTTTTCATTGTTCCTTCAGATTTATCTCCAATGATCTAATTTGGTGCATGATGCCTCCTGACATATTTAGCTAATACAGTTTCCTTACCTTTTGAATGCTTTGCATTTTCATCCTCTTATACTTTAGCTTTAGCTTCTAATTTTTTTTTTGCTGCTTGGGTCCTTTAGACTTGGTAGGCATTAGCTCGGTAGCATCAAAATGTGACTTAGGTTCTTGTAGCTTGGTTTGAAGTTCCTGCAGCTCGATTAATGAAGACTCAAGAGTAGAAGATTCCTAATTGATAGGTATATTTGGCACTATATCAAGTTCAATGAAAACAAATCTCCTGTAGTCTTCTAGATCCCTTTTGCTTTCTTCTTTAGTTCTTTCTGTAAACTCATTAACTTTTACATGTTCACTTTCTATGACTTTGTGAATAGACAAATTCAAACATCTATATGCTTTACTCTTGCAAGAATATCCCAAAAATATTCCTTCATCGCCCTTCACATCAAACTTACCTTTTCTAGATTCTTTCAAAATGTAACATTTGCTTCCAAATACATTTAGGTAACTTACATTGGGTTTATAGCCATACCATAACTCATAGGGGGTTTTGAATGAGTCCTTCTTTAGTTGTACTCAGTTCAAGGTATGAACTATAGTGCTGATAGCTTCCTTCTAGTATTTGATAACAATGCTCTTTTCAATCATTAAGGTTCTTACACAGTCCATGATAGATTTGTTCCTTCTTTCAGCTATTCCATTTTGCTCAAGAGTTCTAGGTGTTGGAACTTGCCTTTTGATTCCTCTTTTAGTGCAAAAGTTATTGAATTAACTCACCACCTCTGTTTGATCTCAAACATTTTAGTCTTTTACTTATTTCCTTCTCTACTCTGGAAAAATACCTTTTGAACTTCTCAAATGCTTTTGATTTCTCTCTTAGGTACATGACAACCATCATTCTTGAGTAATCATCAACAAAAAGAATGAAAAACTTTTCACCAGTATAACTTTCAATTCTAATAGGTCCACATAAATTAGTAT
Organism: Cupressus sempervirens; assembly: GCA_028749045.1. Lineage (NCBI taxonomy): Eukaryota > Viridiplantae > Streptophyta > Pinopsida > Cupressales > Cupressaceae > Cupressus > Cupressus sempervirens. Next base: position 575,474,146 of record CM053784.1, on the reverse strand, counting down.
GCATAATTTCTAAAACTTCTTCAGACTGATAGTTCTTACTTTTAAAGCTAGTCTTTCCCATCTTGCCAATTTGACAATTCTTGCATAGACCAAGCTCAGGTTTCTTTATGTTAGGAATGCCTCTTACTTTCTTGAATTTACTTATTTTCACCAAGTTATCAAAGTTTACATGACACAACCTCCTATGCCATAACAACCTTTCTTCAACTTGAGCAATAAAACATGAACATTCACCAAGTTAAAGATAAAACAAGTTACCTTTTGTTTGAGTGCTTGATCCAATCAGCTTTCCTTTTCCTTCCAGTAGTCTTTCTTTTCCATGCATGAATTCAACTTTGAATCCATTATTGAGTAGTTATGCCACACTCAACAGATTATTTTTTAGTCCTTCTATCCAATATGTATTATCACATACAAGTTCTTTGGTTAGTGCAATTCTTCCTTTTCCTTTTATGCAACAAGGTTCATTATTACCAAACCTCACGTTGCCACCATCATAGTCTTAAAAATGTTCAAACTTAATTTTATCACTAGTCATGTGATGAGAACAACCACTATCTATAACCCATGTATTATTTTTGCTCACATGAGAAATAAGTGCCATTTCTTCAACATTATTAGACTCATCCTTTAAAACAATGTAAACAATTTCATCTTCTTCTTCATCATCATAATCATTAGAATTCTTAGCCATGAAACATGTTTTCTTACCTTTGTCCTTGAATGATTTGAAATCTTTCTTGCCATTGCACTTGTGACCTTTCTTCTCATCCTTGTTCTACTTATTTGGGAACCTAGCAGCAATACATCCAATTTCTTCACAAGCAAAATAGATTAGAGGAACCTTACCTTCGTATTTCCCTTTGCCTCTTGAATATTTCCTTGCTTGAAAAGCTTTAACCACCTCAAGATCACTATCTAAAATCTGTTATGATTCTTCTTCACTATTTGACTGAGAATCCTTTATCTTCTTGCCTTTCTCCTTGAGTGAAAGCTTGGCTTCAAATGCTAATTCAATGTTCTTGGCAGATGGAACATAATTATCATAGTTGTCTAGCTCGAATGCAGTTAATCTTCCAAACCATGGCTTCTAAATTTATCTTATGATTTTCTTCACATCTTCTTTGTTGAATTGCAAAAACTCTGATTACATAAATGGGAAGTAGTGTTATAAGAACTTTACTTATAACTATTTCCTCCTTTATATCTCCTCTAGATGCTTTGATTGCACTGACACTTGCTTTAACTCTTTCAACATATTTCGCTATGTTTTCATCCTCTCTCATCCTCATCTAATCAAATTGACATCTCAAACTTTTTTCTTTGGCTCTTCTCACTTTATCATCACCTCCATAGATATCTTTTAGCTTGTTCCACATTTCAAAAGTAGTTTTGTAATCCTTGATATCATCAAATTCTTCATAACTTAAGGTAGATACAATATCTATCATCGTGTTGTTGTGAGTGTTTTTTTCAGCAATATCATTGATAGATAATGTGCCAAAAGGTTCTAAATATTTTTCATCAAGATACTTCAGCCCTGTATCACCAATATAAGCTAAATGAAGTCTCATCAATCCCTGCCATGCTGAGAAGTTGTCCCTATTAAGTCTTGGAATTTCCCTCTTGTAAGACATCTTGATCTTTAGCATATATGCTTGAAATCTTTCCTACAAGCACCAAAAGCTCTGATACCAATTGTTGGAATTATAGATGGAGTAATTGAGATGGGGGGATAAATTAGTTACTACAAAAAATAAAATCCATAGATCCCTTAGATGTCTTAAATAACTAGTTACTGCTGATACTCGGTAGACATTCACAAAAATGCTGTAACTCAGTAGATTAACTTGTTACTAATCTTTAAGAATTCACAATTATTAACATACATGTGCAAGTAAATAACATGAACAAAAGAGACACCGAATTTAATGTGGAAACCCAATATGAGAAAAACCACCAAGTAACTAGCTACCAATTTTCACTCTTCTAAAGTGAGGCCTGTTAGGAGCCAACCCTATTAAAGGTTACAAAACACATTGTTGGGTGTGACCTGGTTAGAGGATTTAATCACCCTATTAGGAGTTGCCTTACTCAAGGTCTTTAGAATAATTCAACTAAACTGTCCACCTTGTTAGAGGATTTACAAAATGGTTGTTAAACCAACTCTGTTAAGAGATTTTGAAATCATTGCTACAATGATTAGAAAGTAACAATGAAATGACCTAAATAAGATGCAACTAAATTTATTGATCACAGATCTCTATTCTATACCATTAGATCCTCCTTGATCAAATATAACTTTGCTACTCCTTAATGATCTCTGATCATCCTTCAAAACTCGCTCTCACAATAATCATTCCACCTTCACATTCATATCACATCAAATCCATCACATTTAAAAATTGTAGCTTGACCTCTCATATATACCATTCAGATTATCAAGTTGGCTCAATTGCAAGTTACAATCACCTATAATCATTACAATAGTCAGCTAGAAATAATACTTAAAACAAGTAAGCATTAAATCATAAATTAGAAAATTCCTTTTCTGGCTGACCCTACTCCATAAACACTGCTCTAGAAATAATTTCATGAGTTAACCATCTCAACTCAGTTAACACTACAAATTCTACAAAATCCTTTGGCTACCAAGTGAACTCGGTAAGAACTAAATTTACTTCTCTAACCATGAGAGCTTGGTAAGAACTATTTTCTACCACATTTTCCTTTGATGACTAAGTAAGCTTGGTAGACACTAAATCTCCTCTGCTAATCTTGAAAGCTCGATAACAATTGTCTGCACAAGGTAAAGTCTGAGAATGCTCGGTAGACACTGTAAATCTTCTTGTGAACCAATTGAGCTTGATAGACTCTAACTAATAATTAATATGATTTTTGTGTAACATTAAAGACAACACACAATTGAAAAATTGTATCCAACAAAATTGTCATCTTCCTCTTTTGATATGTTGGCTGCTAAATTAATTTTCTTATCCAAGGTTCCATCCCATGCTTCATCTTCTACAAATTTGATGTAGGAGCATCTAGAGGTATAAGGGAAATCTCGTGTCACCCAAAAAAATGTACTTAGACTTAGTTTCTATTTCATGTGTTTTCATTTTTGGATACCCATTTGGGTCAAATAAAGGTTCCAACTCTCACAGTTCCACAATTAGTGTTCTGGATTAGAGTTTTTAAGCACCTTGGGATACATGTAAATATCAGAAAAATAGGACTATGTAATTGAGCCATAATTATGGTGATTTTTAAGGTGTAAATTGGAGGGATTATTAAAATTGTAATTAAAAATATTCTAGAAAAAAAATCAAGTCAAAAGGTTGCACGGTTTGAAAGTTATCGCAGTTTTTCAGTTTTTGGAGACTCCCTAAGAATGCTTCAAAGTCAGGTTTGCGGCATTAAATGACCTTGTATAGGGCCAAAAAATGGGGGATGAGAAAATCTAGTCCATAGGGCTATAGAGCACTTTTAGAGCTTTTAATGTAAATGGTTCATCAATCGAAGCTACAGTTCAAAAGTTATGCCTCTCGAAAGTTCGATTACCATTTTTGGATTCTTCTAATTTTGTGCCAACTTCTAATGCAACTTCTGGAGCCTTCTATTTCGTTGGTGGATGCTAACTAGAACTTTTTAGAATGTATTCCTAATTCTTAACCCTTTGAGGTCTATTTAAGAACATTTCTGGCACTGTAAAAGGTAGTTTAGAGTGGAGTTTGAGAGAAGGTATTGGGAGAAGAAATTATCTCCAATTTCATGCTATTGTAAGCCCATAGGGCATGTTTTGGAGTCTCTTTTCTCTGCACTAATTGTACTAACATATTTTCATAGTTAATATAATTTTTCCTTTCTTGTTATGTCCATTCTATTATTTGGCTTGACCCCATCAAGTGGTATCAGAGCGTGCCTTCATCAGTGGTATCAGAGCAAGCTTTTCCCGAGTGTGTAGATAGAGCGCTGACTATGAGGTAGTTTGCACAAGGACTGTGTGATTATGGGTTTGAGTTAAGAAGATGCATCCACAAAGAGAGCATGGTGGAAGTGTCAGAGCTATTAATCCTAAGGAGGTCAGAGCCCTCCAAAGGCAAGTTCAAGCATTGCAGGAGGAGCTCCATAGAGGAACAAATGTTGCCGCAGGCAATGAAAGTGAGGATGATAATGAAGAAGAAGAAATTGGATTGGAAGGGGAAGTTGAAGGGGAGGTTTTGAACCAAGTAGAGGAGAGTCTTTTTAGGGCCATTACTAAGTTTTGAAAAAGACCTACAATTGATGTGGGTGTATTTTTAGGAAATCTAAAACTGAATGAGTTGATCAACTAGATCAGTGAACTAGAGGAGTAAATTGAGTATGAGGATATCAAGGACCTAGATAGGGTTAAGTTTGTAAAGGAAAAATTGAAAGGCCATGCCAAGATCTAGTGGCAAGACATTCAATTGGAAAGAAATAGAAGAGGAAAGGATAAGATCACAAGGTGGACAAACTAAAGAAGCAGTTCATTTCTATTGACTACGAGCTCGATTTGTTTAAGAAGATGCATGGGTTAAAGCAAGCTGGAAAATTAGTCTAGAAATATACAGAGGATTTTTACCAACTTTTGATTAGAGCAAGGCATGTAGAAGAAAATAAGGAGAAGTTTTCTCGTTATATCAGTGGGTTATGACCTAGCATCCAGGAGGAATTAAGTCTAGTAAGAATGATCAGTGTTGAAGAGGCATACTAGTTTGCCCTATGAGTTGAAGAGAAGCTAAATAAAAGGTTTGAAGGGAGATGAAGAGGCCAAAGTCAAGGAGGAAGGGGCAGTGGTAGGTCATCTAGAGGTCAAAATGAGACCCAAAAGAAAAATGAAGATGTGGGTACTAGTAGGAACTAGAGGAACGAGGATTTCAACCGCTCCTGTGATCAAGACTTTGGAGGTTAGAGAGGAAGAGGTAGAGGACATGGACAAGAAAGAGGAGTCTTTTATGGTACCTATTTCCATTATAATGAAGAAGGTCATCATGCCTTTGAATTCACTCAATGAAAAGGAAGTACAAATAGGAGAGCTGAGGGTCAAGCTAGGGTTGCTCATGTGGATGAGGATGCAGAAAGAGGAGAGACCTTAGTAAATGAAAGGGTCCTACTAAGTGGTGAAATTGAACCAGGACAAAGGAGGAGTCTATTTCATACCAGGTGCAAGTGTGAGTATAAATGTTGTGATGTGATCATTGATGGTGGTAGCTCTCACAACTTGGTATTAGAAGAGATGATCTCTAAGTTGAAGCTCAAGAGTGAGAAAAACCCTCAACCCTATTGGACCACTTGGGTGAAGGATGATCATAAGGTCCTGGTAAGTGAACAATGTTTAGTGAAGTTCAAAATTGGGAGTTACCATGATGAAGTTCTCTGTGATGTTATTCCAATGGATGTTTGCCATCTATTGTTGGGTAGACCATGGTAGTTCGATAGGCATACAGTACATGATGGCCGTGCAAACACCTACTCTCTAACAAAGGATGGAGTTTTCCACAAACTAAAGCCCATGAAGAAGGATGGTGAAAAGGTATGCAACAGTGCTAGGATCTGTCTTGTTGATCGAAGAAAGTTTTTAGATGGCATGAAACATCAATGTATGTGCTATGCTTTGATTCCTAGAAAAGATAAGGAAGGCAGTAGTGAAATACCACTTGAAGTTTCAGATTTATTAGGTGAGTTTGGAGATATCATCTCTGATAATGTCCCAAAAGGATTGCCACCAGTAAGGCAAATCGATCATCAGATAGATTTAATCCTAGGAGCTAGTTTGCCTAACAAGGCTACTCACAGGATGACTCCTATTGAAACTAAGGAGCTAAATAGATAGGTTCATGAGCTATTGAGGAAGGGTTTGATTTGAGAGAGCCTGAGTCCATGTGTAGTACCTACACTATTGGCACCAAAAAAAGATGGATAGTGGAGAATGTGTACAGACTCTTGAGCTATAAACAAGATAACCATCAAGTATCAGTTTCCTTTGCCAAGAATGGATGATCTTATGGACTGCTTGAGTGGGGCTCAATACTTTACAAAGATAGACCTCAAGAGTGGCTATCACCAGATAAAAATATGAAAAGGAGATGAGTGGAAAATTGCTTTCAAGACCAAGGATGGTCTTTATGCGTGGCTAGTCATGCCCTTTGGATTGACGAATGCCGTAAGCACCTTCATGCGGCTTATGAATGAGGTACTTAAGAAGTTCTTGGGAAAATTTGTTATTGTCTATTTAGATGATATTTTAATTTTCAGCAAGACTTTGGAAGAACATTTATTGCATATTCATAGTGTCCTTGAAAGGTTGAGGGAAGAGAAATTGTTAATTACTCTGAAGAAGTGTATCTTTGCAAAAAGGGAGTTAGTTTACTTGGGGTTTGTTATATCACCTGAAGGTCTTAAAATGGATCCAGAGAAGGGAAAAGCCATTTTGGAATGGCCTACTCCAAGGTTTGCTACTAAGGTGAGATCATTTCATGGTCTGGTTAGTTTTTACAGGAAGTTCATTAAGGATTTCAGTGGCATATGTGCACCCTTGACTGACACAATAAGAGGGGATAGAAAAGAGTTCAAATGGACTGCAGTAGCTATGAGAAGTTTTGAATTGCTGAAGAAGAAGGTGACAAAACAACCTATGTTGGCACTTCCAAATTTTAGAAAGTTGTTCCAAGTGGATTGTGATGCTAGTGGAAGTGCTATTGGAGCTGTATTGAGCCAAGAAGGTAAGCCTATTGCATATTTTAGTGAAAAATTGAATGACACAAAAAAGAAGTATTCTATTAATGATCAAGAGTTCTATGCAATAGTTCAGGCCTTAAAGAAATGGAGGCATTATTTATTGTTAAAGGAATTTGTTTTATATACTGATCACTAGGCATTATAGTACTTAAATAGCCAAGGTAAATTGAACCAGCGTCATATGAAGTGGGTAGAGTTCTTGCAGAGCTATACATTTGTGTTGAAGCATAGAAGTGGAAAATCTAACAGGGTTGCAGATGCATCAAGCAGGAGGCAGTTGTTGCTTACAATAATACAAGTTGAAGTAGTTGGGTTTGATGAACTCAAAAATCTATACCCTGAGGATCTTGATTTTTTTGAGGCATGGAACGCTTGTAAAGAACTTGTTGCTGAAGACAAAACTAAGTGGTTAGACTACCTAATTTAGGATGGTATGTTGTTCAAGGATAGTCAATTATGCATTCCAAGGAGTTCCATGAGGGAAAATTTGATTAAGGAGAAACACAGTGGAGGGATGGCAGGACATTTTGGTCAAGATAAGACCATTGCCATTCTTAGAGAATGTTATTTTTGGCCTAAGATTTCATAGGATGTGAAGAAGTTTGTACAGAGTTGCCAAGTTTGTCAAGCGGCCAAGGGATTTAGTCACAATACTAGACTTTATCAGCCATTGCCTGTGCCAACAAAGCCATGGGGGGACATAAGTATGGCTTTTTTTCTTGGAATTCTGAGGACACAAAGGGGTAATGACTCAGTATTTGTGGTGGTTGATAGGTTCTCCAAAATGCCACATTTCATTTCATGCCATAAAACTCATGATGCTATCCATATTACAGACTTGTTTTTTAGAGAGGTGGTAAGACTACACAACCTCCCAAAGAGTATAGTTTTTAACATAGACACTAAATTTTTGGGGTATTTCTAGAGAACATTATGGAAGAAGTTGAGAACAGACTTGAAGTTCAGTTCTACACATCACCCGCAGACTAACGGATAGAATGAAGTGGTAAATAGAAGTTTGGGCAATTTACTGAGATGTTTAGTTGGGGATAAGCCCAAGGGATGAGATTTGATTCTACCACAAGTAGAATTTTCTTACAATAACTCTATAAATAGAAGTACTGGTAGATCACCATTCCAAATTGTATATGGAAGTAGCCCAAGGACTGCACCAGAATTAAGGAAGATAGAGCAAGGGGAGAGGACAAGTGCTGAAGCAGAAGAATTTGTTGAACATATCAAGCGTCTACATGAGGAGGTCCAGGCACACAATACTAAGATGAACCAATAGTATAAAGTTAGGGCTGATCAAAGGAGGAGACATAAGGAGTTCCAAGTAGGGGATCTAGTCATGGTACACTTAAGAAAATAATGATTTTTAGCTGGTACTTACAACAAGCTGAAGATGAATAAATTTGGTCCTTGCAAAATTCTGAAGAAACATGACTCAGGAAATGTATATGAAGTGGAGTTGCCAGATGGAATTCACATTTCTCCTATTTTCAACATTGTAGACTTAACAGAGTATCATGATGATGGTGTAGATGAGGGGTTGACACTAGAGCCATGTCCAATTCCTGCTTCTAAGAAGGAGGAGATAGAGGAGATTCTAGATAGTCATGTGGGCAGGAGTACCAAAAATAGGTAGTATGAAGAGTATCTAGTAAAGTGGAAAGGATAGAGGACTCAACTTGGATATCAGTAGCTGAGGTTTCCCATTTGGGATTTTCTCTACCATCCATAAAGTGATAGGGTCACTTTTCAATCTATCCGGGGTGTCTGATGCAGGAGCATCTAGAAGTATAAGGGCAATCCCATGCGACCCAAAAAAATGTACTTAAACTTAGTTTCTATCTCATGTGTTTTCATTTTTGGATACCCATTTGGGTCAAATAAAGGTTCCAACTCTCACATGTCCATAATTAGTGTTCTGGGTTAGAGTTTTTAAGCACCTTGGGATACATGTAAATGTCAAAAAAATAAGACTATGTAATTGAGCCATAATTATGGTGAATTGGAAGGTTTAAATTGGAGGGATGATTAATATTTTAATTTAGAATATTCCAAAAAAAGAATCAGGTCAAAAGGCTGCACAGTTTGAAAGTTATCATAGTTTTTTGATTTCTGGAGACCCCCTAAGAATGTTTCAAAGTCAAGTTTTCGGAATTAAATGACCTTCTATAGGGCCAAAAAATTGGGGATGAGAAAAATTGGTCCATAGGGCTATAGAGCGCTTTGAGACCTTTCCAAAAATGTAAACGGTTCGTCAATCAGAGCTACAGTTCAAAAGTTATGCCTCCCGGAAGTTCAGTTACCATTTTTTGATTCTTCTAATTTTGTACCAACTTCTAATGTGACTTTTGGAGCCTTCTATTTGGTTAGTGGATGCCAACTAGCACTTTCTAGAATATATTCCTAATCTTTAACCCTTCGTGGTCTATTTAAGAACATTTCTAGCATTGTAAAAGGCAGTTCAGAGTGGAGTTTGAGAGAAGGTACTGGGAGAATTAATTATCTCCAATTTCATGCTATTGTAAACCCATAGGGCATGTTTTGGAGTCTATTTTCTCTACACCAAGTGTACTAGCATATTTTCATAGTTAATACAATTTTCCCTTTCTTGTTGTGTCCATTCTGTTATTTGGCTTGACCCCATCAAGTGGTATTAGAGTGTGTCTTCATCAAAATTGCACATCTTTTTTGATTATAACATTTTTGTGATTGTATTATATAGCTTATATTCCTTATATTCATCACTATAACCAATAAATATGCACATTTTTCCTTGGTTATCGAATTTTCTTCTCAACTCATTTGGCACATGTGTATGTGCCACAAATCCAAATACTCTCATATGAGAAACACTATGCTTTCTTCCAATCCATGTTTCTTTGGGAATCATATTTTTGACACTCTTGGTTGGATGTTGTTGATTTTATGTCACTTTTGTAAATGTACTAAGCACTTCCATGATCTTTGGTATACTTTTTCTAAATAGAAATGACCTTTTATTTATAATGAGCAAGGGCTAAGAAGAGACATGTCCCATGATAGGACATGTCTATTGGTTAATTTGATAATTAATATAATAATGAATATGATCATGCGTGTGTATATGTGTGTGTGTGTGTGTGTGTGTGTGTGTGTGTGTGTGTGTGTGTGTGTGTGTGTGTGTGTGTGTGTGTGTGTGTGTGTGTGTGTGCGTGCGCACGCTCGTGTATATATATCTATCACTCTTATTACATTAATTTTTCTCATTTGATAAACTTATATGTAATTATATCTCATATATAATTATATATAGTCATAGGTCTATTTGATAGAAGCTACCAAACATCAACACTACCTCTTAGCTAGGGAGGATACACACATGACCATATATTACCTCAATATAAGAATATGTTTGATCAAAAGATATTCAATATTTTGATATCATGAGTCTTGGTCTCCCAAAATATTGACATTCGATATCCACCAACTACTCAAAATTTTGATATCATGAGTATTGGCCTCCTAGAATATCAATGATGTTCACCAAATACTCAATAAGGTTTGATATTACATTTGATATCAAGAGTATTGGTCTCCTAGAATATCAACTTTTGATATTCACTAATTTCTCAAAAAAAATTGATATCACATTTGATATCAAGAGTACTGGCCTCCTAGAATAATAATGATATTCACCAAGTACTTAGAATAAGATTTGATATCACATCTGATATCAAGAGTAATGGCCTCCCAAAATATCAATGATATTCACCAAGTACTTAGAATAAGATTTGATATAATATTTGATATCAAGAGTATTGGCCTCCCAAAATATTAGTGATATTTTCCAAGTACTCTTTGAGTAATGGCCTCCCAAAATGTTGAGATACAAGACATTCACCATATACTTGATTTGTTTGATCTCGTAATATAAGTTATTCTAAGATTGTCACCTTATAGTAACTTATACAAATATAAGTGACATCATTTGGAAGTTGTCACCTCCTCATGATGTACATAGGGGGTAGGCCCATTAAAATCACATAGTTACAAGGCATATTCATGAATCATAGTCCTCCCGACTCATACAACTTAATGATCATTGAAGAATCCATCTCAACATGGTTTACTCCCTTTGGATCACTGAAAGTTGAATCATATTCTCTATCTACTCCCTCTCTTTCAAGGTTGTCTCTAATGAAATGTCAGGCTCCCTCTGAAAATCAATCTTTAGGCTCCCTTTGAACATCAATCTTTAGAGCTTCTTTCCTTAGAAAAAGTTTTAGACTCCCTCTAAATATAATATCATTTTCTTGCAATAACATTCTTAGAGGAAATGATCAAGCCACATAACTCTTATAGTACAAAACACTTTTAATAATTATTCTCAAAAATGATATTATTGTATTTTAACTATAATAAAATTGAAAATTCTATTCCAATGTTTAATTTAGTTTTTAATATCATCTTATCAATAAAAAATATAAGTCGTATGTTAATACTTAAAAAAAAAAAATATTAACAT